>JAVDPK010002309.1:4867-32007 GCA_034780415.1 Cichlasoma orientale
ACACACACACACACACACACACACACACACACACACACACACACACACACACACACACACACACACACAGACTATTGAAACATTTCAACAGGGATAAGCCTGGATGATGACACAGACAGAGCGCCCTGATACAGTATAGATGAACCCTCTCACCACAGTACCCCGTGTTGCCATAGCAACAATGTAAGGCCTTTCGACAAGTCAGGAGGGTCAGAAGAAAGAGTTGTGATAGGAGATACTTTTTGAATGTGAACTTTGTTGCTCTCTCGCCTCTTTTTCCTCCTCAATCAATGCTACAGTGTTGGTCCGTGCTGCTGCACGATGAACAATGAAATTAAAAACTCCTCGAGGAAACTCGAGGATAAAGGTTGATGGGGCTAAAACCCACTGTTTACTGACAGGAATGAATGACCAGGCTGCATACAGGAGCAGAGGACACTGCAGTGGTTCAGCAGCTGGTATGGTGTAAGAGCTCTAAAACCTCTTCTGCTATGATGAAGCTGCTTATGTGTTTATGTTGTGTACTGTTGGAGCTTATGGCAGTCCACAGTGAGTATATGGTTTCTTTTTTTTAACAAAATAATATTAGATTCAGTTATAGTTTTTTTTTTGTTTTTTTTTTTAACTAAAACACTAGTTCCCATTCTCTCAAACCTGTTATCAATATCTTAAGCTGATTTATTGACTCAATCGCTCTTTTGGCAAAACCTTGTGAATTCTAATTTAACCTTTCTGCAAGCACAGTTTACTCAGGAGGCAGATTTTAAACATAGCTAAAGAAATTATTTATTTAAAGCAGCAGCTCAAAAGGGTGCATGCTTAGCTGTTAATGATGTCAAGAAACTGATAAAGAGCCAGTTTAGCGCGTACAGCCGGCAAGAGTGTGGTGAAGGTTGATACCCACATTGGATGGAAACAATCTGGGAGGCAGAGGAGGAAGACAAGGGAGAGAAAAGTCAGTTCTGTAATTTTAGATGGAATTTGAGCTACTGCAGTGGAGCATGTTCTTGTGCATGAAAGGAAAAGAAACAGAAGGAATGTATAGTATGAGACTTCTGTGTCTCGTACTGCTATTTTGCTCTTTAAGGTTTTCCCATTAGTTTTTTCTTAGACAAAATAATGTTTATTCACTTCATAATTATCTTAGAAAAATTTGGTGTTAGATTCAACTCAGTGTCATTGTGCACTCAACACAATGAGGGTTCCAGATCACTCATCCAGAGAAGAGCATCTGCAGTCATGCAGCCAGAGACCGGCTACCCTCCGGCTGCAAGGCGAGCGCCTACCCACTGCGCCACTGCCACTTAAACTAGCCAGTGTCATGAGTAAATTATAGCATGAGACAAATGCAAATGCATCCTAAAATGCATATAACATAAATATGTCTTGTGAATGAGAGAAGTGATGGCCTAATCTCAGCAGATCCTCTGTTGCCACCGTACAGAGGATGGATGTGTACACCGATGTTCAGCGCATCACCTTGTTAATATAAAAGAGACTGAAGAAGGAGGTGGTGGCTGGGAGTCTATTTCTCTTTTTGCTTCATATTTTATTATTTTTGAAGAATTCCAACAATGTCATAAAAGGTTGGAAAGACTTGAGTTACATACCCTCAATGCTTTTTTTTTTTTTTTCTATTTTTGATTGACTGTGTAACGGATGCTCAATAGTGTTATTACTTTGGACTGGTTTTGGGCATGATCTGAAAATACCAATGGTTTAGAGCCGGTTGGGGGTGGGCGGGGGTGGGGGTCTAGGATTTTTTAAAATTAGGGTGGCACAGGTGGCTCCAACACCCAGTAAGTTATAAATGAATTTTAATGTGCACTAACGTCCTAACAATATAATAATATGCACTATATTGCCAAAGTATTCACTCTCCCATCCAAATCATTGAACTCAGGTGACATTCCACAAACATTTGTGAAAGAATGAATTCCAGCGTGGTACCGTGACAGGATGCCACCTGTGCAACAAGTCTAGTTGTGAAATTTCCTCACTAGTAAAATATTTCACAGTCAACTGATAGTGGTATTATAGCAAAGTGGAAGCAACTGGGAACGACAGCAGCTTAGCCACAAAGTGGAAGGCCACATAAATTGACAGAGTGGGGTCAGTGGATGCTGACGTGCACGGTAGTGCAGAGAGGTCGGCAACTTTTTGCAGAGTCAATGGCTACAAACCTCCAAACTTCATGTGGCCTTCAGATTAGTTCAAGAACAGTGCGCAGAGAGCTTCAGGGAATGGGTTTCCATGGCAGCTGCATCCAAGCCTTACATCAGCAAGTGCAATGCAAAGAGTCGGACGCAGTGGTGTAAAACATACCATCACTGGACTCTAGAGCAGTGGAGATATGTTCTCTGGAGTGACAGATCACATGACATCATGCACACATTTTGGCGAGTTGTCCGCCATATTGGATGTGATACAACCACTGGTTGCTAGGGAAAATCAGGTATTCTGTGACTGGTAGGTAGTAGTTCCTGGAAGTTTCTGGCTCTCGCTGGGTGAAATCTAAAAGAAGGTGCTGGACCAAAAATCTCTCAGTGATTTGTATTGGTTGCCAGCAGATTGCCATGGTTGCCTGTAGATTTTCATGTTTCACTATTAGCTGAGCAGTAGTACAACTTGATAAACTGCCATGCACACAGGATATGGAGAACGGTTGCCTTCAAAGTAAAAGTTGTGCCTCAGCACTGCAGCCAACATGTCTCAAAATGGCAACTTTTAACTTGAAGGAAAATGGTCCCTGTTTCTGGTGTGTGTCGCACGTTTCACAGTTTTATTACAGCTTGGAGAGCAGCCGGACAGTGTTTGCAGACATGTCCATCACTTCCATTCAAACCACGACCACAGTAATATGCTTGGGATCAAAGCAAACACAAGGAGGTTTTTACCAACTGGATGGGGAACACACATATTTCCCTAGCAACAGGTGGTTGCCACGGGGTCACTGACCAGCATGTAAGCCTGTGTGACTCTGGCTTTAGCAATCTTTTTCCCAGTGACTGCCATCAACCTCCAACAACCATTTGCAATTAGTTGGAGAATATTATTTTTTCCCATTTGGTTGCCAGATGGTCACGAACCCGTCTCTAAGCCTGTGTGACTGGGGCCTAGTTCACGTGATCCCACATTGTCACCATGATTGTTAAAAATATCAGACACGTTAATGTCACATGACTAGTGGTCATGTGTCTGTAAAACCTCAACAGATCCCAGGTTAAAGTTGTAGTAACTTACTATCCACGCAGGTTGTGCATTAAGCAGGTCTGATGAAAGCATAAAATCTGTCGATCTGTTTTAACGTCTGCTCACTGATAGATTTACGAAATTTATGAAGACCGACTGAAAACAAAAACTGTCTGCCCTGATCATGTTTCGTTCTTGCCTTGCTAATGTTTCCATACAGGCCATGTGCTCATGCAGGGTCGTATAGTGGGTGGTCACACCGCTGCACCAAATTCCATCAAATACCTCGTGTCACTGCAGAGCACCAGTGGCCAACACTTCTGTGGTGGATCACTAGTCCACAGGTACTGGGTGCTGACTGCAGCGCACTGTAATATTGGGTAAGAATACTCAAAATTCCATGTGTCTTAAAGCCAAAAAAAATTCAACTGTGGTTTATCAGTCAGTGGATTTGATAATTTACAAACTAAAGCATGTACTAAACCTTCATCTTTCACTTATAACTTAGCACTTGCCATCATCCTGTATGGCGGACATACCTGTTAGTGTAAAACTAATGTTACCATTAGCCTGTTCAGTGCTAACTAGTAGGTTTGTTCCAGGTTATGCAGGTAGCTTGAACAGTGATGGTCTGACCACACATTTTCATAGCTGCTGTGGAGTGGACATCAGATCTTGCCATATTAACAGTAAACAACTTGAAAAGAGAGCTCTAACGAGATTTTTAAACCCTGCTTAGTTCAATGCCACTGACTGCAGAAAAAAAAAAGCTTTTTGCTCCATTCCTCACCTCCAATAATGACCTAAAGTTTACGGGAGCATTACAAATATTATTGGGCACAGCCCTCCTCTCAGTTTTTATCATTATATAAAGGTTGGAGGTTTAGAGTTCCTAACAGGCACACTGGTATGTAGTGAACATCCATTAATTTTCTTCCACTTATTCACTTCTGGGTTACAGGCGGGGCTGGAACACGTCCCATCTGTGATAGGGTGAGAGGCAGGGTAGACCCTGGACAGGCTGCCAGTCCGTCACTGGGCTAACACATAGAGACAGATAACTATTCACACTCCCATTTACACCTACAGTCAGTTTAACACAAGCTAGGTTATCTACACAACCACAGCCTGGAATGTCCACTAGTGGCCGACGGTCAGCTATACAGGCGCTGCACATTCTGGGCATCGTTTTTTATGAACTCAGATGTACTTGGTCAAAAGAAACGATAGTCAGACACAAATCAAGGATGAGTAAACTTCCATCATAAATCTGAAACACTTGCATGGACAGGAACATTTCTCTGGCATTTTTTCAGTACACTGTGGCTCAGAGTTAACTTGGCATGATTTGCCATTGCGAGCAGATGGTCCCAACAGATGCCTAAACGCAAACATTCATTCTGCTGTGGGTAGGTAACGTCAGGACACAAACTCAACCTCTACGCAGGCCAGTGGGAAGTCAAACAGCACACAGATGCGGTTTAGTCAGCTGACCTTGGCACATCACTGAGCAAGACAGTGAAGTGTGATCTTGTCTGGATCTAGGAAATTGGCCATATTTCTGTCACACTGTCCCCATCCCTGCCTGCTCACAGTGAGCCATTGTTCACCGGCAGACAAGCAGTTCATGGTGCTTACGATCAACCCCTGTGCACACTTTGAGTTTGACTTTGTATTCCGGTCATTTTATTGCTGTCATTCATGAACTGAGTAAAACACAAAAACTATTTATTCTCAAAGACACAACAAGAAGCAAACTAAGTTCATATTATTTGTGGGATTAAACAAAAGGCCTCTTCTCTCTCCTCTTTCAAAGAGATTGTAATCATTAAATCTCAGTGACCGTCTGTTTTGTGCTTTATTTGTTGATGAATGTGATGCAAGATGGAAATGCACTGTGTTTTAGGACAGAGCAAATGATGATAGTGGCAGGCGACTACAAGGTAAACATCTTTGAGGGTACTGAGCAGTATGCTAAACCCCACAGCTTGGTCACCCATCCGCTGTACAACAGGAGCACCAACAACGCAGACATCATGCTCATTAAGGTACTGCAGGAACAGTGCGGTAAAGTTACCAGTGATTGATTGAAGTGGTGTCTGAGGACTGGAAACACAAACAGCAATTCAGAACAGAGATGAATTCTCTGCTATTTAATCACTAATCATTAAGACAGCATTGTGCATGTTGTTACAGTTTAATCCCTTAATTGTTACATAACTTCCTTTTAACACATCCATGTGGAAACTGTCGAATTTTCTGTCCAGCTGCGGGCTCCCATGGTTCTGAACAAATACGTGTCGCTGGCGCCTCTTCCCAGGCAGGGCACAGGTGTAGCTGAAGGCCACGTGTGTCGGGTGTCAGGGTGGGGCTACAACAGTCTGGACAGAGGCCAGGCGCCTGTCACGCTCAGGACAGTCACAGTGCCCATTGTCTCAACTGCAAGGTGTAACAGCAGCGACTCCTTTAATGGAAACATCACAGCAAACATGATCTGCGCTGGCTACAGCACTGGAGGCAAAGATGCATGCAAGGTACAAAGGATAAAGGTACCACCATTCACTAATCTGAAAAACATGTTTTAAAGGCTTCAGCTGCAAGGTAAATGAGTGTTGTACGCCGCTGTGGCCCACTGTGACAAGCATGTTCGTTTGATCTTTTTGAAAAGGCAAGAAATTCATTGTGAAATACATTCTCCGAGGTCCCGGCCGTGGTTATCAAACAGCACAAGCTGATCCTATTTTCACCACCTCACTTAAAAACAAAACAATAACATGGTTTTGGAAACCTCTTTCCCCTGACAGTGGAAGGCTACAGCTGATCATATCAGTGTTGGTTTGAGCTTTTATTAAGAAGCCGTGCCTGTTTGTCCTGAAACGTTATTGTAGTTATGATAGTTACGGAGGAGATAGAAAAGCAACCCTGAAATAGCAGCTGAAAACCTGACTGCGATTTTGCGCTAAACTCTTCCGTAGTTGCAAAAATAAGCCTGCTATGATTTGGTTATCTGTATCATGAAAGAGTTTCAGGCCAGCCTTTGCTGTGAGAGAACAATTTACATGAAATTCAATGTGCGATATGTGAGAAGCTGTCTTACCTTAGCCAAATTAGTGAATGACTAGTTCAGTGTAGTCTATGTAAAACCTGTGTGTTTGACAACCAAAAACTTTGTGTGTTGGATTTTTTTTTTCCCACACAATATTGAGGAGCGACTCGAGATTATCATTAACTCAGAACTTTCCTGATGGAAAAGCAGACCGGACACATCCACCCACACTCGGTCAAGTTTAAATCTATACTGTGTCGGCCAGCTGTAATTTGCCTTAATGACTGTATCCTAAAATATTTCATATGTGAAACATTTATACATGAGGTAAAGTCTTAAGCCAGCCACCATTTCTTTATATAATGCTAATAAAACATCTGAAAATGTAAATTTATACATTTTGGGAATTGGATGATATTGTGCTTTGAGTTCAAATAGACTAACAATCCTAAATAAGTAACCATCAATAGCTGGGACATCTGACCCACCCGAGAAGTAAATACTTTTTGAAACAGCCTCCTATGGGCCCTGTGCTCAGACTCTTTGTATCGCTTCATGTATCAAGTAACACCACAGATATTTCAGCAGCTTTACATCAATACTATGGTAACAGAAAGCTTTTCCAGGGGTCACATTGTGACACGGTAACTGATAGCGGCTGTTACTGTTACTCATTACAGGGAGACTCTGGTGGGCCGCTGGTGTGTGACAGACGGGTCTTTGGTGTGGTATCCTGGGGCAATGGTTGTGGTGACGCTAAGTTTCCCGGAGTCTACACGGCCGTGTCCAGATTCCGCCGGTGGATAGATCAAACCATCTACGGGTCATACCTGCGTTGCTTCAAGCCGTGGCGATAATGATGAACTTAAGATAATGAGAGCGGTCATTTCTGCCCGAAAGAAGACATTCCCTTAAGTTAACGTGGATAGGAAGCAGTTCTGTTTAGAAGATGATCTTTTGACTATAATTAAACATCTGACATTCTGAAATGATCTAGTTGTGAATGCTGATTGGCTAATGAATTATAGGCTTTATTACGATTTCCACCTTTTGCAGTTACTGTGAATGTAATTTTAGCAGAGCTCACGGCTTGTAAAATAAATAAATAAACCTTTCATTCCAATAAAACACTTTGGGGCTGATGGGGAGTTCTGTCAGGACTAAGTGTTGAGAATCAGTTCTGGTCCATATTGAATCCATATTGAGAATCTCCCGTTCCACCACATGTCAAAGGTGCTCTGCTGGACTGAGATCTGTGACTGTGGAGGCCACTGGAGTACAGTGAACTCATTGCCATGCTCAAGAAACCAGTTTGAGATGATCTGCTGACTTATCTTGCTGAAAGCAGCCAACAGGAGATGGGCACACTGCTGTCATACAGGGATGGGCAGCAGCAATACTCGGGTAGGCTGTGGCATTTAAACAATGCTCATTTGGTATGAGGGGACCTAAAATGTGGCACGAAAATATGTGCCACACCATCACACCACCAGCACCAATCTGAACTATTGATTCAGTCTAATAAATTTGTTGAGCACTGTACAAGGCAGGATGGAGCCATGCTTTCATGTTGCTTATGCCAAATTCTGACCATATCATCTGAATCTCACAGAAGAAATCAAGACTCATCAGACCAGGCAACATTTTCCCGATCTTTTACTGTCTTTCTGTCCAAATTTGGTGATCCTCTGTTTCCTGATCCAAGCAGACAGGAGTGGCACTTGGTGTGGTCTTGTGCTACTGTGGCCCATCTGAGAACTCACTGTACCTAATAAGGAGCATGTAAACATCATCTATGCCAAAGGTAGAAAGTTTTGGTCTTTTCAGGTGAGAGGTTTCACTTGTTTGTATTTTGAAGTAGACTCCCACAGCTCACACTTGAGAGCATGATCATGTACCACCCTTTGGTTGCATGGTCTCTCCCTCAATCACTCTTTCTACCTTCCTGTCCATGTGTCACTGTCACTATTGAATAAATGCAAAATAACAAAAACAAATCTTTAAAAACAATAAAGGATGCTACTAAATGAGCAGCATTTGAATCAGTAACTGATGACAGTACGTGGAGTCATTTATTTTGCAAAGCCACTTTTTCTCAGCCCTGAAGAAACCACACCCATACAGGCCAGAGAGAGAAGCTCATCTGAGTTTTAAGTCTTGTGGTGTTCATTCCAAACAAAATACTAATTTAACCAGTCATAAAGACATAATTACATGAAGAAATTTAAGCCAAGGTAAGCACACCACGCATTGCCAAGCTTATTCAGCAGCTACCCTGAACTTTAGGAAAGTAAGCATGACACATTCTTGTTTTTGTAGAAAAAAAGAATAAAAAAAAAAGAATTAATCAGAAACGAAATGCACCCTTTCACAACTCAGCACTCTCAAGGGTTTACTGCTGCCTCTGCTTTCACTTACTGGGTTACGCTTCTTAATTGGTTGGGAGCTTTTAGACCAGAAGCCAGTTCAGATGGCAATTTAACCACAGATTGTGAAAAATATTGTTCTTTGAGATGTTCTCATATGAAAGGTGGATCCTGTGATAAAATCATCGCCACCTCAGGTCCAAAGGGAGTAGGTGTCATGACGGCACATAAAAGTCAGGTCTGCAGCAGACTCTGATATCATTTTTCATTTCATTGTCTGTGTAATGATATTTGGGGAAGTTCCTCTGAGAAAGGATAATCTGTCTCAAGACTGAATACCTGTCCATTCCTCCATGCCCTATCTGTTTTGTAAGACAGTCCATTGTACTGTCATACCTATAGCAGTGAGATTAATGTAAACAGTAGACAGCGGTGAGTGGTAAAAAAAAACAAATGCGCTAACACAACACTAAATGTTTTCAAGGTGGATCCCATTATTAGTATGTGTATTATGAATAATTGTGTTATCAATGTTTATTTCCAGAGAAAATTAATTAGTTGCAGTTTTTTTCTTTTTTAGAAGAAGGATCTACTTAATATTTAGCCAAATCATGAATGATCTCATGAATGATGGAACTCCATCAAGTCTGTAACACGGATTATTATTTAAACTGCTAATGCCTGTTCTTTTGACACAAAAAAAAAAAAAAAATGCTGATATGCAGTGGCGATAAAGTGAACTCAGCACAGGGCCTCAGCGCGAACTAAAAGTGCGCCACGGGGCCAAAAGTCACATCCCAGCCTGTGAAGAGACTGCCATCCTCTGGTGAGGTCTGAGTCCTCTTAAAACTCATGAAACGTACCAAAAAATTTGAAAAATTCTAAAAGAGGCTTGAGGTTTTCATATTTCTTGCTCGTCAATTGGTGGCGCAATTTGGTCCCCCAACCACCACCACAAACATCTGAATCGATTCGCATTTATGTGCCATCTTCGAATTTAAAATCGCCATTTGTTTGAGTGCATCTAGATCCCGGAGAGTGGACCATTGGTAGGCTACACCACGACTCCAACTGGACGCTTCTCTGGGCTGCACCAGAAAACCCCCGAACAGCTCCCTCGCCAGGTCTCCCCGGGATCCGTGTTTTGCATCGCTCCTCAATTTGCATTTCTTCCTCAGATTTTCCGTGCGACGGGTTCAGCCGCTCAAAACCAGCGGGCGCTTCGCGGCTCTATTGTACGCGCGCCTCCATTTCCAAAGCAATACGCGCAGAGAGAGAGAGAGAGCCTGTGGAATTTTTTTTGAATAATGTTGCCGAACCTCTAAGAGCAGGGAAACTGAGGACATTTTGATTTACTGATATTTCTGTTGCGCACCTACGGAGACAGACACGTGTCTTCGGGGTAAGCAGAAAGGGCTAGGTCGTGCCAGCAGATTCCATTGTTTATTTTCCCCTTTTATTTGTTACAAAGGACCGGGTTCAAGCTTGGCGACGAGCTATACATTTCAGTTTGTGCGCCTTCGTGATAAAGACGCATTTGGAGATGTCGGAAGTGTTGCCTTTCAACGAAGAAAAAATGAGTCATTATGGAAATGAGGGCGACGAGGGACACCTTTCCTTCACCTGTCGTCTTCAAGACACCAACAACTTCTTCAGTGGCTCACAGAATAAACGTCCGCCGAAACTCGGACAAATAGGCAGGAGCAAACGGGGTAATTATATAATTAAGGCGTTTTCGCTTGTATGGTGATGTGGTGAATGCGCACATCGGCTACTGGTGCACCATATTTAAGGGTATTTTCCCGTGAAACCAGGTCGGCAACATTGTTGTCTTTACGTGGTGTTAAGTAGACTGTATGATCACAGAACCAGTCTGTTGTTTGCATGCGTGTGTAATGTGTGTGCGCGTGTGTGTTTTAATTATTCTATTCGCATTGCAACACAAGTTGGATGCGCAGTGCGTGCTGCTAAATGCCTTCTGAATGTTGCTCAACAGAGTTGTGCTGATTGTCACCTCCCAAACGAATGGCTAATCGCGTTTTATATGCAGTGTGATGGAGATTTTTGTGTTTGCATGATCACGTCAGGTTGGCTGTGTTTGTGCTTTCTTGTGTCCTGCATCCCTGACAATACCTCATTAGATAGTCCTTGAAAGCTGAGGCTCGGTTGTGGTGGCACACACATGCAGAGACAGACATGCAGACAGACACAGTTGTATGTACAGTAGTGCACAGACACAGCATGGGCAAACATGGCAAAACACAAAGGCATATAAGAATTGCACCTGTAGGTGCACTGCAAACACTCACGCATATTCACACCTGCACATTCCCAAATATGCATCGGAGGCACTGATGCGCATTCATGGTTATTCTCTCTTTCTCTCTTTGCATGGGCTTACTCTCTCATGCATGCACAAATCACTTCTGCTCATACAGTTGCAGCACTAATGATTCTGGGCTTTAACACCCGCGTGTCGGTCGATGTTGAATTTTCAAGACGCCACACCAAGATGAGACCCCCCCCCCTCCTCCTCCTCCCCCCCCCTCATTAACTCTCTCCCCTGTCATCCACAGTTGTGATTGAGGATGAGAATGGCGACAACGAAGCACAGAAAAATGGAACAGAGAAGACCCCAGCAGAGGCTTAGAGCGCTCAGCTCACCACTCCCCAAAAGACACTCTTTAAATTTTTTATGGCGATATTTACCAGTTTTAATCCAAAGACACTGTATATAAGCACTTTCTCTCATGTGGCAGCAAGCAGCACTTCCACACCCTCCTCTCCCAGTCAGTCATGACTGTCCGGATGACACATGCTGGCAGGGGTGGGAGATGGCAGCAAAGGAGACCCCCAGGTGGACCCCCACCCCCCACTCCCAACACACACTTAGACAAAGACACACACACGCACACACCCTCGACTACGGGGTTTCGCCATAAATCCAAACGCAGGAGAAGGGAACGGGGAAAAGGTTGGTGGGGGGGGGGGGGGGTGAAGGCAGGAGGCAGCGCTGTCGAAATGCAGAAATCAGGGACAGGATACAGAAATAAATCTAATATAAAAACTAAAGCACACAGTTCTCCTATATCTTATCAATCAAACCTGTGGTACCGTTCGTTCTGCTCTTCATTTTGAGCGAGGGCAAATGAATAGCAGTTTGTAAATATGGAAAGGGTAGCCCATATTTTCTTGCACAAAGTGGGAATTGGTAAACTGGTTTGTTCCGTGTTGAAGACTTTATTTATTATTGATCCTTGGGAATATGTCTTTTGCAGTGACTTAAGGCCTGAGGGAGTGTTTCTTTTGTATGTTGAGAAAACTGTGAGCAAACGAGTGATATTTTTTTCACTTAACAATTCTTGATGTTGCCTGAGTGTTTTTTGTTACCATACTTTGCAGCTAATGAGTCATTTATATACCGTGTACCTCCCACCTGTTTGTAAGCTTCCCAGGCTTTCACCTGGATTGGTTGATACTGTAACTTGACTGTACACACCTTATTGATAAAAAAAAAAAGAAAAAAAGAACTATTTATATTGCATTGTGCATTATTGTGTGTGCCAAATCTCATGAGGGATATACTGTACCGGATGACTTGTTCTTTTTTTGTGCTTTATACATTTACTCATCGAGTTCAGTTGTTTTGTTGGGTTGCCATTTTTTTAGGGCTCTTTCTTAAAACACTGAAATACCAACTCATGCATGGCAAATATAAACTCATGCATGCATGGCAGAAATTCTGAAAATCTTGTGTATTCTTGAAGCACCTCGTATACAGCTTTGAATGACAAACCTCGAGAAACAGTCTTAACTCTGCGTTGTACTGTACGATTCACACTGATTTGTACAGTGGCCTAATATCTTGTAATAAAGATTATGACAAAGTACTATTTACTGTTAGTGTTGATTGTGGTTTACAATAAGGAATGATGTACTTGATGTTGCTTTTTTTTGTTAAACTGTTTTAAAACTGTAGCAAAAACACAAAAAATATAGTTTTGTATCAGAAAGATAACGACAATAGCAGATAGCTTGGCTGACGTTTTGAACTTGTTCCTTGTACAGTTTCTCCTGTTGTTATTGGATTGCCTATCTGGCTGCCAAGGAAGGTCAAGTCAGCATTTTCCACTGTGAGAAAGTAGCATCCTCTTCCTTGGAAAAGATCAGATATGGAAGGAGACAGAAATGGGAAGAATGATGAGCGAGTAATCCCATCGAAGAGCTGAAATGCAAACTTTGTAGCGATTTGTCGAAAGGAGAGTTGATGACACTGCTTGGACAACTGCACAACAGACTATGATCTCATGAAGTGCTACAGTACTGCGAATGATTTTGTGGGGAAAATGTACACCACTGCTTCCCAATGCAATAAATGTCTGTTTGCATTTAAAATCTCAGCTTCTCTCTTTAATCAAGTCCTCCCTTAACTCCACTGCCGGAGATGTAAATGGTGCAGGGGCACCAAGGCGTGAGGAACACTGATGAGATGTGACATTTGCAGCTCTGCTGTGGTGACTAAATGATTCATGTTGTGTGACGAGCCTCTGTCAGCGTACAGCATCTTAAACCCGGGCTGCCTGGATCTGTGCTACAAACGCATACATCCAAGCATGCGCGTATAAACAAACGTAGGCACTCGCATGTCCATTTCAGCTCCAACTGCAGGCGAGACTAACATATTGCTAGTCTCTCTCCCTCCCCATCTTGACAGACATGAAAGGGGCTGCCTGCGCCGGGTACCATGGTAACAGATGCACCTTGCACTCGACGGGTGCTGCGGTGGGCTTCAGTGCAGAATAGTCTTCCCCGAGCCTCAGCTTGATACAATCGCTAGCTTTAATGGAATGTTCTCCATTCTCTTATCTCTGCCCTCTTCTCACAAGACCCCCTATTCACTCTGTGATGTGACCACATTATCCTGCCAAAATAGTCCCTCCAAGATGGCAGTAAACCATGACAGTGGTGCCTACTGCAGGAAGAGTCTATCCCCTCACACAGCATCAGACGATGTTACATTTAGGGGGTGACTGTTTGTGATTGTCTGTGTCCGTTCATAGAAAATTATGCGGCGGAAGCTTGATGTGATGAGTTGGACTAAGTTTGGTTCTGCTCAGTGTTAAGTAAAACTCGCAAGCTATTCCCCGAACGATCAAACCATTAGAGTCTGAGTGACCTACAGTAAAATTGCATGGAGAAGATAAAATTGATAAATGTTATAGTAGATGTATATAAAAAAGCTTTTCAGATGTATTAATGTGAATATCAAGTACTCAAGTAAGTAGATAATTTTACCTCTGCTGATTAGGTTAGGTGATTCGTTTTAGGGAGGCACACTGGTACAGTGGTGAGCACTGTTGCCTCACACCAAGAAGGTCCCGGGTTTGAATCCACTGGTCAGCTGGGACCCGTGTCCATGTTCTCCCCATGGCTGTGAGGGTTCTCCCTGGGTGATCCGGCATCCTCAGGTTAATGCGTGAGCCTTGGTGAAGGTAAGTGAGCTGCAACCAAAGAATAGCTTCATATATGAATGCAATCCACTACATTTAGGTACAGGAGGTTAAAAGGGAAGCAGCCAATCCAGGTGTACAAGGAACAAAGACTTACCAATAGTAACATATATTAGAGATATACAGTATCCAAGGAATGTAAGTACTCAGAAGTAGCAATCATTTGCAGTATGCAGTCAAGCATAGGAAACTACTATAGCTGCGACAAACGTCTCTTTTTCAGAGTTAGAAGAAAGCTTTGTTTTCTGTTTTCCCACAAGTTGCTGAACATGAAGCAAAAGAAGCAAAGCACACATGATTAATCTGCGAAGTTATTTTAAGAAGAAACGCAGGCGTTTTTCCTTAATTTGGACCTAATGGTTAACTGAGTTCTTTAATCATCATTAAAGACAAGTTTTAAGTCATGTAAAGTTTTGTGAAGTGTCAAAACTGAGAGGAAGCTGTGAGAGATCCTGCATTCACGTGGGTGCAAAGCAATAAATAACAGCTCAGTTTGCATAAAAATATTTTTTTGCACCATGTAAACCACGACCAAGAAAATATATTTAAGGGCAGTGGTCCAAAAACAGATTACTGGTTCCCATCATTTTGTACTGTAAAAGAGCTAGAATTTAAGCTATCACTTGTATATGTCTGTGACCTGGCTGCACAGTGTAGTGGTTAACCCATTCACTTGGCAAGCGGAAAGTTGCTGGATCAATTCCAGCTGGAGACAGAAATCCCTTTTGGGGTTGCGCCAGGAAGGGCATCTGATGTAAAATTCTGCCAAATGTGTAAAAAAAAAAAAGACTTTTGACAACTTTAAGGACTTCTGATAAGGTTTACTGCTGTGTGCCTAAAAACCATACAGAATAATATTAGTGTACACAGATCTTCTGAACATCCGGCTACTAAAGCTGCCAGTGACAGACAAGACTGTAATTATTTACTAACGTAGGAGACTTCAATAGTGGTTCAGGTTCCAAACATGAGGACCTTTAATTGAAAAAAGAGTCTAATTAAAAGGATGTGTTGCAGATGATACAATAAACTTACTGTCAGATTCCTTAAGTATGGGTCAAGGTCACAGTGGCCACCTTAAAGTGGAAAAAACAGAGCTAGTGAGGCTACAGTCAATGAAGCGCTCCACACATTTAGAAACTGTGTTTCTAAATGTGTGGTGAACTAAAAAATTCAAATAGAAATCTATGGGATGATTCTACAACAGCAGAAATGGCAGTCATCCCATCCCTGCACTCAAAAGAACCAATCAGCAGTCAAACTGCAAAGCGTATGAGCCAATCATGTTGCTTCATTGACAAGAGCAGAGGTTTATAACTGTGTGGGCCTTATTATAGTAGTAAAGATGTGTACTTACTATGACATTTGTTCATGTTCTTAATTTGTTCCAACAGATGTTGATCATGAAGCTGTCCTTGTGTGCAAAGTGGTGAGACTTTAACATTTTTATATTAGTTTATATTTTGTATTTCCTTTTTAATTGTTGTTTTCTATTCAGTTTAATTACAGTTTCTAGAGAATCAGTTTTATGATTATTTACCTGTATTATGTAGGAGTGCCTGTGTAAGTGGCAGAATTTTAAAAGCTCAACACAGGTGCTACGATACAAACAGGACACCCTGTGGAGGACGCCGACTCAGGGTCGTGTAGACTTCCTAGTTATTCTGTAGAAACGCGTGCAGAAATGACTCCACATTCTTATTGTGTTGAAAGACTAAAACTAAAGACATTTTTAGTCTATTTTTTTATTATATTTCAGTGAGTTTTGCAAGTGTATCAGTTTCAGATAGCTTTTTTTGTTCCTGAAGTATGTCTTTCACCGTTTGCTTCAGTGCAGCTGAAAGGCTTTTTACACCTAGTTTGGGTTTTAGATTAGTTAACAATAATAAACTTGGTCATTTGTCTTTCACAAATATTTTGAAGTACAGGTGTGTCAAAATGTTAGATAAATAGTACCACTCACTGTTGACGTCCCTCTGAGGGCCACATTGTGCTTGTCATCACAATAGAAATCGTTTAGCCAGTTTAGATTACACAATTATTCTTGCCAGTTTATCCATCCATCCATTCTCTTCCGCTTATCCTGTTCAGGGGCGCTGGAGCCTATCCCAGCTGTCATAGGGTGAGAGGCAGGGTACACCCTGTACAGGTCCCCAGCCTGTCGCAGGGCCAACACACCTATGGGCAATTTAGAATCACCAATTAACCTAACCTCCAGACTTTCTAGATGTGAGGCTGCAGTGCTAACCACTGCTTATATAGCTAACATATGCTCACAGATAAGCACGCAGTTTTGTCTCAGACTGAGGTTATAGCTTTGGCCAGAGTCCCCCTAAAGTCTTAAAACGTCTCTGTGCAGTTATTTGGGCAGTTAGTTTGAAATATTATCTAAATTAACTTTAATCTCAATGATCACTGCGATATGAAAACTGCATTTATAGAATCACCTGGTCAAGACTGATAAAGATTGCTGACTTTGCCCCCAAAATAAGATTTTCTAACCTTTTAACTCTGGAAGTTATATTTCTACAACCTGCTTTCACACTGCATTTCAATTCAGGATTTTGTCTCTCTCTCTTATAAAGTATATATAGTTCAGCAGAGAAAGAAGCAAAGTCCTGATGCTGATCACGGAGGCGCAGCAGATATTTCTCAGACTTTTCCTGGGTGGCCATCACTGCTAAAAGATGCTCAAAATGGCACATGAGAATGAGCAGACAGAGTTAGAAGAAATTATTATAATCATTAATCGTGAGGGGAAGTTTAATTTGCTCGGTTACTATTTGGATAATATTGTGGCAGTCGGGTTTTGTAGCGAGCACTCATGAGAAAGTAATCACCAGTGCTGTGAAAGGGGGCAGATGAAAGTCAAGCTCTGCATAGCTGTTAGGTTACATAAGCTCCGACAGGTGTAGAAGACGAGGCAGAAAGAGGAAGAAGAGGAGCACTGTGAAGGACAGGGAGAGACAAGCCAGAAAGAATGGCAGAGAGAGCATTCACGGGTCGCCGGCAGAAAGGGGGGAAAACCACACCCTGCAAACCCACCGCTAGCTCCGCACACACTCCGGCCTGACAGTTTCTCACACGGCTGTCCCTGCGGAAATCCCAAACTATGCTGCTCTCCACTGCACTCCTGAATCTGACCTTTGTTTCTGGCAGGGAAATACCCACCGTGACCTGACATGCTGAACCACTCCCTGGGAAAATCACCCTCTCTTTTATTTATTTATCTATTTTTGGCGTGAATCAGTGGGTGTTGCATGGCTCAGTAATATAATGTGTGTGCATGCAAATGTCTGAGGCAGCATTTGCATTCCGTTCCACTGCATGTGTGTATTTGTGTGGTTATGCATGCGTGTGTTGTTTCTTTTTATTTTGGGTGTGTACACACAAATATATAAGTGCGTACATGTATCTGCGTGGCGGCTTATTTGGCAACGGGATCAGGTATCCTCTTGGTGATTGAGACTGCTGGGAAATCACAAGGACAACTGCTGATAAGAAGGAAAGGGGGAAATGCAGTCAGCTCTGGCTGGAAAAATAAAATAAATATCCCTTTAGATGCCACACTGGAATATTCAGTTTGCTCCTGAGTGGGGTTTTACGTCACATTTTTAAAGAGAGCTGTAGCCAAAAAAACAAACAAAAAAAAAACAACTCTGCCTATGATATGATGGTAAAACCCACTTTGGTTGCATCTAAATCGTGATTACAGATGACGTCAATCGTTCAAGCAAGTTTTCTCTTAGATATCAGTCCAGCTTCTGCTCATCTCCCAAAACCTGAATCCCGCCCAAATTTCTGGCTCTGCGAATGGCGTTCTTTTTTTTCTTTTTTTTCTTTCTTTTTTTTTTTTTTTGAAAAGGTCCAGGATTAACAGATGGATCTGTCAGGGCAGGGTGATAAAAAATGGACAGACAGCCAAAAAGACAGAGATGGAATGACCACTGCGCATTAACATTAAACACTCTCTATCTCTCGCTGCTTCGCAACGAAAAGTGAGGAGAACTGGAGGAGAGAAGGAGGAAGAGAAGGAGGAAGGCGGGCGGCTTGGAAAGAGTGGGAGAGCGGCACGAGATGGGGATGAGGAGATAAGAGGGATGGAGGGGAAAAAAGAGAGGGATAAACAAAAGTGAGAGTAGAGAGAGAGAGAGGAAGACAGGGGCTCGATATGATGAAATGAATGCCAGGGAGAAACAGTTCAGACCCACCAGATGGTTACTATAGCAACCACATTCCCCAGTCTCCCTCTCTCCCTCTCTCTCTCTCCCCCCTCTCTCTCTATCGCTCACTCTCCGTCTCTCTGTCTAGTTGCTTTGTTGCTGCTTTAAGTCTGTGGAGAGAAACCAACGGCTGAGAGAGACAGCCTTTTACATTTTGGTGCAGTGGCATCATAAAGCTTTAAAATCAACTTTACATACTTTTGTAGCCACTTGTATACATAGTTTTCTTTTTCATAGATTAGTGCATTTTTTTTAACAGCATGCGAACTGATGCAGAGGTTTCCTTCCGAGGTACAAGTCTCCTACAAAAGCCTAAATGCTGGGAATGGCGGTGCACAGTGCAGGGTCAGGCACAGTTCAAGGAATGACCTTCATAAATTTTTAACCCCTGACCCTTCTTCATCCACAAACACATAAGACATCTACGGCACATATGAAGGTATGAACTGAAATGTGTGCATTTCTATAAAGACCACAGCCAGTTTGAAATGCTACGAGTGATATTCTTCAGCTCAGCGGCAGACCACCACAGTTTCATCCACAGAATGGGCATCGCATGTCTCGTTCAGCATCGCATTTGCCCCTGCACTGAGCAAAAAGCCCCCATTAAACACGTTCTTCCACACACAAGCATGTGTGCGCTCATGCACAAATGCAGCTCGGCACCACGGATGCACACCCTTACACATGCACACGCTCTGCACACTCACAAATCCAAACTGGGATGCACAACAAAGAGAAGAGCTCGCGGGCCCCCCAGCTAATCTCATGCATGGAGATCATTTTCAAAACAGAACAAAATGGTGGACCATCTCTCTATGGCAGAGTGGGTCTCCGCAGGGCCCCCAGGGCGGGATGGCATGTAACTGTGTACGCATGACTCCTGAATAAAAGATGCTGACCTAGATGGAAATCCGCCATTGGTCACTTAATTTGTCCTACAAGCGTGATTGGCTCGTGCCCAAACACACATTATAGCGGCCCAATCGAGGACCAAGATAAGTGTTGGAGAAAATGTATGTGTGCAAACTTTCATTTTTCTTCTTGGAATGTATGCACAGAAATAATGTGCAGTAACATAAAGAATATGTATCGTTACAGTTTACACACTGATTGATTCGTCATTGTTCTTCACATCAGCGTCTTTGTAGTTTATCTGCTCTTCTGTCCCAGCCCCCACATGAGAAGCTTAATTCTTCTCCTCGGAGGCTTCATCCTGAAACGTGAAAACATGAGAGGCATCTTTTTTTTTTTAGATGCTCTGTCATCGACTAGCCTTACACAGCTTGCAGATGCAGATTGTATTCATGCAGTGGGACCACGTGGGACTAAACACAGTACATATGTCTGCAGGTCTGTGAGCATGAATGAGCCCGACTGAAAGGGTATTTCGTATCAACATTGTACTGAGCCCTTCTACATTATTGATATGCAATTTGACTGCCCGCCATCAATAAATTATTAAGGAATTGAAAATTGTTGAGCCGGGGCTTGACAGCCTTGAAGCTCTTTGGCCCCGGTAGATGAACGAACATGCCCGCATGATTGTCAGTGACTGTTGAACTCCAAACTGCACCAGCAAATTAGAAGTCTGCCTAATCTTTTTTTTTCAGGTTTTTCAAAGAACTTGGGGCAATTTAGCCCCCACCATGGCTTATGTAATAATCCAGCTGTTTATTTAGTGAATCGGGTTTAGGGAGAGCTAGGTTTCCCCCTTGAGAAAGGAGGGAGGCTGGATCCAGATGCTTATGGCTGCCTGGCCGACCTTGGGACTGAAGCTGCGCTGCGTGCTGGCAGCTCAGCTCCAAACTACTGATTCTTTCATCTCACCTCTCTCACATTAAGTCATCTGCCCAACTGATTTTTGTACTTAAACAGGTGAACTCACTGGTGAAACAGTCATAAATATCACTGACAGGTTTCATTTGAGTGAAAATGGATTCTCACTTTCTTAACAGCAGAGGGAAACAGAGGCCACAATGGATAACAACTCTGTTTAAACAGTAATAGCCGCAGAAATGTTTGCCTCCTCTTGACTATAGGGGAACTAAGTGGCACCTGTCTGTGGCGTTCAAAGGGTAGTTTTGAAAAATTCAACTGCAACGACTAAAAACACATCTGCCTTATTGTCTTATAAAACTTAGAGTATAATAGGAGGAAAAAAACAAGTAAGTTAAGTAGGGTTCAATTAAATATATGTGAAATCCAATTAACATGCTTTAAATTTTCATTTTATGATGGGGATCAACTACTAATCAGTGTAGATTTTATGTTATTAAACCACTTTAGTTTATAGTTTAAGACACTAAATAAATGGTTTGAAAACAGCAGGCCATTGTATCCACATTGAAATTCCTTGTTGATGTCCACTCTGCACCATCAGCCTCTCTGGCTAAGCCTCAGGAATACCAACCAGCAGTCGGCCCGAACTCTCTCGCTTTCTCTCGCTCTCTCCCTCTTCTTCTTGAGCTATCTCTCTCCCTCTCTCTCTCTCTCTTTTTCAGTATGCTCACTCTTGTTGACAGAAAACAAGTGCTGCATCACCATTTTAATTCTGGCGTGGGTGTACAGGTTCTGTCTGTTTTTTTTTTTTCTTACTAGAGATGCATGGAGTGAGCAGTGGAGAAGCCGCACAGAGTAAAGGATCAGGGGTATGAATCTTAATTACGTCTACCAGAAGAAAGTGGGAAGAAGACATCTGGGGAGAAGCCTCCCTTAATCTCCTTTTCTCCCCCTCTTCTTGTCTCTCTCTCACCTATGGATCCGAGCTTACAGCTCGTCAGTGTTTACGGGATTTGTCTCCCTTTGATTTTGATTAATTAGTTGGCAATGGACGACCAAAGACTTGAATTCTGTCATGTTAAAGCCAATGTGAAACAAACAGAGAAGACAGAGTCCTACTGCTGCTCAGCCTTACATGTGTCCTTGCCTTTATTACACAGTGGGATCATATCTGGCTCTTTTGCATAATGGAACCATATTGGTAACCATAATGAGTGGGATGAATAGTGTGCATTAATTAGATGTAGCAATATGTGTGCGACTATTAAGACACTCAAGTTCTCCAAGGAACCTGCAGCAAGCACAATGTGCTATGGTGGTTCTTTGAGGTAAAAATGTATAGTTATATATGTATAGATGTAAAAAATATTTTATCAGTGTAGAGTTACTTTCTCCTGTGCCTCGTTTCCCTTCTGTTCGTCTTCCCGCATTCAGCCCTCAGTGTGGATATACACGCACTGGGCACTTTGTTAGCTACACCTGTCTAATCAGTCTAATCAGCCAATCACATATCAGCAGCTCAATATATTTTGCCATGCAGACATGGCCAAGATGACCTGCTGAAGTTCAAACCGAGCATCAGAATGAGGAAGGGACTTTGAACATGGCGTGGCTGTTAGTTCCAGATGGGCTGAATGGTCTGAATATTTCAGAAACTGCTGATCTGCTGCACAACCATCCATAGGGACCATAGGGTTTACAGAGAATGGTTTGAAAAGAGAAAATATCCAGTGAGCGGCAGTTTTCTGGGCCAGAATGTCTTGTTGCTGCCAGAGGAGAATGGGCAGACTGCTTTGAGCTAATAGGAAGGCAACAGTAACTCAAATAATGACTCATAACAAAGGTATGCAGAAGAGCATCCCTGAACACGTGGCATGTCAAATCTTGAAGCAGATGGGCTACAGCAGCAGAAGACCACACCGGGTGCCACGCCGGTCAGCTAAGAACAGGAAACTGGGACTACAATTCACACTCACGAGATGTGGACAAGATCGGAAAAATGCTTCCTGGTCTGATGAGTCTCGATTCCTGCTGCGACATTCAGATGGTAACTGTGCGATGCTATCATGTCAATATGGACCAAAATATTTGAGGAATGTTTCCAGCACCTTGTTGAATCAAAGCCACAAAGAATTAAAGCAGCTCTGGAGGCAAAAGTGGGTCCAACCTGGTACTAGTGATGTGTACCTAATAAAGTAATAATAGTGTATAGTCCCATTTATGTAGTTATACATGAAGTATAGATGTAAACCTGTATTATTGTCTTCAGAGTTCCCATTCTGTGTCTGTCCAATACCTCACTTATCCCTTCATCTGTCAGTGCAGCGGCTCTTCAGCCCCACTATGCATAAAGGAAAGCCATTACTTATTTTCTCCCAGATCATCTGCTGAGTCGTCTAAGCCTGTTACCGCTTGTTCAGTTCTGCCTGTCCGTACTTGTTACGGCTTGAGGGCAGCCTGTTGTCTACTGTCAGTCTGCACTGCAGACCTCGGTAAAAGGATACCTCTGTCTTTGCTGCCTGTAAGATTACAATTTGAAGTGAAAACCCCCTCTTTAGAGTGTATTTATATCTTATAATAGATCTGAACCATCTGCTGTGGTCAGCCAATCACATAGTGTAAGAATAGATCAGTAATTTTGTTTCATTTGTTCACTAATTGTTTCTAAGTGCTAATATTTAATAATATCCTTATTATAGGTGGCCTTCAGAATAAAAATAACCAGTCAGTTGATAATCATAATCCAACACTTTTTGCATTCGTTTCAGAGCTGAAGTGGTGCTCGATCATGGGTGAACCGCCTGTTTGTTCTTTCACTGTCCAGAACTGGCTTGAGGCTGTGTTTAAACAACCTTTCTTTTGTGTTTAAAGTTGACCATGCAAAATGATATGACATAAACAACACATAAATAAAAAAATAAAAAAACTCCCAGTGGCTGACGCCTGTTCCAAATAAAAGTAAATACTTCCTGCTCACTTTGCATTTTCCAAAAAGAGCGGAAATACTGAAGGAAACAAGCATGTGCAAATACTTCCCGGCAAATTTATGCTGTATTTGATATAATTTAAGAGTCTCCCGACAAAAACAAAAAGCCGTCATAAATATCAACATAATATTCAGTTTCCAGATGAAGTGGCAAAACACACCACCTCTTTTTTTTTTGACTGAAAAATGTCCCAAATTGAACTCTGTGGTTTGAACTTTAACTTCTGTAGGCTCTCGCTGCCTGGTAATGCCTTTGCATTTGCATCACTTGCATTTTTAAATAAAAAGAAGGAGGAGGCAGATCATTGTTTAACCTGAGAAGACGAGTTCAAGCTTGCACTTTGCTGAAGTGTTGCAGTCTAATTTTGTGGCGAATATAGGAGCATATATATTGTACTTCCTACATAAACACTGACACATTGTTAATGTAGGAGCGTGGAGGAGTGTTTGAGTGATCTTACGTTACGTATTTGTGGGCTGCGTGTTTATCTCTCCTCAGATCGTTCACCACTCTCCTTTGATATCCTTTCTGTCATATTCGGCTCTTGAAACGAGTGCTTATGTGGAAATACAAAGTCCTTCTCTCTGTCTCTTCCAAATTCTCTGGAGACCTCAAACCTTACTTTTACTCTTTCAGTTGCCATGGTTACCTCTGGTAAGGCAGCTGATTGGAGGCAACAATAAACTCTGCTCTATCAAGCCCCTGACAAAAATTTGTCTCCAAACTGAAGATCTGAGAGTCCCCGTGTATCCTTTCTCACATGCTAACACACCCACTAACATACATATAAACTCGAACTGATGCACACTGAGTTGCTTTGAGTGCTGAGTGTCAGAACAGAACAGACATGAGTGTAATCTGCTCCAGCAAAGTCCAAAGCCACAGTCATCATCTATCTGTCCCAGTGGAGAAGACAAAATGTGCGAAATCCATTCTGCAATCAATTAAGGAGCAGCCAGCCACAGCAGTCCTGCTCCAGATGTGACCCTGAGTGCTCCTGAATGATCCTTAGTGGAGGGCAACTCTGGTTAATAGCCTAGTTTCCACTAAAGGACTAAACTGGGATGACTTTGCTGCAGCACTAATTGTGCACCAACAAAAAGTTTGCTCTGCAGAACCAGAAGAAGAGCAGAACTACTCATTCTGTGTTGTGCATTCAAAGAAATGAAGGATAAAGAATCGCTGCCACTCATTATATTGAATCCTTTACAAGCATTTGAGGTTCCGATTTGTTGAGAGATTTAATTTCACTTCAGTGTGTTCTTGCTACTTCAGAGAAACATCGTTTAGAGGCTGTGGTCAATCCTAGTTCCAAGGAAGTTGGGACACTTTGTAAAATGTAAATAAAATCAGAATGCAATCAATTGCAGATCTCTTAAACCCATACTGTATTCACAGTAGAACACAGAAAGCATATGAAATGCTTAAACTGTTTAAACATACCTTTTTAAGAAAATTATTAGCTCATTTTGAATTTAATGACACCAAAACATCCAGGCAATAGAAGCCTGGAAAAGTACTAAAAAGAAACAGCTGGAAGAAACATTTTGAATCTAATTGGGTTAATTGGCAACAGGTCAGTAACATGACTGGATATAAAAAAAGGGCATTATAGAGAGAAGTAAAGATGGGCAAATATTCACCAATGTGCATCTACAAATTATGGAACAGCTACTTTTGGCTGCTCCCTTATTCGCAAGGGGTCTATGCAGCAGGTAGCTCCATATGTTTGATTTGGCAGATGCCCTTCCTGATGCAATCCCAAAGGGATTTGTGTCCCCTCCTGAGATTAAACAAGGGATCTTTTGTTTGTTAGGCAAATGTATAAACCACTACACTATGGAGACACTCATACACAATGTAAAATTGCAAGGACTTTGAATATCTCATTGTTTACATTTTATAATATCATCAAAAGATTCAGAAGATCTGGAGAGATCTCTGTGTGCACGGGACAAGCCCAAAAATCAATGCCTGATCTTTGGGCCCTCAGGTGGCACTGCATTAATAAAAACAGACATGATTCTGATGTGGAAATCACTCCATGGGCTCAGGAACACTTCCAGAAATCACAGTTCACTGTGGATCTCTGATGGTATGGGGGTGCCTCAGTGCCTGTTGAATTGGCACCTTGCACATCTGGTAAGGCACCATCAGTGCTGAAAGGTAAATACAGGTTTAGGAGCAACATACGCTCCCATCCAGACAATGTCTTTTTCAGGGAAGGCATGCCTATTTCAGCAAGAAGATGCTAATCTGCATACTGCATCTATTACTACAGTATGGCTTCATAGTAAAAGAGCCCACGTGCTGAACTGGCCTGCCCGCAGTCCGGACCTTTCACAAACTGAAAACATTTGGTGCATCGTGAAATGAAAAGAAGAAAACAAAAAACCCAAAGAAGTCCCAGGACTGTCGAGCAGCTAGACTCCTCTATCAGACAAGAACGGGACAACATTCCTCCACCAAAAGTCCAGCAGCTGCTCTCCTCAGTTCCCAGATGTTTATGGACTGTGGGGATTCTACACAGTGGTAATCACGGCCCTCTCCCAACATTTTTTTAAAATGACCTTGTTATTTTTTTAAGGTACATTTTTTCAGTTTAAACATTTTGAATGTTTACAGGTTTTATGAGATTTCCAAAATCCATTTTTCTTCACATTTTACACAGCATCCAACTTTTTTGGAATTGTACAGAAATCCTACAGAAACTCAATGCAATGATTTAAACTTTCAAAGGGATTTTCTTTCATCTTGGAATCCAGCCTTTCTCACTCAGTACTGCTTTTTCCTCTTTAATGATGCTGCAGAAACATGTCCGATCGGACAGAAGTCAGTGAGAAACTAGTTAACCTTCAGTTGAGTTAAAACACCTTCCTACAGAGTTATTGGTTTCAATTGTTACTTTTAAAACCTTTTTAAGGTGTACTTTAGGGCGTGGCTGTCTTTGTGATTCATAATTCACTACCACAATGATTACGAGTTTAGTAAAAGACACAGATATAAAGTTTGACCGTTTTACTGACAGGTACACAAGCCAACATTAGCGGTTCATATCATAATTCAGGTTCCTAAATGTTACTAATCTTACTCCCCAGACAAGTAGCAGTTTCCTTTTGAATACTGAGCTTTCCAGCCACCATGCAAAAAGAAAATTTCCAGCCGAGTTCAGCTGGTAACCTCTACTAACCATAGACTGAGGAGGTGTTCGTTTAAGGGTAGCTATTCAGTCAAAGGATGATAAAAAGGTACATTTACATGTTAATCTATAAGACCAAGTGTAATTTGCTATTGTGATTCTCTGCATTAATGAAACTGTCTATGAGGATGTCATGATAGTTCATGTTTAAGTAACTTAAATGTGGTTGAAACAGTAATGATCTGTTATTTCTACGTGGCCATTAGGTAGTACTGAATACCTGCTATGCAGACAATGTGGGAATAGTATACCAATAAAAAAAAAGACAGTACAATTAGATTAGAGCAATGCAGAAGGGAGGAGGAAGTCTTTAGAGATCATCTTGTTCAGGGCATGAGCAACACATGGCAGGCCTGATTGTACACCTAAACTCATTAAAAGTAGACTAGCTCTATTTAATACCCTTTACTGGCTTCTGGCTGGTTTAGGTTGCAGTTCTGGGGGTCATAAATGCAATTTGGGGTTGAGAAACCTTACCAGAGTCTTAGCTGAACTCTTGCTATGCCCCAGCTCCACCTTCTTGTCACTTCTAGCACCAAAAATCAAAGATGGCAAAAAGTAAAAATGTCAAACCAGAGCCAATCCATTTCCTATTAATCCCAAGTTGTTAGCAAATAAGCATAATCTGGCTAATCTTCCTTTCTGACTCTAATCACGATTTACAAAATTATTATTGAAAATTACTTTAAAGTTGTGAATGAGATTTTCCCATAGAGCTCTGTGTAACTTGAAGTCTTTGCAATACAGTTATGAAGTCCCGTTTTGAAGCCTTGAGACAACTGTTTTCACTGTAACCATCTTGGTTGGGGGGGGGGGGGGGGGGCTTAAATTTATA
>JAVDPK010002309.1:32086-52221 GCA_034780415.1 Cichlasoma orientale
CCCCCCCCCCCCCCCCCCCCCCAGAAAGTTCTATAGAATGGAAAGTCTTTTTGCAACCACATCTGGCGGCTTCACACAGTGTTACAAGTATGTTGTGTACCAGACCTACTGTGCGTACATAGCAGCTGTGAGCCTATAGAGAGCAATGTGGCTCCCTCTACAGGCTCAAACGAGTAGTATTTTTTAGAGATTCAGCCTCCAGTCTTTTGATTTTCAACAAAATATTTCACTTTTTTTTTTTTTTTAATTCCGAATATTTAATGTATCTGTTCACACTTTGACCCCAAGAGCTCCTCACAATTTAGGCGTTTATGTGAGGCGGGTAGGATATTTCAAGAAGCTGGGAACTATTATTTCTTGGCGCTTGTGTTCCACCCGGCGACATAGCCAGTTGCTTAGGTGGGTTCTGCACGCCATTGTGGAAAAGAGTTACTTACACATTATTGACTCTTAAGCCTGAGCTAGGAATCCCTAGTCGACTTTCTTGAGTATAATAACTGAAGAAGAAACTGTCCCACAATGGCTACGGACTCATGGGCTCAGGCAGTGGACGAGCAAGAAGCTGCGGCGGAATCGGTAAGTCTTAACTTACGCAACACGAGCTAACCTGTTGTTAGCCTGCTTTGGCCTGGTCTGGCTCAGTCTCAATGTTAAAGAAATCTAGCGGTCCGCTTTTAATGTGAACGGCTGAAATTGTGCAGTGAGAGCGTCGTCAGTGAATAAAGTGGCTCCTGGAGAGGACTGTCTCTGTAGAGTTTCATTAGCTCAAAAACGAAACTACCGGCTTGGCGTCAGAGCTAAGTTAAGTTAGCTCGTGATGAGCTGCTGCGTGCTCAGAGGTTTGATAGCTTTAGCAGCTAACTGGCTAACCGGCATATGAAGGAAGGAAGGGAAGGGGGTCCGAAATGGGAATACTAATTATTTAGTCCCAGACGAACACAGTTTATTTTGTTCTTCCTTACAGATCGGAAACCTTCAAATAAAAGAGAAGCCAGAGGAAAATGGTAAGCATGCATATGCAGCTGAATCGGGGTAAGAGTCAATATTCAGAAAATTAGGAAACCCAAACATGTACATATTGGCGTTATTCATTGTAGGAACGACTGCAAACGCAACAGACTCTGCAGCTGCAAAATCAGAAGGAGAGAAGGCGGCAGATGATGACGACAAAGGTAGGCAGTAAATTATGTGCATGCCTTTAAAAATATTTGGACATTCATTGTTGTTTTTTTAGGTGATTGCTTGGCTGTCTCTTCTGCTGTAAGATGTCTTTCCTCTACCTTGTTGTTTCAGAGGACAAAGCGGCACAGTCTTTATTAAACAAGCTGATCCGAAATAATCTCGTCAACACAACTAATCAAGTGGAAGTTCTTCAGAAGGATCCAAACTCTCCACTTTACTCTGTCAAGTCTTTTGAAGAATTAAGGCTGTGAGTGACTCCCCATTTGTGTGTCTTTTTCACCAAATTAGTCATTGTAAGGTTTAACAGTATTGACACACGTATGTGTAGCGAGTTCCCACCAAGCAACCGTACTCCCACCTTTACCTTTAATAACAAAACAGGTGTTGGGTACTAATGTCATTTTCCAGAATGTTTTAATGTCGCCAGATAAAAAGACATAGATACTGTTCTCTTTTTCACTTGGCTCTGTAGTTTTCCTCATAACTGCTTTGATCTTTTGCTCATACCAAGGCTGCTGGCTTTTGGCCGCCTCTGAGATCTGGATAGCTTTAGCTTTAACCACTTCTCCTTTGGTAGCTTTTTGTCCTTGTTTAAATGTATCATCAGGTTATGAATGTTTTTGCAGTTTCCCCCCACAATTCTAGTGAACTTTTATCTTCACTTGCTAACAAGTGGCTGTGAGTGTGTGCACAACTGTTTGCCTGCTCATCTGTGCATCAGCTGTGTATGAAACAGACCAGCTTGTAATCGGTTAAATGAGACTGACTGGCCGGTCACCGGTCTGGGCCGAGAATGCTGGAAATCAGCCAATTCCGGTCCCTGGTCAGCTAATTGATGCATCTCTATTTGTGCTTTCTCTTTTAAGCCTATCCTCACCACAGACTATGGGGTGCTTCAAGAAAAACTTTGAAACATTATGCTGAAGACCTGCCGTTTAATTTTCTTCTTCTTCTCTGTACAGTAAACCACAGCTGCTTAAGGGAGTGTATGGTATGGGTTTTAATCGGCCATCCAAAATCCAGGAAACTGCCTTACCGATGATGCTGGCTGAGCCGTGAGTGTACTTTACACACTGATATGAAATTTAAGTGTTGTGTTTCTGAAAAGCCACTGAAATCCCTCACTGCAATAACTTACCGAATCACTTAACCCTGAATAGTATGTTGCACCTTTTATTCATGGTATTTATTACCTTCTGTACCTGGGGACTTAATTTCCTATTTCCTGTAGTCCACAGAATCTGATTGCTCAGTCTCAATCAGGAACAGGAAAAACGGCTGCCTTTGTTCTGGCCATGCTCAGCCACGTCGACCCCAACAACAAATACCCCCAGGTGGGTATTAACTTTTGTTACTGTTCAGAAAGTCGGCATTGAAATCCAAGTAATAAGTGTGACTTGTCTTAGACAAAAACATTCCTACTTCCTTGTGTCTGCCGGTCTAATGTGGTCTCTCACTGTGTTACTGTTTTCTCTCTTTTCACGTCATCAGTGCTTGTGTGTGTCACCAACCTATGAACTGGCACTTCAGACTGGCAAAGTGATCGAGCAGATGGGCAAATATTACCCTGAAGTCAAACTAGTCTACGCCATTAGAGGGAACAAGTGTAAGGTTCCTCTGATTTCTGCTGTGCTACATCTGTACCATCCTATACTGAGTTGTTGTTGATATTATTGTGTGCTTATGAGCACTTGTGTATTTGTGTTTTTCAGTGCAGCGGGGCATGAAACTGCAGGAACAGATAGTTATTGGCACACCTGGTACCATGTTGGATTGGTGCAGTAAATTCAGGTTTATAGATTCCAAGAAAATTAAGGTGTTTGTGCTCGACGAGGCTGACGTGATGATCGCCACACAGGGTCACCAGGACCAGAGTATACGCATCCAGAGGTCAGCTGAAACAAACTGAAATTAAGACCTAATGAGCATACAGCTTAAACAGTTCTAAAAAATACTAAATTATGTATGCTTTATGCTTCACTTCTTTGCCACACAGGACGCTGCCCAAAAACTGCCAGATGTTGCTGTTCTCTGCCACATTTGAAGAGTCTGTGTGGAACTTTGCTCAGCGCATTGTGCCTGATCCCAACATAATCAAGCTGAAGAGAGAGGAGGAAACGCTGGACACCATCAAACAGTACTATGTGTTGTGTAACAGCAAAGAGGAGAAGTTCCAAGCTCTCTCTAACATCTATGGAGCCATCACCATCGCCCAGGCCATGATCTTCTGTCATGTGAGTTGATCTGTAATAAAAAAGAGGGACTGTTGTTCTGAAACTTTTATTTCTTTTCATAAGCTTACACATTCCTTTTATACGCTGAAATCAGAATTTGCTAATCATCATCATTTGCTGCCAAGCTTTCCCTCTCTTTGATCCAGAAGTGAAAAGAGAGGTCTGTAGCATTAACTAACTTAACTGGAATAGTCAGGTCTTTATTTAACTAGGGAAGGGCCGATCTCTGAATCCTTTTGTACACTGACTCTGTATAAATATGCAACTAGCTCGCTGGTTAATTGGCTACAGCTCACTTTCCTCTGTTCAATTCAGACAAGGAAGACTGCAGGCTGGCTGGCAGGAGAGCTATCCAGAGAAGGCCACCAGGTAGCGCTACTCAGTGGAGAAATGCAAGTGGAGCAGAGGGCTGCCGTCATTGAACGCTTCAGAGATGGAAAGGAGAAGGTCCTGGTCACCACAAATGTTTGTGCCCGAGGTAAAGACTATTACCAGACAGAATCAGGATTGTGTAGTCATATGAGTTTTACCTGCCATGTTTACATGCTTTTCATTAAAAGCTTTTTGCAGTTTTTCCAAATTAATGGTACACTGCATGGTCTAAGATACAATTTTGAGAAAACCTAAATCCACTACAAACCATGACTGTATGTAAAAGATGGACATAACCTCCAGCTCTTTATCTGACTAGCAAAAACCTGCATCAAACTTGGTACAGTTAAAGAAAACGTGCTAATGCAATAGGAACATGCAACTTATAAGAAAAGATGGAATGACAGTGGTCCCATCCTGTATGTGGTATGGCTCATATCATTGTTAGCTGTTTACATTGATCGTTATACATATCTTTTCTGTTATTTGTAAATGTTGATCTATCTATAAATCATGAGCCTAGATAGCTTAATTACTGCTAAACTGCTACAAAATATGATTTTAAGCAGTGTTTAAAACTACACATTTACACGGTCACTAAAAGAGGAAAGGACACAAGTTTCAACATTTTGCTACAGGTCAGATACTTTAACCTTCATATTAATATCAATAAAAGGACTTTTAATTGTAAACATAGAAGTGAAGATGGAAATGACTGAAAAGGCAAAGCAATACTCAAACGAATGAACGGCCACACCCACTGTACGCAGTGACAACTTGCAGACTTTTTCCCAGTCGAGGTTCTATGGGCGTAGCAAATGTCCTGATGATAACTTTAAAACATGATATTCAGTAGGATATGATATTAGGATATTAGGGCACAGATGTCTTGTAATTGACAAGTTCCCTTGTTTTTAAATGGCTGCATTTAAAAAAACAAAGCAAAGAAAAATCAAGAAGTAGCCGGAAGACATCAGTGCAAGTGTGAATACAAGTACTTATATTGTATCATTCAGACTGAATACAAATATCAGTGTCGTGCCTTTGGACATTGTTTACAAGTAACTCTTTATTCCACCCCTCCCTCCTCCGCCTATTTTACAAACAGGTATTGATGTAGAGCAAGTTTCCGTGGTGATCAACTTCGACCTGCCAGTTGACAAGGATGGTAACCCTGACAACGAGACATACCTGCACAGGATTGGCCGCACTGGTCGATTTGGGAAAAGGGGACTGGCCATTAACATGGTGGACAGCAAGATGAGCATGAACATCCTCCACAGGATCCAGGATCACTTCAGTAAGTCTCACAGCAGCTGTTTTTTAAACATGTACATGCCATTTCATCCAGCCAAATGCCAGCTCCTCTCTGAACCCCTCTCTGTTCTGTGTGCTCTCCCTCTGCAGATAAAAGAATTGAAAAACTGGACACGGATGATCTGGATGAAATTGAGAAAATTGCCAGCTAAAGAAAAAATCCGTATTCGTGTGAAGGACGCCCAGCTTCTCAACCCCTCTTCGCTCTCCCAGGACTGTACGCTCCTGCAGTGTTTTATTGCTTTTATTTTTTGTTTTGTTTTTTAGCTGTCGGAGAAAAGAGCAAAACCACACACACAGCATATGTTTACAAGTGGATATGTCTCCTCTCAGACAAGTGTTTTGTAAGTCTCTGATACATACCCTATTTCACTCTTTGTACTCCTTTAAATAAAGTGTATGAGTTTAATGCTTTGTATCGTGATGCTGTAAAAGCAGGCATAGTCGACTAATTTTTTTTTTTTTTTTTTTGTTTCTTTAATATGTGGATAAGAAAAACATTTTTTAGTGGTGGGCGTAGTGGTGGCATGATACAAGCTATTCTGTAAAGAGAGTCACAAAAAATCCTAATAGAAAAAAAATATAAATTTTATGTGCCACAAATATTTTAAAGTATAACTGAATGTAACCGTATCATGTGGACTATTACAGCTTTTATCGTGCTTTGTTATGAGTACCAAAATCAGTACAAAGGGTGAAGTTGGGTATGCTGCTCGGAGCTGTAGTTTTAATTGATTGTGTTACTGAAATGGTGAGGGTTGGGGTTCAAGGGTCTATGCAAACTTATCAACCTGTGATAGCTACTATCAAACACTATTAACCTGTATTCACGTGACACAAATTAATCCTGGAATAACCTCAGCTTTAGCATCAGGGTGTGTAGTCAAATGCCAAAAAAAGGCTGCCTAGAGTGATAACACATTACTAACTCCAAGTCATGGACATTTAGATGTTTCTGTGTTTAGCCAGTAATCGATCATCCGCCAACCACACATCTCACACGCATGCTATTTATATCATTTTTAAAAAACGCCGAAATGGCCATAAGGATGAGCTTGGCGGCACTGCTAAGCGTTAGTCATTAGTCTTCTTTCTTCCTTCATCTCATAAAACCAGATTTTTAACTGAAAGTGTGACCGTTATGGTGATGTTTCCTTTGTGTCTCACTGTCCCCACTCAATCGTTTCAATCAGGGTTTCAAGTTTGACTTTAGCTCAGCTACATTTCTTCACCCAGACTGTGCTGTTATTAAGGATTGTGAGTTTAAAAATTACGCAATGCCTTCCTCAAGTGCATTATATATACATATGATTTTGTTATTGATATTTAAGCTATTGGGCTTAAATTTCTGACTAACACTTGAAATTTTGATTATATATTGAATTATGGGCGTCTTTAGGATGTGTGAATTATCTTCTTGAAACCAAATGCTGAATTGACTTGAGGACCTATGCTAATCAGATTTACTGTGTTGCTCCAACATGGTCGCATGGATAGGAAATGTGTACTTGTGTACATATTAAAAAAAAAAAATTGTTAAAAAATAGTTTTACTGAATTTTTGAGATTGTCACTTCTAAGAAGTGCAGAAACATTCCTCATAAGGTTCAATTATGACAGACGCAGCACTTCGAATATGGTGACATTAAATCAGTTAACCTTGCATCAGTTGGACGACTGTACAAAAATCAAGAACAGATGTGTGATGTCTGGTGTATTTGATCACTGCGCTGGAACATTAAGACCGGTGGCTGGTCGACCTGAACCTTTTACAAACCTCATCTGGCTCCCAGCGGCACAGAGAAGACTGTCGGTGGTAGTGCGGATTTTATGGACTATTTATGGACAACTTGTTGAAAATCACTCGATGAACAGATGCAGCCAAATTAGAAGTGACCTCAAGTTTGCTGAAAATCCACAGGAATATAGTCTGTGAAGACTTTTGGGTAAAGAAGCAGTGTATGCAGTTTTATTGGGACATTCGGATGTATACGTTATCAATGAGTGCGCGCACTTTGTCGATCCATAATGTAACGCCACTGTATGAGACCCGTGGACGCAAAGCAGTTTTGGCTATAGAACTTCACACTTTTGCCCACATGTTGTACACCTCGTTTGATAATTCTTGACAACCTACAAAACCCATTTACAATTGTGCACATTGCCGAATCAGGCTTAAGGCAAGTTGTCTGTTGTAACCTAAAGATCTTGTGTAGACAATGATAGGTTCAAGGGATGTGTTCTTCTGTAGCTGAGCTGCGTTCATGGACACAGTTATGTACTCTTAATATGTTGAATTAAAAGAACATCTAGCTGTTCATATATATGTCCCTTGCTGCTTTTTTGTGTAAGTGTGGAAATCAAGTACAACCGCTGTTAGTAAAAACATGAGTGAATACACAGTATATTATGCATATATTTACATTAAATCACAAACTTTTTTTACATTTATTTTGGGAAGGAAGTTGAAAATACACCAGTAGCATTAATCCTCTGAGTGCCTGGTGGAGGGCAGCGGCTCCTCTGACAGCTGCAGGTCTGAGAAGACAAAGAGATTAACTTAGACGTGTCCTGATGTGTCCTGAAAGAATTCATCAAATATGTAAACATGTTGGGCCCGCTGGGCGTTTTTTGGTAGTGGTAGAGTTATATTCTTCTTTTTTCAAAAGAACTGCATTCAGTATAGCAAAGTAAACTCCACCACTGCATTCAAAAATATGCCTGCAAATATTTATCATCCATCCATTTTCTCCCGCTTATCCAATTCAGGGTCGCGTGGGGGCTGGAGGGTGTCACAGCTGTCACAGGGTGAACGGTGGGTGGGGTACACCCTGGATGGATCATCAGTATATTGCAATCATTCATGCTCACAATCGCACCTACAGCCAATTAACCTAACCTCATGTTTATGGCGTGTGGGAGGAACTGGAGAACCTGAAGAGAACCCATGCAAGTATGGGAAGAACATACAAAGGCCCCAGCTGACCAGTGATCTTGCTGTGAGGCAACAGTGCCAATCACTGCACACTGTGCTGCAATATTTGTATATAATGGAAATAATATGGCCTTGATATAGAATGGATATGATGGGAAGCTGCTGAATTACACTTTATTCTCACCTGTGTCCCTATAGTCCACTCTGGTGAGGAAGAGGCCGTGGGCTGGAGCAGCCATACCCTGTGGGTAGGCAAGAGAGTCTCGAGCCTCCAGTAATTTTTTGAGCTGGGGTACTGAGAGAAGCCCCTGGCCTACTGCCACCAGGGCCCCCGTCAACCTTCGCACCTGGAGAAAAGGGCCGGATAAACAAGTTTTACACAGACATATGCATGACTTGTCTCAAGAGATTTGATGTTCACTTTATTCTGAATAAAGTCTACGGCAGCACCAGCAGATGGCACTATTTGCTCGCAATCTCACACAGAGAGAAAGAGAAATATAATTTCAAAGAAAATCTGAAGAACATAAACAACAAACCTGCTTATAGAGAAAAGATTTACTTGTAAAAGTCAGCTCCCAGAATGGCATCTCTCTGGAAAAAGGAATAAAACCAGTGTTATACTGTATGAATATACAGCCATAAGGTACATTCACATCTCATGAAACGTGTGACTAATGAGACCAGGTCCAGTAGGCATGGAGTCTGTTAGGCATCACTGAGTAAATGTGTAATGATAAAGAAAAGTTAAATGTTGCCACAGGGGTTAAAACAGCACACTGCAACCAAAACCATATCTTGAATGGTGGTCAGACATAATGTGGGATTTTTTCAGTCTCATAAAAACTTATTACAAGGAGGAGTGTGAATCAAAAGCACACCTACTGATTTATTTCTGTAAGTGAAAAAAATACTAACAAATTAAATTATAACTCAATTTCTTAACAACAGTTTGAAAATGAATGATTTCAAAAGAAAATGAATCCTCATATCTTTACATGTTAAGTCACTCTTTTTATTAAGGCTGCAACGATTCCTCGAGTAAGTCAAATAATTAGATTATTTAAAAAAATCCTTGACAGATATTTGTTGCTTCAATGCTTCGTTTAAATTCTGCAGCTCAGGCGTCTCCGTGTACGCAGAGCGTTTCCACATTAGCAGCATTAAAACACTGATAACACAACAGCAGAAGTTGTTTTACGTGCAGTCTGCGCAAAGAGGCGGAGCTGTTACTGACGGTGAGCTCAGGTGGAGCAAAAGGAAATGTTTTTTCCTGTAACCACCATTAAAACCTTTACTGGGAAACAGCTGGAGGTCCTTCATCAACCACCTGATCAGCACATGAAGAAAAGAGAACTTTGTAGCTGCTCCATCCACTGCTGTTTGTTTGACACAGCAAAAAATCTGCAGTATGGAAGTTAAAATATGCAGTTGCATTGTTAATACGACAAAAGTATTTCCTATTCGATTACTCAATTAATCAATGGAATAATCGATAGAATACTCGATTACTAGAATAATCGATCATGGCAGTGCTGTCCCTGACTGCGTGGATAGAATTGATGTGACATTCATGCCAGACATCAGATAGAGCCTGTGTTTGTCATCATGCACAGATTTGTTTAAATGTCACATACTAAATATGGCACCGCGGCTTAGGCCCAACAGGATTATGTGTGACGCTATAGAAAATATGATTGTTTCTTTCCCGTCTTTGCCCCGGCCCTCAAAAAAAAAAAAAAAAAAAAAACTCTCACTGATTCTTATTTTGGGAAGGACAGGGTGAACTAAGGAAACATGCACATGGGAAGAATTGGGTCAAATGCAAATTTGACTCAGCGCTTGCTGCCTGATTACATTCGACATGTAGGAAATGCAGAGACAGATTTATAGAGCAGGGATTTTAGCCCGTGGACTCTAAGGGCAGCATCTTTAGATGCGGTTAAAGCACTTCTGTGTCTCTTGTTGCATATTCATATTTGCAGTCTTATGAGATTGCTATGTGGCCAGACTGCTTCAAGCTGATAGAAAGGCAACAGTAACTCAAATAAACACTCACTGTACTCAAATGGCCTCCACAGGCCAGATCTCAATCCAATTGAGCACCTCTGGGATGTGGTGGAACAGGAGATTCACACAATGGATGCATAGCTGACAAATGTGCAGCAACTGTGTGACGCTATCACGATGCTTAAAGCCTTAAATGTATGTATGTGGTAAATATGCCTGACAAGCTTCTAGAGTTAGCATGATTAGTTAATAGTTAATTACCAGGTTTATCAGCGATGACTGCATTTTCAAAAATTTAAAAATTACTTAGTCAAACAGTAAGAGTCTACAGTTATGCTAGCAGCTCTATGCGCAGCTGTGCTTTGTGCTTAATGCTAACATGCTAACAATTATAACTGCAACAAAGTATCAGAAAAAATTTCCAACTACAGATTTAAAAAAGCACTAACTCACTAACGGCATGTCTTGTGAGATTAAACCGGAGTGCCCGGAGAAAACCCACGCTAACACGGGAGAACGTGCAAAGTCCACACTGAAAGGCCCCGGCCAGATGGTGGATTCAAACCCAGGACCTTCTTGCTGTGAGGCAGCAGTGCTAAGCACCACGCCACCGTGCTGCTTAAGTTAATTACAGGACTTTCTGTAGGCCTATCAAATTTTATGGCAATTTACCTAACATTTCTCTAAAAAAACACAAATATGAGTCAACAGTGGGACTCAGCCTGAGAGAAAAGGCAGCACTGCTGTCTTAAGGATGTCACTTTTCCCGCTGCGGCATGATGACGGATTACACATATAATAATATAAAAATAACTGATAGTGAATTCATGTTGAAAAAAATCCTAAGAAATAATAAATTTGCTGCTGCATGCAAATATTTAAGGAGACTGATGTACAAATATGTAACTAAATTTCTACAGCACTGTGCATTCAAACAGTCTGACTTTGCCTACAACCAAAATTTCTTGCATTTCATGTCTAGAAGGTGAAGACTGATTTTAAAAACGCACACCGACCAAAGGTTAACATGTTACAGTGAGAATACAGTTTAGCCTACACGAGGCTCTAAAATGAATAGCTGTTCACTTATGCATGAAAATAAGATCAACGATTCCAGGAGGGGGAAAAAAAAGCCCAGTTTTTTCTATGTTGAATGGAGACCAAAGTAGTCAGCCTCACACGCTGCATCTCCCTGTTTTAGGATCAAAAATTTAGTTCAACCTCAGGCTCCTCAATAATTCATCAGTCAGTTCCTTTTCATTTTATCACTGTTACTTAGAATAGTGACCCTCATGAAAAACTAAACACAGCTCAGCTGTAGGCTTTCAAATCCTGACAGAGACCAACGTAGGCCCGCATCGGAACATTCCCGGGAATTCTGCAGAATTCTGGTTTCCTTTGGGAAAACTGCAACCGCAGACAATTAGGTGCAAATATAATATGAAATACTGCATATTACAGACGTCTAAAACTTGTTCTCACAGCTTTTTTTTTGGTGCAACTCGTGTGTTGGGGATAAATTACTCTGTCAGTGTCCATATTGTGCACCATATTTGCAGGGCAAATAATTAATACCCATGAAAATGGTGTTTGGCAACCAGAGTAACCCCCACAGACGTGTAATCTCCCCACATGGCCCTCACTCACTCTTTACTCTCCTAGGCCCCTCCCCCTCCATATCCACAATGGATTATGAAGGATCCTGATTGTCTAAAGCACAGACACCTGCTTGACATACAAGCACGCACAGCCAACAGCTTCTACCTGTATAATCTAAACACACCTGTTATGTTATTTATAATTTACTCTGAGAAGTTGTTGTAATTTGCTCTAATCCAACATTTTTTTTTTTTTTTTACTTGGCTAATGTGCAAATTGCCCAGCAGCCAGTGTGACCTGAATACATACTATAGCCTACCTATGAAAGTGAGCATGTGCAAAGCAGTTTCCTGGCTGTATGGTGACCACATCCAGCGTCTTCACAGGGCTTTTGAAAGGCATGTCAGAGTTGACAGCCCTGAAGCTGCTGAAATCATGAGTCCCAACCAGTAGGGAAGCTGCCTCGTGCATAGCGTCCATGTTCAACTCCCTGATGAAATACAGAAGAATGAAAAATACACTTTTTTTTTTTAAACAAGTGACCATTAACAACACTACACTTCATTTGAAAACAGGTAAATGTTACAATTCTGAGGTCAACAGAGTTCCTAAGTGAGCATTTGTAAGCTTACTGTGACACTGCAGCCTGACTCAAGAGCGACTTGCCTGGACAGCGAGGTCAGGGAGAAATGTACACATGAAGAACGTCTTTTCAGAGCGCCATGAATAATTTATTAGAAAACTTATATAATAGGAAGATTCTGAGGGACACCGCCACGTGAGAGCACGGAGCATGTCCATGACCAACTCATTTATGGCGGAGCACGAGAGCGAGCCAGCAATCAGCTTCCCTACAGTCTCACGCTTCATTTGCTGCTTAAATATGATCTGACAGAGAGAGGGAGGACAGAGCGAGCGGGAGAAAGGGGGAGTGTGCTGAGTAATAACATTTTTAACATATGATAAAGGCGTGAATGAAGATGTGAAAGAGATTTTAATGGTTTGTTAATTACACTGTTGTTAAATATATATTTTACAGTTATTACTATGAAAGTAATAACTAACACTGGCAGAGTGCAACAAGGTGCAGGAAGCTGTCAGCATGCATAAAAGAATAAAAGTCTTTTTTTTGTGTGCGTCATCTCTGTTTGCCCTTCTGTAAAAGTCGCTGCACACCACTGCAACAGTGACTTCTTAACACAAAAACATTTTAACGGAGGAAGTGTAAAATTCTAATTTTCCCACATTTTATAAGCAAAAATAAGCTTTCAGCAGTGCTTTAGCATCTATGTGGTTCAGTTTGAAAGTCTAACATAAAAGAAAAATATGGAAAGACATTTCAACAACTTACATCATGCAATCAATGTTTCAGTAAATTCAAAACCGCAGTGTTTGATTACTGCATTCTACATTCAAACAATCTTGAAAATGTGAAAAAAAAAAATCAAAGTTTTTTTTTCTTTTTTTTTTGCAGTGGGAGAAACGGAGCAAGTGCGATGACGGGGATCAAAGAGAGAAAGGAGAGAAGCTGCTGAGGCAGAGACGCTCAGGGGTGGGAAGAGCAACATGAATGCTGAGCATGAGAGAGGGATAACAAAGCCGAGGCGCCAGAGAAAGAAATTAGCGAAGGGAGGAGAAGGGAAAGAGATCGAGAAAAAATGAAGCAAAGAGAAAGAGAGAAAGAAAGAAAGCAAGGGAGAGGGAAAGAGAGAGGGTAAAACGTGTGGGTGTTGTTCTGCAAGTATATAAGCCCGCAGCTCATCTTGCCCTACTTTTCCCCAAAAAAGTGAGGAGAGACAAGAGCAAACAAATGCTCAAACACAAACTAAAATATTTCTCTTTGTGCTCAGTCTTTCCAATCACAGCTAAAAGAACCTCATCTAAGCTTCGAAGCCCACGCCACTGAATCTTTTTCATTCCTTTGATACTCTGTCCATCCTGTTTCCTCTCCTTCCTCCTCCTTTCTTTCTATTTATCAGCTCAGATAAAACACTCTGATTGACTGTCCCTAACGTGCAATTCCGGTGTGATACATGTGGAGTACTTATGTGTTTAGTGTGCCATTTTTTCTCACACACACACACACACACACACACACACACACACACACACACACACACACACACACACACACACACACACACAGACTGTATATGTGTGTCTTTATACACATGCGTAGTTAGCTTGAGCTTTATTCCAAGCCCGCTTTCTACTTTTTGTTAAAGGCGGTCATCATGCGCATGCACACTAAAGCATGAAAACACTGAGATAACTCACGTGTTGCGGAGGCTCCAGCACAAATCGCAGTCTGTGATGGGAAGAAGAGAGTGGTGGGAGATTCCCAGCGCTATTCGGTAGACGTAGGTCCGAGACTGGGCACAGAAGCGAGCATGGAAGTCACGAGGAACACGGTGGGCACGGGTGATCCTGAAAAAGAGCGCGTAGAGCAGCGAAAGCTGGGATTTATTCAGGCCCAAGAATCTGAAACTACATGTGAACCTATAAAAGGCATTAATTAGCATTTCATGGTACGCATTCAGCAACTGTTCTGCACCAAGATGTAAAACCAGTTTTGATCGGTGTCTTCTTTACTAAAGCTTCACTCTACAAAATTACATATGCGCAGATGCTGATGCTCAAAGATGATGAAGGTGGAAATCTGAGGCAGAACCTGTGACTTTGGAAGTATATCCTGGCCCAACAGGGAACTTACAAAAGTGTGATGTGGAAAAAACACATTACATATAAATATTCTTATCTTCAATAAAGCCTGGAGAGGATCTTTAAACATCCAGTCTGGTGGCTACAATCTTCATGTCTACCTCAGGTTGAAGCAGTTCCCTAACACAGATAGTGTTAATACTCCCATTTGTACACCCAGCTAGAAAAACTGTACAAGTCATGCTCCAAAGTGCCAGCACTGCAGCTTTTTACACAAAGACACACCAGCAGAGCCCTAAAAGGGCTGCCAAGAGCACAACGCTTATTTTAACACAGTTAACATCACAGCAGACTCTCAGGCTGAGGCTCTCTGATGTGATTCCAGCAGGATAACACGAGACACTTCCTGTGTTTCTGTGCACAGAGGCAGGGATTGATGTAATAACTCTAACGGATTGGATCGATTCCTGATGCTGCGAGACATCTTAAAGCAGACTGAACAATGACACTGGCATTTCTGGCACAAGTTCTACATGTACAATTCAATTACTCACTCTGCTGTGTGCAGTGTTACTGCCAAAATGATGAACCAGACTGTGAGATTTACAGAGAGAAGCAACAAAAAGGAGATTTAACTTTAATCAATAATTTATTGTCAGATTCTACAGAAATACACTACTACTGATGATTGAATACAATGCAGGCCAAATCTTTCCCTGACAACATCTTGTTTACCTTTAAACATACCTCCAATAGGCAGGTGTAATACTTACTTCACACCACATTCAAAGTCACTTAAATCACCTCTCTTCCCCATTCTGATGCTCGGTTTGAACTTCAGCAGGTTGCCTTGACCATGTCTACATGTCTAAATGCATGGAGTTGCTGCCATGTGATAGGCTAAGTGGCCAGTGAGTATACAGCAGTATATATATTTTTTTTTTATAAAAAAAACCCCACTAACTTTATAATTACAATATTGTGACAGATTCCTTAATTCTTGCCTCTGCAACCTGAAAGAACAAAGAGCTGCAGCCAGCTACATCAGTGTCAATAGGACTGCACGAAGCACATTAGCACCCTATACTGTTTGATCACACACGTTTGTGCCAGCACAGGGTATGCGGTCATTCATGCATTCATGCATGTGTCTGAGAGTGTGTGCGATGACGCGCGTCGGCAGCACGTAAGCACGTAGGAGTATGTGGAACTGTGAGAACAATGCTGATCAAATACACGCATCATATTTATGTGCACGTGTGCATGTCTATGTAAGCGTGTGTTTGTGCTTGTGTGCGTCTGTGCACAATCCGAGAAACTGGGTTACGTTTCCAGGGGAGGAGATTGGGTGCGACACGTGGCAGAGGAAACCCTTGCATCTGCCTTCAGTGGCTGCTCCAATGTGAAGTGACAGCCTTCGCCTGGCCTCCAAACCCCACACACACATAAAATTTTCATTAGCAGTGTACAGAGCATGGCCTCACACATTTGGGAACTGGGGCATTGTTTGGCAAGGCACTTTTTTGCTATTCAGCAGTTTCCCTTTATGTGAAAAGAGGCGTTCATTTTAAGCTAATTGAAGCCAATTTTCACAGCAGCACCGAAGACAAATGGAGCTGAAGGACAAGAGACATTTTTTACAGTGTGCAGGCTGTGCTCAAATCGCGCCTTGGCTCTCTGTCTCAGGAAGCAGCAGACCAAAGCTACAAGCCAGGAGCCGTATTGTCGATGTAGCTGTAACAAAAACTCTTCCCACTACCTGCTGTGCAAGTCAGATCTGACAATGGTTTTCTTTCACATCCAGTCTGAACATATGAAGCGTGTTTGTGTACGAGCACTTCTGAGGGTGTCTATATAAAGCAGTTATGAGTCGATAACAGTTTTATCTTTTAAGTGTTGGCTGAAAACAAAAAGTGTGTATCTTTCTGTTTAGAGTGATGAACAATGAAGAGTGTATCCGTGTGTGTGTGTGTGTGTGTGCGCGCGCGCTAATGGATGCTATACACCAAAAAGCAGAGCAGGGATAATCCTTTCTAACCTTCTCTCTGCAGGTTTGGGGATTAGCAGCTTCTCCCTCCTCTCTTTCCTCCTCTCAGTGTGTTGCACTCTTTATTCAGACTCGTCTTTCCACACCCTCTCTCACTGACACTGAGTCTATTTACTCTCTCTTTTTCTATCTGTGTCGCCTTTGTCCTTCAGTTCTTCTCTCTGCTGCTTACTAAATAACAGAGCATCACAGCAGCATAAATCAAAACAGCCATAAGCAGCGATGCCTTTGAATAATGCAAAAATATGTAATGACGGGATTACGAGGAGGAGATGAAGAAAGCACAATGACACGAAAGGAGATGACACATACTCATATGCAACAGCATTTGAAGATGCCCTTTTCCATTACGTGCTCAACAGGTGAACTTATGGCATTTCACCAAAGCTATGTATACGCTAACTGCTGAGGCACATGTTAAAGTCAGTCATAGTTCTCTTTGGGATTTATGGTCTTCATTATATGCAATCTCTGTATCTACACTCATCAGGCACTTAGTTAGGTACACCTGTTCAACTACTTGTTAACACAAATATCTAATTAGAGAATCTCATGGCAGCAACTCCATGAATTTAGGTATGTAGACATGGTCAAGGTGACCTGCTGAAGTTCAAACCGAGTGTGAGAATTTTGTCAAAATTTAATAATACACAAAAATGTTACCTGGTCTGATGAGTCTCAATTTCTGCTGCAACATTCGGATGGTAGGGTCAGAATTTGGCGTAAATGACCTGAAAGCATGGATCCATCCTGCCTTGCATCAACAGTTCAGGATGATGGTGGTGTAATAGTGTGCGGAATATTTTCTTGAGCACCATTTAAATGCCACAGCCTCCCTGACTAATGTTGCTGACCCTGCCCATGCCTTTATGACCACAGTGTACCCATCTTCCGATGGCTGCTTCCAGCAGGATAACACACCATGTCACAAAGCTCACATCATCTCAAACTGATTTCTTGAACAAGATAATGAGTTCACTGCACTCAAATGGCCTCCACAGTCAGCAGATCTCAATCCAGTAGAGCACTTTTGGGATGTGGTGGGACAGGAGATTTGCATCATGGATGTGCAGGTGAAAAATCTGCAGCAACTATGTGACACTAACATGTCAGTATGGAACAAAATCACTGAGGAATTAATTAATTAAGAATTAATGCAGCTCTAAAGGCAAAAAGGTGTGCCAGCAGAACACTTAGAAAATCATTCAGCAAGATTTTGAGGACATTGTTGAGAGAGAATTTTACACGGTCCTGTGTTAAAATTAAATCCTTCTCATCTCCAGAGGTGAATGTTTGAGATTACACGATAGGCCTTTCTCACCTGATCTGCTCTGTCCTGAGGTGATAATTGAGCGCCTGGACAAGAATATCGTCGGTGAACGGCAGCTTATCGTTCTTGCGTCGGAGGTCAAAGTGTGCCGAGTTGGAGAGTGCATGGACACCCGCGTCCGTCCTGCTGGAGACTGACAGAGATACAGGATTGTCTGGCCTCAGTCTCTGGATTGCATCCTGCACAAAGATAAAAAGAACTTTATTTAGACATAAATAGCTCTGCGTTGATAGCCTGGAAAACAAAATAACTTTTTAAAGCTTACTGTCAAACTTCTGAAACCACTCATAGCCTTGTGTGCCTCAAATAGTTATCAAACAGAGCCGTAAACAGCAGCATGATGTGACAAGAAAGACTTTGATCTTTTTTGCACTGTAATCTATGTTTCCTTCTGTGTGTGTTTGTTTTTTGGGCTAAATATGCATTTATTAGAAACACAGCTAGACAGCAGAGAGGAAAACAGGGAATAGAGAGTGATGGGGAAAGACATGCAACAATGCCACCCAGACAGATGTGACCCAGTGCTTCATGGTCACTAGTTTAACCCAAATCATATATGTTGGTGGGGATCGTGGCAAGGGCGGGGGTGGGGCAGCGGGGTCGTTTATAACAGAGGTGTGGGCCACATCAGAAACTGGAACTGTAGCGGAGGGCCACAGTATCAGTATTAAATTTTCTCTCTATAAGCTTATTGGTGAGGCCCTCTGCAACAGTCCCAGTTTCTGAAAATTAATTGCCCCACCCCTGCCTTATCATCATTTATATGAACATCACTTATATGAAGGATCAAAGTCAGAGATTAGTGACATGCTTATGTGTTAGACCAAGAAAAGGGAACTTTTAGCTCCTTATAAAGACGCATGTGTCAGCATATGACGCTGCTTTTTAATGTGTGGATCAGAAACCTAGAAGATGTAAGGTCTATATTAAATTACTAAGCTGCTCTCTGGCAAAGCAGACTCATAAAATACATGGCAGATCATTTTTTTAAGCCTAATTATTGCTAGCAGCTTAAAGGCAGCCTGTCTCCCGGTGCTCAAAGTGAGTTAAAACATACCTCCAAGTGGTCCTGGACCCCTTTCTTCCCCAGCTGATGTGGAGGGACTTTCACTGCTCCACTGCAATAATAATTATTATTATTATTAGTATTAGTTTATGTGTGTGTGTGTGTGTGTGTGTGTTCTGTAACCTACCGGTATTTTGTTCCTATGTATTGAAAAAAGATGATGTAACGAGCCTGGTTATGCATGCTGACTCCAAATGTCACCGAGCATCTTGCTCGTTCACAAGAATGAAAAACTACAATGGGAGATCATGTCACGGGTCCTGCTTTGACTTCTGTCTCTGAAGGGAATTAAAGCTTGACTTTCGCAAACCTCTGCTGAGGCGCTCCTGTGCTTTGCGCTAAACAGATTAGGCGCTGGAGCCAACGCACACCAGCCAGACACGACCCGCACCTCCGAGTACCACCGAGCACTCTCTAATTTGTAGTCCGAAAGAAAATGGAGAGAAGAGTGTTAGAATTTCTATGTTGACATAAGTTAATATATCACAAGGCTCCAGTATTAACCCAATAAAAGAGCTGTTGTAAGCGCCTCATTACGAACAGACAACAGTTTCGTACAACACGTGTAGTCCAGTGTATATTTTACACCTCCTCCTGCATGTATGAGCAATGACTCTTCGTACGCTGTAGTACGTCGCTTTATGATTGCGTCACTCCAGCCGCAGCGCCTCCGAGCTCACAGCCATTAAAGCCAGATCCTGTATACATGGGTGAGATGTGTCGGTAGCAAAGCAGTCAAAGGACCGCTAACATGAGCAGCCAGTTCACTGGAGGAGGGTTAAGTGGAGCAAACAAATAGAAAAAAATACGCCTGAAAAAGCTCGGAATAATTTGGAAATTAAATGGTTACCTCTAAAATAAGCGTGGTTAGGTGAGAAAATGTATCTAGTAAACATCTGTGATAGGGTTTATTGTAAATTTAAGCACATTTAAAATTTTAAATGTTTTCTTTAAGTATTTATTCTCTGTGTTCCCCTCATACCTACTCCCCTTTTCTCTGGGATAATAATGATCATATTGATGCTAATTAGAAGGGAAATATTACAGTCAAAGATGCTTAATGAAAAAAAATAGCTTTTTAAATAATTCGGTATTTTTAATTACAAAATAACTCATACACTAAAAGTACGAGGTCATCTACAGATTACACCTACAGGAGCTTTTATGACATCCCATTATAAATTGACCGCTGACATCTATAACAGCTTCCAACTCTTCTGGGAAGGCTTTTTACAAGAATTCAGTGTGTCTGTACAGATTTTTTCCCATTCATCCAGAGGAAGATTTTTTTGTATGGTCAGACATTATATTCTATCTATCTATCTATCTATCTATCTATCTATCTATCTATCTATCTATCTATCTATCTATCTATCTATCTAT
>JAVDPK010002309.1:52321-77988 GCA_034780415.1 Cichlasoma orientale
TATCTATCTATCTATCTATCTATCTATCCATCTATCTATCTATCTATCTATCTATCTATCTATCTATCTATCTATCTCCTTCCCATGATTCCTTCTGCTCCAACAGGGTTGTTACGGCAAGTTGTATCTGCTCGGCGGTCTTCTCTCCTTTCTCAGTCTCCACAGTGCAGCGACGCCTCCCGCCTGTCTGGGCAGCAGCGGCGGTAGTGTAGTAGTAATCTGCCTGCCGCGCACTCAGCTCGCATTTTGTGTCACCGTGCCACCAGGAGAGGGGCGACAGACTGCCGCGCGTCAAGGGGATACCAGTCACCATCCTCACCGTTAAATCTGCATCCCGCTGGGCGGCAATGACATTAGCAGACTGACGTGGGAATTAACGAGAAAACGCCAAAATGACTGTGGACTTTGAAGAATGTATTAAAGATTCACCCCGGTTCAGGTAAGGCTGGTCCCCTCTCAGGCACATCACAGCGGTGCGCAAAAATGGCACACCTTCTTTTAGGCTCCACGATTTTCATTTTTATTTTTTTTTAATTATTTTTTTGAAAGAGAGGGGTAGCACGCCTCGCTCATGCGGAATGTAAAGGGGGTATCAACAGGGTAAAATGAAAGAATGCGGCGTGGTGAAAAATCAGGATGAGATTCTCTATCAATTTTTGTCTTTATGGCATTTTTATTCATTGTTTGTATGACACCAGTTGTTTGATCATTAAGATCTGCAGTGTGATACATCTGCTGGAACACTTGTTAGTGGTTTCTGTGTAATGGTGTGATTTTTTTTAAAAATGTGGATTGTGAATCAGCTCAGTGCATATGAGAGGAGGGACACTCACTGCCACGCACAATGAGGATCCATATTGCCTGCATGTAAAATTACAAGTGGTTTTCTAGTGATTACATCATGTCTTCTTTTAACCTTCTTATAAGGGGCACTCATCCAATTTGAAGACATAAGGGGATATCAGGAGTACAGTTTGGGTGCAGTCTTTTCTTTGGTCATACAGGAGCGCCTGCAGTCTCCCAGTGTGTGTCTGTTTGCACATGGAGAGGAGATACCCTTGCAGCAGCTGCAGCAGCACCAACAATAGTGGCCAGGCTTGCAAAGAAGCAGCAGGGAGTGGAGTACACGCTCTCTGCAAGAAGGGAGTTTGTATCCTGGGCACAAAGCCATCTGTGCCTGTCCGCTGGAGGTTTGTAGCCTCACTAGGTCCACGTGCCAGTCTGGCTGCACTCCTGTACGGGCCAGTTGGGGGGAAAAAAGCAGAATAAATTCTAGCAACATGTAGGCCAGGAATCCCCGGTTAAATATGCCAGTTACATGAGCTGCAGACACGCAGTCATGCCTTCTACTGAGTGGTTTTACATAAAGGAGCAAAATGCTCATTTATTTTGTTTGTAGACAAAGAAATGCAATGCACTGGTTACAAAGTCATCTCCGTGTCAGCATCTGTTGCCTGTTTACTCACTGTTCTCTGTGTTTGTCATTTTGTTGCTTCCCTTTTGCTGTTCCCCCCGTGTCTCTCTCACAGACAGCTCATCCGGTTTGCTCAGTGTTGTATATTTCCCCAGAATAACAGATAGTAAATCAAATGAGCAGGCAAACAGGGAGATGTGAGAAAGAGAGTGAGGGGAGAGGGACATCTGACTGGATCCATAAATTCCACATCGGTGATGATAGATGGCTGAGACAGAAGGCCAGGAAGAGAGAGAGAAGCAGAGCATACTCAGACACTTCCCTTTTTCTCTCTCCCAGTTCACTTTCCCATGCTCTTACATGAAGAGTAATATCTGGAAGAGTTCCACTCCTGCAGTTTCCTTAGGTCACAGGACATGAATAATGTGTAATTCTATAATTATGAGGAAGGAGATTTGGATCATTATTATGTTGACAGTTTGGCACATAAGATACTTTGTTTTTCATGTCTGTGTAACAGGACTACTTCAGCTGAAGTCAAGACTTAGTTAAGTCACATGTGAAGAACCCATAGATTGGTTGCAGCCAGAGCACAGTTTTATATAACGTTGATGCAATCTATAGATACTGAAAGAACTACTGGAAAAAGGCAGCAGTGCCCAGAGGGCAAATTTATGTGACAAAACTAACAGTGAAAGTGAGAGTGACTGAAGTGACAGTGAGGTGAGAGGCACCCATCTTGAGGACGTTGTTGACTGTTAAGGGTGAGGCTGCCTTGCTGTCGGAAGTTTTGAAAACTGTGTGTGTGCGTGTGTGTGTATGATTGTGCAATAGCTTAATTGTAAAGATTGGTATGTTTATAGACGAACATTTAATCTAAAAAAATGGTGGCGGGTCAGCGTTGCATGACTAAGCTAGGCAGTTAAAGATGATCACTGTAGCATTTTCCATTATATTGAAGTGTGTTTTGATCCAGCTGTGTTTTTCCCCCCTCCTTGTTGTGTCATTCTGTAGAAACAGAGCAATCTTGTCAAACTTCCCACACATAGGGCTAAAACAGCTCACACACACCCTCTCACTGCAGGTCTTAACTTGCGCCCGTGATGTCTCTGTGTAAGCATCACTGCGTGAGCATGAAAGAATTTTTAAAGGTATGCCTGCCGGTGTATCCATAAACACGCATGTTTTTGTTCAGCCTCTTTCTATATACTGAACTCATCACCTATGCCCTGCCTCTTATTCACCTGCTCTATTCATTTTTTAACAAAGCATGCAAGTGTGTGTGGCGTGTATACCTGTCTATAGCTGTTGTTGGTGAGAGGTTTGAATTAGACTTCCTGGAGGCAGAGCTCTGTCAGATGTTTGTCGCCATTGTTTCAGTGTTTGGATCGTCTACACTTGGGATGGATATTAATAAGATTTTTTTTCAATGCCAATATACCACTATTGATTATTTTATTGGCTGATTAAAAAAGCAGGCCTACACAGGTGTTCAGTGTCAGTGCAATAGATTTATTATCTCTGAGTCAGAGAACACAAAAAGAATTAAAGAAAGGTCTGCGTGTGACTCAGATGTGCAGAAGCGCAGTCGCCAAGAGTTCGTTGTCATTGCATTGCTGTGTGGAACATTTGGAAAAACATGCCAGCACTGAAAAAAGCAGATAAGCTTTGATAAGCTTAGAGGTGTGCGATTCCAGCTTAATGGACGATTTGGAACCTGCTACAGGTGATAAGCATTGTTTCGGTTATGGTTTCATTTGGTTCAGCCAACAGGGCTGTGTTTGAGCTACAAGTTATAGGCAGTGTCTTCATCAAATGTTTCCAAACACAAATGACCATAAATCATCATCACAAACCAACAGGAAATTTATTTTAATTGCTTTACATATTCAATCATACAGGGATGCATTACTCAATCCTTTTACAGCATATATTTAGTCCTTTAATTTACCGTTCTGACTGTACTGTTGTGATATAAGTATTAATATTCATATGGGTGGGTGTTAGCTGTTGCCTAGCAACAGCTGCTATAAGTGAGACAGCTGGGAAAAAGGAGGACAGGAAATTTAAGAACGGACGAGGAGAGTGGGTGCTGTGAAAGACGTCATTTAATTTCAGTAAAAGAGAATTTTTGTTCATTTTCTTTCAGTTCACTTCAATTTTATTTATATCGCGCCAAATCACAACAAACAGTCGCCTCAAGGTGCTTTATATTATAAGGTAAAGACCCCACAACAATTACAGAGAAAACCCAACAGTCAAACGACATCCTATGAGCGAGCATTTGGCGACAGTGGGAAGAAAAAACTCCCTCTTAACAGGTAGAAACCTCCAACAGAACCATTTCATTGCATTCAGCTGAACAAGATATTGAAGAAGTGTCTAAGAGTAAAGCAAACAAAAAGTCAGGTAATTATTAGTGTGCTTGAATTTATTACAGTAGAGTGACAGTTGCATGCCAGAATCCAGTGTCAAAGCCCACTTAGTGATCACAGCAAGCCCACAGTAGGTCTGTCTGTGTCATGTGTAAACAAACAAACAAAAAAAAAATGAGAATATGAAATATGGAATAGTGTTTGTCGACTCCAGCAATGGACGTTTTAGGCCATTGTGTGTTCAGAAGCGACTGCACCTGTCTGCCTCCCTCGGTTTGCCTTTCATCCCACCCACAACGTGTACTCAGCATCAAGCTGTCCAGACAGGTTGAGTGAGTGAGTCAACAGCGTTTGAAAAGTGGACACAGCAGATCGAGATGTTCTTTTGCAAATGTGTCACACAAACTGAAACAGTATTATATCTTAGTGCACGAAAAGAAAAATCATTTTAGGACAGGAAAAATGATATGATATGCTAATTTCATGGCGTAAATACGTCACCTCACCACGCAGCGGACACTCGAGAAGAGTTACACACATTTTTAACCATATTTCAGCAGCACTGTCGGATGTTCAGAATTTAACTTTGGTGATGATTTCTCACGGTCTGGCACATCTTTGTTTGGCGAGCTCCACCCGTAGACTGGATAGAAGAGTTAGCCATTAGTTTGTGGAGTATTCTTTCAAAGCCTTGAGTTTGGCATTACGCCCATTGACATCCTGGTATTTTGGAGCCACATTGAGATGAGAGGGTTGAGTTTCATCAGTTAATACTTACAGTCTGTGGAAAACACGAGACAGCTTGGTGAACAAAGTGCATCCACAGACTATCGATTTATGACACACACGGCTAATTTGTGCTCGTTAGCCATACTAGAATTTCACTCATTGAAACTGGATCACGGACTTTTTGTACCATCTTTTAGTTAAATTAATTGCACTATGAGTCAAATTGGTTTTCTGATAGTTGCATTAAAAAATGATCCAAAAGGCGCCAAAATCATAAAAACTGGCAAATTACCCAGAGAGACAAATACAATTTTTGTACCAGGCTGTGAACAGGCTTATTTTTTTCTGCTCTGAAGTTGGTAATTTTGGTATTGGAGTCTACAGACTTACTTCTGGAGCCAGCTTCAGCTCTCAGTTGCAGTTTTTGGCACTTTCACAGTGGCTTTGTTTTTCAGCCTTAGTCCTGCTTGGCTCTGCGTTACCTGACTCCTGTCAGATCTTTACCTGCTCTTTACCTTGCTGTCATTACTTGCAGAGACAGCATGGATAGTAAATAAGAGGTTAAAACTTTAAAGTCTACAATAGCGACAATCTGAAAAAAGGGCACGAGTGTTTACTTTGAGTTCCATAGACATTAAGTTATTAGATATCTGGCCTTTAAGAGTTTGGAGGATTCTCGTTTTTGAAATGAATTTTACTGCAAATCTCGATGGAGAGAGTCCACATGATAATGAATTGTTAAATTGTGGAGTTTCAAAAATATCTCGGGTTTATATAACCTAACGGTGAAGTGGATTTGATAAAAGATTTGATGTGTCTGTATAAAAAGAGGCTTTTAGTTCTTCTTATATGTGATTTTTCTGCAATTTTTTAAAAGCATGTCTCCATTTATTGGCAGATTAAAGTGCTTTTTGATGCTCTAGCTGTCTGCCTGGTGCCCTGGTTTCTTTAACAGTCTGGATTTTTATTCCCTACCTGCATCAACATCACCTCTAATCCTCCCTTTTTCTTTTTTTTTTTTTACACATCTTGACTTTGCTGTCTATTTGAGATAATGGGTTCCTATTGTTAGGAACTTGTGAAATGTGTAAATATGCATCATGCTGTCTTTGCTAGTCAGAGGCGGAAAAATAGCTCTGCTGTTGCCAAGAGTGACCAGTAGGCTTTGACAGGCGTAAACAATACCTTTCTGTCTGCAGGGTGTGCCAGCAGGCAGGTGTGCCGGCAGAGAGGGCACAGCTGAATTACTTGCAGAGGTGACGGTCACACGGTGACCAGCGGCCCAGATTCAGATTTCCAGAGTAGATGAGAAAATGTGTTAAAGTGCTGAATAAGATTTCATGTTGCCGAAGTAGGTTGACACTGATAAACTGCACATTTGCAAATGTGATGTTGCCTGGAAAGCGTCCCAGGCTGGTGGTACCTGCTTTTAACCGTACACCCAGAATGACCGGGTCTGCCCGCCTGTAACTTACTTTGGAAAAATCATCTTTTAGAGTCACCGTGACCGTTTGAACCACCAGATTATAAAGCCTCTCTACAATGACGAGTTCTTGGCAAAATGTTTAAAAAGATTCCAGACCACTTGCATTAAGTAGCCAATGTCAAGACATTCGTTCCCAAACACTTTCTCTAATGCATCCGTGTACGTAGGAGATGTGCACAGGCAGAAAGGAAACAGCCAGGCTGGCCTGGGACACTGTCCTGTTATACAGATATTCTCCCTTCATATTAAAATGTTAGTAAAGCTGTTTTTAAGACAAATTTAACAAAGTTGCCCTACTTGTCTTTTCTCTTTTTCAGCAGTGTTTACAGTGTTTGCAACCAAATCTCTTGTATTTGAGCTCTTTGCCCTGCAAGATGGTAGTTTTTTCTTTCAAGTTATAGGAAGGCCAGTTTAATGCTGGACTCAGTCCCACATGTGGGGTATTTATGTATTTTCAATATTCCTGTGGTGGGTCTTCAATGTACTCAAATGCAAATAATGTTAAAAACTGCTAAATCGGCTTCATTATATATTATCTGTGCCACTGTGATAAAGGAGTGAAAGAGTATCAGTTCGTATAGAACATGCATGTACTTGATTTGACTCAGAGTCCCTTCTTAGAAGAAGAATTTAGCGGCTGCACCGGAAGCACACAACGATCACAATGATGGAGGATTCCAGACAATAGCCTGCACATGAACAGCATCAATGTTACATTTTTCCCCTTCAAAATAACTGCAGATATCTGACACTGTTGCCCAGACTACTGAATTTAAGCATTTGAGTTTGAAAATAAGATTTTGAATAATTGATTAGTCCGGAAAATGTAAAAGGTATATTTGCTGTTGCACACGTACTGTGTGATGGAGCAGTTTAGAATTAGTCTAAGCTTTGCTAATACTTTCTTCTGGTCTGAAAGGTTAGACCGCAGCAGGTTGAAGATCAAGCAGACGGTGCTCTGGTGATTCCTTTTTTCATAGACTCCTAATGATGTTAGTGATTAGATCAGTAACCCCTCTCCAGAAAGAAATCTCTTAACTATAAATTGACCTATTAAACTCTTTTAACCTGAAAGTGTTACAAAACATGCAGACTGGCTGGGACCATAAAAATATCTCGTAACCCCTGTGAGTTCACATAAATATTTTAGCACCCCGTGGGTGTGTAAAGGTAAGAGGAACACTCCAACAGTGAACTGCAGAAAACAAGTCGGTCGTGTCAGAAGCTTCAAAAACTGTGGTTACAATTTCAAAGGAGTGCAGTTGTGGTATGTTTTTGTGGCAGCGTGGCATCAATGTGTTGTCTAACCCGCTAACAGAGTGATTTGAAGTGCTCTTTTTATTGCATAGAAATTCCATTTATCCATCCATCCATCCAGCCATTCATTTTCTTCACCTTATCCTTTTCAGGGTCCCAGCTGTCATAGGGCGAGAGGCATGTTACTCCACAATTCAATTTTATTTACACAGCGCCAAATCACAACAAACAGTTGCCTCTAGGTGCTTTATATCGTAAGGTGAAGACCCTAAAACAATTACAGCGAAAACCTAACAATCAAAATGACCCCCTATGAGTACTTGGTGACAGTGGGAAGGAAAAACTCCATTTTAACAGGAAGAAACTGCCGCAACTGGTTGGGGGTAAAGGGAGGGAGACGGGACAAAAGACATGATGTGGAAGAGAGAAAAAGATTAATAATAACTCATGATTAAATGCAGAGTGGGGTATGAACAGAGAGAGAGTTAAATGAGATGAATGAAGAAGAACCCCGCCAGAAGCCTAGGCCTATTGCAGCACAGCTAAGACAGCGTTCAGGGTCACCTGATCCAGCCCTAACTAAGCTTGATCAAAAAGGAAAGTTTTAAGCCTAATCTTAAAAACAGAGAGGGTGTCTGTCTCCCAAATCCAAGCTGGGAGTTGGTTCCACAGAAGAGGGCCCTGAAAGCTGAAGGCTTCCTCCCATTCTACTCTTAAGTATCCTAGGAACCACAAGTAAGCCAGCAGTCTGAGAACGAAGTGCTCTATTGGGGTGATACAGGAGAAGGGTTTTAAATTGAATTTTGGATCTAACAGGGAGCCAATGAAGAGGAGCCAATATGGGAGAAATATGCTCTCTCTTTCTAGTCGCTGTCAGTACTCTAGCTGCAGCATTTTGGATCAGATGAAGGCTTTTCAGGGAGCTTTTAGGACAGCCTGATAGTCATGAATTACAATAGTTCATTTAAACATCAAGTGATCAAAGAAGGCGATGTGTGCCTTGAATAGATGCTCCTGCGTGACTCCAGATAAAAAGAGCACACTGCTTTCATAAATGAAAGAAATATGCCATCACATATCATGTGATCTGAGGCAGAGAAAAGGGTGAAATACAGAATGAGAGGCTCATCCCAATTTGCCAAATGGAGATGTTTGCCGTGTCCAGAAATATTGTAGTCAGTAACATGAGTTTTTGACATCTACAGAGCGTACAAGCAACATTTCTGCTTACACAGCACTTTGTTTGCTTGGAAACATACTGTGCACAGATCGCAGCTGCTGCTCCGCTCACAAATCTGGTATTCCTGCTCTCTTTTCCTTTTACATGAGCCTCGGTGTTTACAAATGTGCAGGCTCCAATTCTTTGTTTTAGAAGAGCATTAAAGGAGGCAAATTAGTATTGATAATGATAGGTACTATAATGGAGTCTTTACTGTGTGGTTTTCATTGTTCTTATCTGATTTGCATTTGTGCCACACATGTGTGTGTGCCTGCTGGCCAGCATGTTGGCGAATCATATCATTATATTCCTCTTTCTGCCACCGTGCCAACCACACGGAAGTTAGACATGTTAATGGGAACATCAGCCCGGCACGTGGACACATCCAGTGAATCCACGGCACGCACGTGCTGCCAGGGGACTTATATGAAATAGGATTATCAGTAAACACACTCGCTGATTAAATCAACTGGATAGCCTACAGACCCTGTTAAAGCGCACACACTATCAGCCTCATACCCTGAGATCCTCAATACAGGTTTCCTTTGTGTAGTGTGCGGGATAAAGAGTTACAGAAATGGGTTTGGCCAGTTTTTGTCAGACTGCAGTTCAAAGGACTCGTGAGCCGCGGGTCAGTCATGGAGTGCTTTTATGTTCCACTGAAAAGGCTTTTTTTTAAAAACGAATTCACCTGTACAGTGGCTTTTTTTTTTTTTTTATCCATGACACCAGCCTAGCCAGTGTCATTTTAAAATCCATCCCCATGGTTGACAAGGTCAAGTTGGTGTATGCTCCACAGGAGGACGCTTTAACCCCAGCGCAGTCCTGAATATTCAACATTAAAAACAAGCAGAGAGTGCTAATTTTAGTTCACACTAAACATTAGAGGTGGGAATCAGCAGACACTCCACGATATGATATTACCACAATACTCTCGATATGATATTATTATGATTATTAACATTTTGCAGTATGCTGAGTATTGCAGTAACATTTGCTGTGATTTGTCAGCTTTTTTCAACAGCAAATTATGTCCTCAAAGTTAAACTTTGTCAATATCTGTTTATCCAATAAGATGTAGTTATCTCACTTCAGTTTTTTTTTTGCTGCAAAATGTGATTGTCGAGCATACCAACACTGTCACTAAAGCCTTGCTGTCCTTCTTTTACTTGTGTGACTGAGCCAGTAGCTTACTCTCAATTAGGAGGCCGCTTTGTCGAGCTGTGTGTGTCCAGTGTTGGATGGTTTTCAGTTGAGCTGATTTAATGTAAGTTTGCTGACCTAGCATTATCTCAGGATGGTGGTGATGATCCCTCTTGTTCATAGTATTCGCAGAGTATTTGAAGTTATTTAATAAATTATCAATATTTAGTGTCCCTGTATCGAGACAATATTGCCACAATATTTTGGTCCAGAGATTAATTATCCAGATGAGGACCTGGGCAGTTCTGATTGAGCAAGTTATGATTCATGAGAGGTTTGGCGGATTCTCATTTAACCCAAACTATCACTTGTCTAAGACATGACTATCCACAGCAGCAGCATGCACCCTAAAATAAACATCGTTTAGAGACATTAGGCAATGTGAAAAATGGTGTTGGGTTTTGTTTTAAAATGGCTGTACATGAACCATTTGAAAACATCCTTCCTCCAAAGTCAGACCGCGGTTTGTGGCAGATGTGCAGGTCTCATGAGAGTCGAGGGTCAGAAGAGATTAAATTCCTGTCGCGAGTTCGAAGAGTGAAAAATGTGGCACGAATCAGACCTTCTCACAGCTTTCACGCTGTGTCACAGCTTATTGTGAGTAACCTCTCTGTGTAATCATTCAGTCCCACTGAGCCCAGCATTTGGTTGGGAGTTTGAGCAAATGCTGCCAAGGCCTGCTGAAACTCAAATCAAAACCATTAAGTAAATTGCCTTCATCTTGTTCCTGGGTTTCTTTCTTCATGTTGGCGTTACGTGTTGTTTTTCCAGCATGAAATGTTTGTCTATCCTTCAGCATCCCGCACAGTGTAAACACACATTTTGTCTCACTTGAGCTGTATTTTTAAGGCTTTTCCAGATTTAAAACCCAGCTGTCTACTTTTATGTGTTATGGTAGTTTTTTATAATTAATTACTTTATTTTATTACCACTGTTAGCCGAACATGCAGACTGACTTTTGGTGTAAGTGGAAGCCATGTTTGAACTATGGAAAGTTCACAATGCAGGAAGTCATTAAATCGCTCAAAGGGGAAACCAGCACAACCGCTGGTGTGTCGTATCTGGAATGCATCAGTGGCTGCCAGACTTTTGTACAGAAAGCCGCACATGAAACCTAAGGGCATGGTATATGTATGGACAGATGGATATAGCTATAAAACATGCTGCAGCACGTTACCAAGCAGAATCTGGTATCATAATGTGACATGACACGGTTATTTCCCAACAGGGTCAAAGGGTCACTGAGTCGATGGTTTCTCACACTGCAAATCAACATTTTGACTCCAAACTACTTGAAACATAAAAACTGTCTTAAAATTTGGGGGTCTTCATTGTTTACATCCTGTTGAGGGGACTCACATTAAAACATAAGAGCCTGTTCCACGAGACACAATCATTCTTCCGTTATTTATCTGTGTGTAACTCTGGATCATAGCTAGTCAAAGAAATCGCCGCCTCTGAAGTTGGCGTGACTAATGCTTGTGTTCCTGCAAAAAGAGAAATTTAAGCCACAAGTGCATGTTTGTCATCTACAGACAATGTGGGAACTATCTGGTGTCTTGGAGGCCAACAATAAATAAATGGCCCAACTGGTTCAACTAAGCGGCAGTTAAAAGACAGGAAGGAAGAGAGAGTGGGAAACCTTTGTTTGAACATCCATCAGCCGTGCTGTTGCAGTTGCGCTTATTTGTCACGTACAGATTTGCTGTCCTCTTTGTCCCCTTTATCCTTCTTTTTCCTCACTGTACTTTTCCCCCCAGCCTCCTGTATTGGTAATGCAGGTGCAGGGGTGGATATGAATCAGTGACAGCACCGCAGCAGCAAGACTGAGTTTCAGTAGATTCCCTAAGTCTATTTTTGAACTGGTTCTAGTTAGACGACGGGAATTTAGCATGACTGGAAGTATGATCAATGACTAAATGGAGAGGGGGGGATGACTGATGGGGCGGATGTTTGTAGTAGAGAGAGAAAAGAGGTCCAAAAGAGATGGAATGGAGTCAGAAGAAAGAAAAAAAAATTAATGGCAACAATTCCAGGCACATAAGCATGTATAAAAATACACATTCCTAAGATTTCCCAGAGACACAGAGGACAGAGATGGACAGGGACAGGAAGTGGACAGCAGCGTCGGACACAGCTTCCCCGGGGTGACTAATGAAATAATCCCGCGGTTCACTCTGGCTCGCAATCGTCCTATGCAAACTAGAAGTAGAGAAGGTATGTTTGTGCATGTCTCTCTCTTACATCTGGGGTCCACTTGAGCAGCTGGTTCAGATTTGTCCCAACTTTCTCTGCCTGTGTTTTAGTTGTGCACACTTGGCTTTGTGAACAGTAGTTTTATTTTGCATCCTGTTGTTAGTTTAAACTTTGATATGCTGTTTGTTCTTCCTGTTTACTCTTATGTCTTACTCAGCTCTGCCTCTCTCTCTCTCTCTCTCTTCATCCACCCACAATCCTGTTGCCTGCGGCTGTACGTGGCACCAAATGGAGCAAGCTGATCCAGTTTGCGTCAGAATATTGGACCATGGATGCTAACTTCCGGTGTCTTTAGTAAATACCACAATTCACAAGCTTTAAGATTTTTTGACTTGTTTAATTTTCCTTGTTCTTCCTCTATAGTCACAGCTACAGTGTGTTGAGACATGCATCACTGACCATTCCTAAGCAGGTTGTTGACACTGGCTTGCCGTGTGTTTGGCAGCCCACCAGCCCTGATCCTCACTGAATCCACATACCCCTGCAGTGCTGAAAGCGCAAGTGTGATTGATAAGCCAGTCTTAAGAGACGTGGAAAGAAACAGGAACACTGGTTGCCTCTCTTGGACACTGATGGATTCCCTTTTCACGTTTCCCATCTTTACATTATTCAGCCTGCATCCGTGCCTCTGATCTCTGTGGAATTCTCTGAAACCAAATGAAAACATTCCCATCTGCCATGTCAGCAGTCCCACAGTTTCTTGGATTCATAAATTCCACCCCTACAAAGTCACATACACGTGCACTCTTTCACAGAAAGAGTGCTTCCTTCTATTTGTTTCGATGGATTGCCCACTGCACACAAGTGTGTGTGTGTGTGTGTGGGGGGGGGGGGGGGATCACAACAGCTGAACCACATTTCATTGTTTGATAACGGCAATATGTCTTAGAGCAGGAAGGAAGCAAGGAAGACCGTATCATATAGTGCTTTGGTATGAGGTGTAGAGATACGGTGGGAATCACATGTCGAACGCGTGTGTGTGTGTGTGTGCATATGTCACATAAAGTAGACAGATGTAGCTAGCTGAACGGGGAGGTTCTGTAAGAGAGATTTGGCCCAGAGAGCAGGAAGATTAAGGTTCAGCTCTATTTGAAACAAGCGTAACCAGAGGTTTCATGGTGACTGCAACTTGCAGTCTACTTTGGGCTCGAGAGTAGTAAATCAGATCAGAGTTAAGGCTCAATTTTCCCTGCAGCCAAGCACAGTTTTCTCCCACAATTTTTGAAACCACACAACACAGCAAAAATAGCTAATTTAGCTTAATTTAAACAGCTCAATAATTGACCAATACTGTGCATTCTTCTAACGTTTTGTGAGGCGTAACTCAGGCCAGTCGTGTAACTAAATTTCATAAAGGTTACATCAACCCTCCCCTCCTGCAGTCCAAATGCTAACATCATACCAGGGAGCAGATAAGCTATGATCACCTGGGTGTGTAAACAACAAAGACTGTATATAAAAGAGAGACATGGCAACTGTGATGTCGCTCAGTGGTTTGTGGACTGAGGTTTTGAAGCCGAGAGTTTTGGCTGTTGCCATCTTGTTTTTCGTGGAGTTTGCTAATTTGCTTGGTTAGGAAGATGAATTGGTGTCATTGCTGAAATATTTGGGAGTCCTGTTGAAAATGTTGAAATACACTGAATGATTCTCCTAAACATGAAGGAGGATGAAACTGCAGAAAGTTGTGGGAAGAATGAATATAATAATATTTAATATAAAAAGATTTAAAGTTGAAAACTAAATGAAAAATCTTCAAAATGTACATTAGAACAGCACTTGAACCTGCACTGCCTGCTTCTTGCCTCGCAGCATACATGGGAACCTGCTCTGCCGCTGAGCCACCTTGGGTCCCCCAACTACCAGGTTTTGAACCACATACATGCTGAAGAGAGATCTGCCAATCAGAACGCTCCTACACATTGAAATCCACCAATTGAAAACAGCTCCCAGGTGCGCTGCCTAACTGATGAATTGCAGGCACTCTGGGGCCAAATCCCTGTTAAATTTGCCTCTGCAAACCTGTCAAACAACTGCTTCTAAATCAAAAACCGTAGCTCCTATCAAAATCATTTTTGAACTGTGAGTATCACAAGGACCTGCTCTAAACATATTAACATATTATTTTCCTGGCCTCAAAAATGTGGCCATGGGGGCAGTTTAAAAAGGGGTTCTTTTCTGGTTTTGAGAAAATCTCCTCTCTAAAATTACTGTGGAGTTTAATGGAGGAGTTGGAAGGTACTCCCTCTGCTTGAACCCTCACAGTTTAAAAAGTTTACATTTTTTCAGGGTTGAGAGACACATTGTTTAAAAGTAGAGAAGTGTCTCTATGTTTTGATGGTAAAATGATGGCTGTCACATGAACAGTGTGGACACAGTGGCAGTTTAAAAATAAATTTTCCAGATGAAAGGTTTGAAGTCTCCCACTCTACTAATTAGGCTCCCTCCCGCTCTAGCCAACGCAATACACACTCATTATAAACTTCGAAAAGGGTGAAAAAAGTACATCAAACTTAAACTGAAACTGAAGAAAAACTGTAAAAGATATTGAAAAGAAAAATACACCATGAATAGTTCAGTGTCTTGGTTTCGTTTTAATGTTTCTTAGTCGTTTCTTAGTTTTTTGGGTCTATAGAAAATTAAACTGAAAGTATTGTTGAGTTGTGTTGCTGGTAAATGAATTACTAAGATCTAAACTGAAAGTATCATTTACTGTGAATTTACTGTATCATTAACAACATATTAGATAGTTATTTTCTGGAGGCTTCTGTAGGAAATTATAGGAAACAACAATACTTGTAAAATAGAATTAATAAATCATTCTAGCACTCTGCTTTATAAGCTAAACCACGACACTCCACTTGCATACCCACGCTGTCTGTCCCTGCTTTGTTTCTCTTGCTGTCTCAATGAGCAAGGCTCTCGCGTAAGACCACCCCTTGTGTTATTGTAAACCTGTCTCTTCATTCTGTCTCATCCCCTGGACTTTCCCTTCACTTCCTATCCAGCTAGACTTCTATTCCACAACAGCAGTGATTGTTAGCAACACAGTCATGTTAGGTGTTGTAATCTTGTTTGCCTGACCACCATCGTAGTCTGAGTAAGGCTAAGGCTTTAGTAGTCCAGCATTAGAAATTAAAACCTGGCCTTATGGTTTTTGCTGTTGCTTCCTTCAGAGATAAAGGCTGTAATTCAGAGTGAAAAAGAGAAACTAGACATTCACAATTACAGTGACAGAAATTGCTTAATGGAATAAGTGTTCATTAGATGTATAAATGTTTACCCCAAACCAAATTTGGCTGGTCTGAGAGCTCTCTTTGTCTACGTTGCGCCTTCAGCGGATTCCTCTCCCATCTTTACATCGCACATACGCACATACACAGAAATAAGGGGCTGTTTGTTTGTGTGCATGTGAGAGAGAGGTAGAGTGAGGGAGACTGAGAGAGTTATTTAGCAGCTTGTTGACAGGTCATTTGGGATTTTGAGAATATGGGGATGATCCATTCAAGCTTCAGAATGTTTGACAAAAATCAGTGGGTGCGCGCTTACAGTAGTTTAGCTGTTGTTTTGTATTCTGAGTGAGCCCTTTCTCACATGTTAGCACATGATAATGATATCTCTGCAGCAGGCACGGTCTAGCTCAGCTTGTTTCAGGCGAGAGTGCAGGAGGCAAGACACAGGACAACCACGTGCACTTTGTGTGAAGGTTTTGCGCAGGTTAAACCTAGAACAGTGCTGTCGGGGGATTTTCACCCCTGTGAAAGTGAGAGCGATTCTAGGGTTAAACACCGTTGTAGTGTCTGATCTGATTAAGTCTTAGGTTTGCATTCTCACATGCAGCTCCTTGCAGTGCATGTGTGAAACCAGCTGATGACTTTTTCAAGACTGAGGTCATCAGTGTTTGCTGACGGGCTCAAGCAAAGTGAGGAATGAATAAATCTCAGTACGTAAACAAAATTCAGACAAGTCGTTTCACGGTTGTTGACGGTGGATCAGATAACTTAGATATTATAGCCAAGCATTGATGCATGTGCATGGAACAGCAGCAACTAGTCAAACTGCAGAACTATATCAATCAGTCACTTTTGCCTTAAATGAACAGTTAATCTGTGTATGCTCCAACCTCCCTTTGTAATTAGAGTACACAGAAAGATATCCTAGCATAAATTGGTTTAAAGGCATAATATATCCTGGACTGGTGGCCAGTATCTCACAAGGGTCATGAAATGTAGAGAAGACTGACTCTGGAGAAGTGTGGAGAATTTTAACTGAGCTGATGTATTTTAGGAATAAAGAAAAATGCAAGCAGGAGGAGCAAAGGTGGCCAGATAGCAACATCTTAGTGTATAACATTAAGATACATTAACCTACAACAGGAGTCCTGTATATCCAAGCAGAGTACACCAATATGCTGCAGCCAAAGCCAGAAAACTAAAACCAGACATGAACATTTTTTTTTTTTTTTTTTTAGATCGACTTGCGTGAGTGAGACGTACATTGTCAGATGATCATTACCGACCTTCTTGGGGTGTTTGGCACTGACAGACCATTCTTAGATGCATAAAAGTTGAAATCTGTGGTTGTTTCCTCTTTGGCACATCTGACTGTGGTGTCAGCAGCAGCCTTATTCTGCTTATGTTCGGTTAGAGCTGCCAAAGATAACAGCAGGGAAGCAGTCTCTTGTGCAGAACTGAGTTATTTCCTCTTTTGCACAACTGATTCAAAGCAGCACCTCTGCTCTCTCACACGTGTTCTCAGTAAAATGCACACACATGCACACAGAACCATAAATAAACACCTTGACTTAGAGCTGTTCAGTGTGGGAAACGAGATGTGATCAGATATTACCATGCGCTGCCACCTTACCGGTGATCTAGTGTGAAAAAAAAAACAACTTTGTTGTGCTTGAAAGATGTCATGTACAAGTGAGCTATAGCCAGTTTGATTCAGGCCTGAGACTGATACCGTATGTCTCACTGAATTGTTGTGTTAATGTCTCTCTAAATTTCTTGCAAGCTGTCAAATAAATAAAAACAGCATATGTACAAAGAAAAATATTAGCTTAAACCAAAATATCTTGAAAGCTGAGTTCAGTTTCACTAGCCACACACAACCTGAGTGCTGCCAGACCTGCTGACTCAAGAAATCGCTTAACTAGAACCTGTCTGGCAAAGTAAGTAGGCTGGTAGATCTCAAAAAGCAACACATCATGCCACGATCTAAAGAAACTCAAGAAGAGATGAGAAACAAAGTCTTTGACATCTATCAGTCTAGAAAGGCATAGACAGAGTCGTTTCTAAGGCTTTGGGACTCCAGTGAAACACGGTGAGAGCCAAATTGCAGTACAAACCGTGGTGAACTTTCCCAGGAGTGGCCGGCCTACCAAAATTACTCCAAGAGCGCATCAATGACTCATCCAGGAGGTCACAGAAGAACCCGGAACAGCATCTAAAGAACTGCAGGCCTCACTTGCCTCATTTAAGTTCAGCGTTCATGGTTCAACAGTAAGAAAGAGACTGGGCAAAAATGACATCCATGGGAGAGTTCCAAAGAGAAAACTGCTGCTGACCAAAAAGAACACAAAGGCTCGTCTTACATATGACAAAAAATACTTGATGATCCCAAAGACTTGGAAAATATTCTGTGGCCTGACGAGACAAAAGCTGAACCTTTTGGAATGTTAGAGTCTCGTTACATCTGACATAAAACTAACACAGCATTTCATAAAAAGAACGTCAGACCATCAGTCAAACATGATGGTGGTAGTGTGATGGTCTGGGGCTGCTTTGCTGCTTCGGGACTTGCTATAACTGATGGAACCACGAATTCTGCTCTTACCAGAAAATCCTGAAGGAGAATTTCCGGTTATCAATTTGTGCCCTGACAATGTGATTTATGCAGCAGGACAATGATCCAAAACACACCAGCAGGCGCACCTCTGAATGGCTCAAAAAACAAAAAAAAGGTGAACAAGGTGAACCTAATGAATGAAGTGAATCACCTGTTGCACTGTGTAACAAAAGCAGCGGATCTTTGAGCTTAAAGCCCGAGGAAGTATTGCACATTTAGCTTACCTGTAAATCTTTCTGTATCTGTCAGTTAATCTGCTTTGTTTCCTCTTCCGTTGAATATAAATATTGTACAAACCAGTTGAGCACAGTTTGGGATGACTGATTTTTTTTTTTCTTTTGAGAGAAACTTGATAGCACAAGTTTGAACAAGTTTTTTTTTTTTTTTGTCTTAAGTCATTCATCAAACATTTCATATGTTTGCATTCACTTGCATTAACAGCATCTTAATGTACTCCACCTGTTTTGCTTTACAGTAAAAGGCTAAAATATCTTTAAGGGCAACATTCACTTTCATTCTGACTTAGTTTCTCTTTTTGGGATGCGATACCTCGGTTGGTTACTCATTGGTTAGTCATCACAGCATCATAATATCCGTTGATGATGTAACTGTGCGGTGAAAATATATTTTATAGTAGAAAACTGCACTTTCAGAATTCCCTCGTGTGTTTAGACAACAGAAAGCTATATTAGACAGGTGGTTTTAATGTTGTAGCTTAGCAGGTGATGTGGAAGGCTACTCGAGGTCCTCCATATGCCATTTCCTGCATGTCATTCCAGCCTGCTTTAATGCCTACACCCTCTACTATCCTATGAAACAAAGGCTAAAATACCAGATAAAAAAGTATCGTGGCTGATATGTGTATACAAGACATCGAATGTGAAGGTGCACATTTAAAAGAACAGCAATTGTTTTTAGTTATGCTGAAGTTGACGGGACTGTATACTGATACTGTTCCTTTATAGGAGCGCCGGTCTAACTGAACCGCGTGTTGTTCTGCAGGGACTAATGAAAAGCCGTGTTATCTGCTGAATACTGTTTTTGTGTCTGTCTGAGAAAAGAGGCTTTCTGAGACGTCCTTACATTTATCACACTTTGCCCGCATTCATTCCCTCCCAGACATGCACAGATGTAAATATTTGGCTGTGGCCTGAACAAAAGACACTATGCTGGTTATTGCTGTCTGTTGCACATTCTTCCCTAAAGAGGCTAGCCAATATCTGTTTACTCCTATATTATCTTCAAGTGTGACTCCATTTCTGCTGTCTGTTACTCCCTCTGTCATCCGTCTCTATGAGCTGGCTCTGGGTGGGATGGAAGCAAAGAGCACAGAAGCAAAAGAGCCCTGGGAACAAAGTGCTTATAAACCTCAGGGGTCTTCTTCCTCCTCTGCATTTCTCATGTAAGCTGCATCTGTGTGCGTGACGCCCGCTGCTAACACCCTGCTGTGAGGTCAGTGAAGGTTAAAGAGTTTAGAGATTTGGATAAATGTGCAGTCCTACTGTTATACTGTCCTTTTTTTTTTTTTTGCTTCCTGCTGATTTTAGTCTGTGGTGGGAGCTTTGCTGTGTCTTTTTATGTTTTTACTTTTTTTCTTTTTTTTTTACAGCTGTACCATCAGTTTTTCAACTCAAGTCTTCTCCTGTCTCTGGTGTATTTCTTTAACCCCATACTTTGAAAAGAATTGGTAGTTTAGCATGCCCTATCACGCAGGGAATTTGCACATAAGATACACGTAAGATAGGCAGAGGACAAGGCTAAAAATAAAGATTCATTTAGCTTCTCAATAATGACTGGAGTGTAAAGAGAATATGAATGAACACTACAGGGGGGATGAAATACAAAAGTGGCAGAAAGTCTGTCATGTGAAGTAACTGGGAAGTGATTCTGTGAGTTCACGTTCTTTTGAATATGAATAGAGGATGATCAGACTTTCGCTCGAGGCCTTGAGTGTTTAGCACCAAAATGCCCCACTCCACCCAGGCCACACCTCTCCTGCCCTTGGACAAAAAGCACATAGGTGTGTGGAACTGAGATTTAAATCTTGTTGGGCTGCATATGTGTCATGCTTGCGGCTGCGTTTCCATATATGTAGCTTACCTAGATTGCATGTCACCAACTTTGGGCTGCACTCTTCCTCTCCTTTTCTTTCTATCTGCCAACAATACAGAACTGACTGATGACCAAACATAGTACGTTTTTACTGATAAAGGCTCAGTCTCCCAGACAGATTAAGCCTGGTCATAGACAATAAACAACAAAGTGGAGGTCTCCGTTATTTTTTCTTTTAGTCTAGGACTAGGCTTAATCTCTGTGTGGGAAACCTGCTGAAAGAGTTAGGGTGAATGTGAGGGAAATTTAGCACCACTTTCATGCACAGTATGGACAAATATTATGATGAGTGGAAGCGAGGGAGACAGCTGTACTTTCATCCGCATCTCTTTAAATATGAAATGTAGTTTTGTTGAGCAGATCGCGGTACCTACTCTTTCTAACTCTCAGCTCTAAGATTTTGTGGAAACAGTGGAAACAATTAGTGTCACCCGATGATGATGTAACTGGGGCTGCATTTTTCAGCAGGGTGGCTTCCTGTGGAACGCAGTTTTCTGTGTTTTCCCCTCTCGAAAATGTTGTATTTTCCCAGAAAAAGCTGTTCCACCTGGCACGAGTTTGTGGATACAAGACATTAGAGAAAAATGATTTCTGTCTGCTTCACGCTCAGAACAAGAGGTTTTCCAGCACACTTCCTGCTGGCCTGCAGCTGGAATGCACTCTGGAATGAGATAATGACGTTTCCACATCCCAGACTGCTTCGGCAGAAACATTTGGAAATGCGGTGTGTTTATAGTGAGAGGTGTACAGAGTGACTGCTTATGAATAATCATAACAAAGACACATTATATTTGGGTGTGTTTTTTTATCGACGCCAGCACGGAGGTGGTCTGACAGCTGGTGGGAGGCAAATAAGTTATCTGCCTGAGTGAATTTGTGATGATGCTTATGTTGCGTTTCATGACTGCATGAAGCATTGTTCTTCTCCATTAACAACTATTTTTCATAAGACAGTATTTCTCACAAAGAATCCAAAGGCATAATCCAAAAGTTGAAAGATATACTGGTTAGACAGATTGTGAAAAGATGGTGAAAATCACACTGATTTAATTAATAAAAGCAACAGCGCTGAAGTGTCTTGCTTTAAAGGAAAGTGTGACATTTTTGAAATGTTGCTGCTACCACTTGTAGTAGTTGACAGGCGGAACCAGGTTGGGACATTGTCTGCAGTTGCCTTTTGTCACATTATATTTAATCCCATCCAGATGTTGTTCCGTATGGAATGGCTGCAAATGCTTCACATTAAAAGCCTTGTGAAGAGTTTCCCTGAAACACTGGGGCTTTTAATTTGAAATAACCATCAAATGTTGAGTTTTATTGTAGCTGAATTGCCATGCATGTTCTGTCCTGATAAAGCTGCTCTTTTATTATTCCAGTGTAGTTATAGTTTCTGTGCTTTATTGAACTTAGACAGGTGAAGCTGTGACACCATAGGTGCAGTGGGTTAATTCCTGTGTTAGCAAATAGAGATGTGTTCTGAATTTAAATATGTTCTGTCTGTTAAAATAAAGAGTTGTGTATTAAAGCCAAAATGTCTCAATGAACTAAAAAGTGTGAGTGAACCCTTGCCGCAGCATTAACAATGTAATGCCATACTTTTAAAAGGGAATAGTAAAAGATATAAACTGAGGCTTTGTACCTAAACATTAAAGGCCTGTAATATAAAGCTGCTGTAAAAACAAATATATCAAAAATATGCACTTAAGGACCCGATCATTATTTAAGGAGGTGGTTTATTCACTGTATAGACACATTCATCTCAATCCTCAAGAGACCACTAAAGCATATCCCCGGAGCTGTTGAATGAGTCCAGAATTAATGTTAAGTAAATTGTATTTAAATGTTGGTTACTGCTGTTTTAAGAGAGCTGGATGAGATTAGGTGTAATCCAGCTAAACTGAAGCTCAAGGCTACAAGCGAGGCTTGTCCTTTTTGTCAGCATCATGTTTGGTCTCTTTGTCCGAACAGCCGTCGGCACAGTCAAATGTTTTTTCAGGGAATGAGTGTGATGTTTGTTGTGTGTTGGGAAGGGGGTGGGATTTATAGGGAAGCAGTGAAGGCATCTTTGTTTGCTACACATAAGATAGTAGTGTTTGGCTTGGCTTGTTGTTGGTGTGAAAAGACAGCCTGTTTAGGAAAGTGTGTGAGGATCATTGACTGGAGGCTCTTTTAATTGACACGTGTTTGAGCATTTAGTGGCACAGAGCCTTGAATCGTGCTTTATTTTGTTAAATGTCTGACTGTATGGATCTTTAAACGCGTTCTCCCGTGAAATTTGCAGCTTTTGAGATTTATACATATGAATACACAGTTTTCTAAGTGCATTTCTGCTTTATCCTTTTATAGATGTGCACGCAGAGTTATGCACACACGAAAAAATAAATAAGCACACACTGTCTTCAGCTTTGTGCCGTCAGCAAACACAGTAGTGTTACAGACAGGCAGACTGGAAGCAGACAGATGGACAGAAGGAGGCGTACGCAAACAAAACAAAGAGAATAAGGAGACTGTGATCTGGGGGAGAAGGATGCAATAGTGGACGAAAATTATCGCAGGAGTTTATTTTAGAATATTTATAAAGAAGACTGTGACAGCACAGCAGATAAAATGAATATGATAATGTTTGTGTGATGTGATTGAAATTGATTGGTGAATAGCTGAATGTGGCTTAGCGTGGAAGAACAAAGAAATGAGGGATGGGCTGCTGTTGCTGTCCCCACCCCAAAACCACCTGCTTCTGATCTCAATGATTTCCATTAGTGTGGGCAATAAAAATACTCCACGTAAACACATGATTTCATCCTGGAACAAAGTGACCTCATTTGATATTTTCTTGCATTTTTAAAGATATCCCTTACAGGTTATTAGAATTTTAAAAAAATGTCATCTTAACTAGGAAACAATCTTGAATGTCATGCTATGATTCAGCACAAGTAAAAAAAATATATACCAGCTGACAGTTTTTTACTAATATGAAAATGTACGACTTGAATAACGGAGCACGGGTTGCTGTGATGGATGTGTCTGTATTGAGCAGGACTGACCACAGAGTGCTTAAAGCTCCTGTGGGATCAGCGTGCTACTCAAGGGCACTTTGCCTGTGACAGTGGGCGCTGCAGATGCAGATGCATCACGAGCCACACTACAGCCACCAGCTCACCACTGTAATGCACCTCCTCGTCAATGACATAGATTGTATCAGCGGGTTGATATCTTTCATCAGCGGGAGAGGAGCCAGTGTAAGAGCACACATCAATGAATAATGTGCCTTTTAGAAAATGAAGAAGCTGAAAGGAAAGGAGTGGTGGGGGGTTAGGGGGGGCACACAGGGACAGACACATCAGACAAAGAGGAAATTGGTCAGTAAAAAAAAAAGAAGAAGGGGAGAGTAATGGAGTAATGCTGATGCCTGTTGCCATGGTAATGTGGGTCAGTGAGTGGTTGCCATGGTGATCGCTACTTGGAATTCTGGGAAGGGGTATTTTGGCGTGTGCATGTGGCTGAAAGAAGATATGCATTCAATATAGCTGACAATGTGCAGCCTACATCTGCGTGTGCTTCTTAATAACAGCTTAATAACAGTAACTTAATGTCTGCAGTAAATCAGGCGCTCTCCGAACATCTAACTTTGACATTATTATTCAAAATACAGAAAGAATGTCAAGATAACGGTGTAAGTACCCAAAACTAGAAGCGGCCAGTCATTTGGGTGCGTAAAGATGAGGTGAAACTTTTTTTGTTGTGCTGTGGATATAGTTGTTACCACAATATAAATAGTGCTCTATGTCAAAATCTATGACAGCTGACAAATTTGAATGTATTTGTAAATCACCCACATCTGTTCTATGTCAATAAGAGCATTTGTGTATAGGATAACCTGAAGCTGGTTTTGCAACAGTAACAAATGCCTTCGAGATAGTTTATTTGTGGTGTTTTGCTTACTGGTGTTCATTTATGTACTTATTTTTTGTGTCCTCCTCGCTACTCAACTGTCAGGTGTGTCCTTCAGCCCATCCTCATCCCACAATGTCTCAGGAACACCTCGGGAAAAGTCTTCATATTTGGCACAAACGTCCACTTGGACTCACTGATGAATTGATTTGAATTTGGTGATCAGAGGTCAGAGGTCACTGTGACCTCACTCATGAATTTATCTGCTAATTATGACAGAACTTTAAAGGGCATGAAACATAGAAATTGATTGCGCTTTATATCCAAATGGTCAGCTTCAGACAGCAATTCTGGCCATAAATCAATGCCATAAATCAGGATTTTTGACCATATTTGAAATTTGATCAGACAGTGAAATGGAGAATCTTGGTTGCACACCTTAAAACTGTGTTAGTTAGAGATATGTGAAGCATCCATGGCTTAGAATTTCTAGCTTCCTTGCAGCATCATCTATATTTGAAGCATTGTCTAGTGAAGCTTTGCATTCAATCACAGCTGGTTTTGTTTACAAATAAAGACTTTTATTTCTCTCAGGGATCCTACATGTTAATATACACACATATTAATGCACTAGACATAAATCTGGACAAAAACATTAAAATTCAAGTTAAGTCAGTTTCACATAGATATAAATATATCATAAATGCAGCCACAAGGCAGTAATTCTATTTATTTTATTCTTTTTTATTATTATTTATTTTTTGTGCGGCATGAAATTGCTCTTTTAGATTGTTGTTTCAGTTGTCACAGCAGTAAAAGCTCCATAATGTATTCATCCCCATTGTTGGCAGAAATGTTGTTGCCTGCTTGTGTGAATGGAAGTAAATTTGGCAGATTGCAGGTTTTATACCTAATTTGTGCCTTCTGATGAAACCCTTTAGTTAATGGGTTTCTGGGTCAATGTGTGTCTTCTGTTTTTATCTCTTTGTGTCCACGTGTCTGTGTCTGTGTGTGTGCGGGTGTGTAATCACCTCATTCATTTCGTGATTTATACTTATCTGTACGTGTGAGTGAGGGGTGGCAGTGTACTCGTCACATAATATAGTGAGTATTTATGCCATTCATTCCCTGCAGTGGCCTGGTTTGATGAGTCATCTGGTAAATAAAAATAAAAAAAAGGTGCTACGACAAACTGTTGAGGATACAGAGATTTATAAGAATGGCATCCTCGTATTCAGTGAGAAAAATGCATGTTATGTGTTGCCTTTATACTATTTTTTAATAAATAAAGGCTTCAGGTGATTTGTAAATCACTGCTTGCTGTTTTTATTGATATCTTACACAGGTCCCAACCTTTTTGGATAGAGGTTTCTAGGTCAGTGGCTCAAATAAGAAAGTAGTACAGATTGACAGATTGACTCTAAATGAAGATTTATCCAGGGCTTACATGCGCACACACACTTTCATCACTGACCTTTTAGACTTTATGAACTCCTGCATTTTTGTTTGGAAAAAAAGACTGTTGTGAGCGGTCCATTTTAACAGGTTTGACTTTCTTAGATGCACGTTTGTTTTATTCACTACAAGTAATGTGTAGCACGTGCCATTTCATTCCAGTGAGTATGACATCGAGCTGCATGTGGGTATTCTAGCCACCGGGTCTGGGCTTGCCCACTGTCAGCAATCTTGATTCCTCTACCTCTGTCCTTCGGGTTCTTGAAGTGATGCTGATGTGAATGCGATGCTGTGTGACACACTGAGTCTGGAAGACATGGGTGGGTGGGGGGAGTTCAGGGCTTTGAAGTCGCTGTGTGTGTGTGTGTGTGTGTGTGTGTGTGTGTGTGTGTGTGTGTGTGTGTGTGTGTGTGTGTGTGTGTG
>JAVDPK010002309.1:78098-94806 GCA_034780415.1 Cichlasoma orientale
GGCTGATGGGTGTGCACATGGAGCTAGGGCACGTGCGCCCCCCCCCCCCCCCCACTGGTGATGTCAGCCCATGTACAGTGTGCTACCACTAGCAGCGCATACGAGCCCATCCCCCTTCTGACTGGCCTGCGTCATCGGTGGAGCTGCTTTGGGTACGCTCACTGAACACACACATTGGAAACACATATATATGTATTTTATTATATATTACACTTCATCAGTGTCCTTATATTGGCATGCAGGCATCTGGTTTTGCAGCATTACCCACAATCCTCCAAGGAAGTTAGTTTTACCTGATTTCACTATAATCCCAGGTGGTTAAGGGGTAAATAAGGACAAACATACTGTTTATATTGACACACACACACATGCTTGCTGTCTGTCTCTCTCTCTAATTGGTTTGGTAGTGTTGTTTTTTATTTAACCTCGACAGAGCAAACAGTGGTAACCTTTTTAGTGAGTCGATTTTCAAACCTTCCCCGTTATAAAAGCACAAGCATGCATATCGATATAGAAAACGTGCATGCTGGAAAAAACTTCTGCATGCAACACAAAGCACAAGGAGCTGCCACAGTTACATTATCCTGAACATGAAAACTTTGATCAATAGCCTATCGACTGCTGCTGCTGTATTATATGTCATCTGTGTCACCCTGGTCATCAAATGTCACTCAGTGTTTATTAGGCAGCGTGCCGCCTGAGACACAATACCCTTTTAATGAGCTTATCCTCTAGATTAAACAGCTACTTGACATTGTCGGTGTTTGGTACAGAGTGACTTAATTGAGAACATGATGCTGCACAGCCTGGAAGTATGTGCAATGAAGGATTGTATTTCTATCTTCATCCAGCAATAACATTTTGCAGCAGCGTTATGCACATGCAACAAATTACATGAAAGGTCTGTGCTTTCAACACCTCTTTTTATTCCCCCATTCCCTGTCTCTTTGAAACAATAAATACCTGCCATCTTGCAGACCACACACATGCATGTTTGCTATGTCAGTGTCATGTTGTGACAGGGAAAAATTCAGTCTGTATAAACAGAATGTGGCATGGGTGAGAGAAAGAGAAAGGGGCAAGTGCAAGTCAAGAATGAGCAGCTCGTGGCATTGTTTCAATTGTCAGCTGCTAACTGACTAAACTGACATGTGCTAACCCTCCCAATGAGTTCATCCCTTCTACAACAGACACAAGCAAACTCGCATCCTTAATCACATTAAGTAGCTGGGCAGATGTTGGCGCTTTTCTTGCTCTTCTGTGCTGTGACGTGTAAAACCAGCTGCAGGGGCGTAAAAGGCTTGAAGAAGCGGGTGGGGTTGGGATTGTATGATGAGATCATCATCTCCTGTGACTTACGGTTGAAATGCTCCAGCACGTGACGGGTGTGACGCTGGTTTCTGGTTGTATCGGGCTGTTCAGATGCTCCAGCTGATCTTTGAAGAGTGAACGCAGGAAAATAAGATTGAAAGTATTAATTAATGTGAGGCTAAAATGCTGGTACTGAATATAAGCCCCTCTGTGTTGCTGCTGCCTCTTTTATCACCTCACAGATACTTAAGCACAGGCCTGTATCATGATTTTATATTGATTTCATTGATTTTACAGCTCGACAGTAAAATCAATGATTAGTGGCAACTAATCTTCCAGAGTGATGCCTTTGTCGGTCTGATCATCAGTGTTAATGTTTGAGTGTATGAGACTGTGATGTATGGTGACTGATTGTAGCTTAATTTGCAGTGGGATAAAATACAGATACTCTGCAGTGTTATACTATATATGTACACGCTATGCTAGCTTTAACTGTCATTTGGGTCCCTTTTTATCTTCTTTAGGCCATGCCTTCACATTTCACCTTCTTCTGTTCTGCTTTTTTCTTCAGTATTTTCTTTTAGAGCCAGTTTAAACTTTTCACTGATATTTCTGTTTTTTTTTCCCATTATTATTATTATTCACTCTGATATTGTGGCTTACCGCTAATCCAAGAATCTCTCTAAAACAAGAGTTTAAATTGTCTGATTGCGGCCGCAGTATTTGTTTTTAGGTTAAGCCGTGGCTCTTTTTCTCAGAAATGGCATTACTGAAAAGCAGCTCTGAGTAACCGTCTGGCTTTGTGTTCTCTCTGCAGGGCGGGAATTGATGATGTGGAGACAGATGTGGTCGAAATCGAAGCAAAGCTCGACAAGGTATGAATCCTTCTAATGTGTCGGTTGCGTGGACTGTGCTTCTCATTAAAAGATAAAATCAGCCGATCCAGTGAAAAAATCAGACATGCACTTCTTTCAAGTTTTCTGTGTTTATAAAACTTGAAACAGGACATTTGTGGATTTCACTGACTTTGTTTGAATTCTAAATACCAGCAGTTTTCTGAGTACTACTTCCTTTACTCTCTACACTGTCTCTGCGATTTTATTCCTCTGCTCATTTTTTTCGATCTGTCTGTTGTTCTCACGCTCCGTTATTTAAATGTCAAAGTTATTTAAATCATGAAAACACTGCAGGCAGTTAATTAAATGTCGTAGGTTCATGCACCGAATATGAGACTGCCCATTTACAGTGAGAAAATACTAATTAATGCCAGCAAAGCTACTAGTGGTATAAAAGGTTCACATAGTGCAGTTTGTTACCTCGGTGTGTGCTATATTTTCATTTTTTAATACAACAGCAACTTATTATTAATTGTAGGTATTCCAGAGATATAGAATAAAGCAGTTTCCTTTATTCCATGTCATTCATGGCTGTTGCCTCACAGCAAGAAGGTCGTGGGTGTGACTCTTTCACCTGGCTCGGGCCTTTCTGTGTGGAGTTTGCATGTCTGCGTGGATTCTCTGTGAAATTTATTCCTTCCTTGATATTCTGTAATTGGTATTATTGCAAAGTGGAAGAGTTTAGGAACCACAGTAACTCAGCCACAAAGTGTCAGGCTATGTAAAGTAACAGAGCGGGGTCAGTGACTGCTGAGGCGCGTAGGGCATAAATGTCGCCAACTCTCTGCTGACTCAGTAACTGCAGAGCTCCAAACCTCCTCTGGCGTTAAAATCAACACAAAAACCGACGTTAATGCCAAACTGGAGCTTCATTCCTTAAATGTAGGTGTTCACATCAGCTGCACTTTGATCAGGCTCTATGGTCTATGGTATTATTGGGAGGTTAAAGGCAATGACTGGAATAAATTTCATAGCTGCATCAAATTATTAGTTACAGAGATAGCTCTTTATGGACTGTCTCAAACGTCTGTCTTGAGGAAGTGAGCTGAGTGATGCTTCTTCATATAAACTAATAAGGGTAGAAGTAAAAGAAAATTTAGAGGGGGAGATGGCATTACTGTGGCTTCTTCCCTCTGAAGCTGCATCCGAGACAGCTCTTCTAATGTCAGCCTGTAGACAAAATGAAATGTGAGTTAACAACCCTCAATGTGAACTGCTAGGTTTGTTTGAATAAAGAAGTAGTTATTTAGATGGTTTTTGCATTTACTTAATATTAAAGTCCATCATTAAGGGGTCGTATGATTACAGCCCCTCACATTTTGCACATATGAACATCTACAGATGATTCCTCCCACCAACAGGTCGGACGGGGCCTTCTGTTGAACTTTGAGCTCCAATTCGGCCCCACTGAAAAATGAAAAGGCTCAGAGGTTAGAGGTTGCCACCAGGGCGGTTTGTTCTGTTCAGCAGGAGTCCTCCACCTACTCCGAAGCTGCCTGTGGTGACAGCAAAGAAGGCTCTTAGAGGAGTACATCATCATGATTGATGAAAGCTGAACTCTTTCACTCTCTGCAAAGGTTTAGTGCTGTCCACTGGCTAACTGGAGTACTCATTTTTGCGGCATATTTCTTTTGTTTGTTGTGACCCAACAATTAATATAACAGTATCAGTACTAAAGAGCATTTATAATTAGACAAAATTTCCATTCTGCATCTCATTGCCCAGCAGAGACTCTGTAATTACGCTGTAATTGTTTTGGTTAGGTAACACAGAAAGGTCTGTCGTGTGGTACCAGATGTGGCATTTTGGCTCCAGGTGGACCCCTGCAGTCTTTCCAACTCATTTATTATATCCAGACTCATAGACTGTGCCTCTAATGGCCATCCTCAGACTCTGGGGGCTCAGGGCTGCACTCGATGAGATCACATTGCCTCCATCAACCAATTTGTTGACATATATGTTGTCAGCCCGGCCCGGGAGCATCATGCTTCATTGAATTTTCTATGGATTCCTAACAGTGCAGTTAAAATTTGGACGGCGTTATACATCTTAGAAAACATGGTAAGTGTGAACGTTTGGCAATTGATGCATTTGATCTCAGCAGCTCATTTTAGCAATGTTCACGCAGCTGCAGGCATTACCGTCAGCCACCAGCAAACCGCAGTCACATACAGACAACCTTGGGAACCCTTGCACCAAATGTGATAATTAAAGGTTTACTACACTCTCTCGTGCAACCCCCCTTAACCCCACCCTTGCCAACATACACACACACACACACACAAAAACACATATGTTCTGCTTCTGCGTAAGTGCCTTGGTAATGACAGTGTAACTTTCTGCAGCTTATCATGTTACTCGTGAGGTGGGAAAGCAATTGCAGAAAGAGTTGTGATGTGGCATTTAAAGGCGTACATACTGTCATTGCCTGCAGCTGGTAATATACATTTATGTTAATAATTTCAATTTAGCCATCACATGGCTCCGGCTGTATATTATACTATACAGTAAATATTATTTTTTTCCAAAGATGATTTATTTCTTCAGTCTACCTTTATTAGGATTGCAGCAGGTGTGTATCTGAAAGCTTTTTTTTGTGATGACTCATATTCCACAGATTTTGCAGATTTCACAGAGGTTTAAACACACTGCTTATTGCTTGTTTCTTAATTTTTTAAGGAGTAAATCGAAATCTTTCCCTATTCTACGTTGTAAAGCATATTAAAAAATGATTTATCCATAAATGAAAATTAGCAAGTTATGCATCAACTTTGGCTCATCCTTGAGGCACCTCAGGATGCCCTAAAACCCTCTTCACGAGCCATGCTCCGCCGCGCAGTGCCATCAAATAACCCTTTAGTGAAAAAATGTGTTTAACAAGAGCACGCACTCTACTTTTGGCATATATTGTAGTTATGCAACCTTGCATCTGTCAGTAGTGTTGCACAACAAACAGCTAATTACCAAGTGTTTGAAATCTTCATGATATATTATGTACCAAGTTGTGACTAAGTTGGTCTGTGGGATTTGGTTTGCAGCTTTAATCATAGTTGTGCAACATAGTCAGCTGCCTTTGATCAGCTCCTTCATTTGCATCTTTTCATTTGCTCATTTAGTCACTTTCTTAATAAGCACTCACTCCCGAAACAACAGCTTCACTAAGGCCTGCGCTGGCCTTGATACCAAAATGAGGATTAATCCAAATTTGAGTGTCCTCTCACATTCAGCATGTGAGCAGAAATTCTTTTAATCTTTGTTGGATTTACATCATCACTTTGACTATTAATATCCTCGCATCTCATTGTGTAAAACATGTGAGTCTTCAAATAGACCGTGTTCTTGTTTGGGCATTAAAGTGATGTTTTTACTCCTCCCATTAGCTGGTGAAGCTGTGCAGCGGGATGATTGAGGCCGGCAGGACCTATGTCAGCGCCAACAAGCACTTTGTTAACGGCATCAAAGACCTGTCCCAGCAGTGCAAGAAAGAGGAGATGATATCGGTGAGTAGGAGCAAAGATGTGCTCAACACTGAGCTCAGATCCACTGAGGAATGTTTGAGTGTCAGCTTCTCGGCAAGTGACCTCCCCTCTGTCTTTTACTCGGATATTCCTGCATAGAGTCATCCAGTTGCTGTGAGCGCTGAAGATGTGAACAGGAGATGTTTACAGTGAGAGTTTGCATGGCTGCAAGCACAAAGACCTGAGACTGACTTTGTAGTTGTTTTAGGAAAGCATTTGATTTCTCTTTCCTGTCAGCATGTGTGTTCAAATATAATGTAGATAAGTTCAGAAAATCTTATGTGAAAAAGATGCTTATGTTCATGTGGTAACCTGAGCCTAACACTGTGCACTCATTAACCCAGGAATGCCTTGAAAAGTGTGGAGAAAGCCTCCAGGAGATGGTCAACTACCACACGGTGAGACACACACACACACACACACACACACACACACACACACACACAATTCAGCTGTGACATCACTCAGTGACGGTGAATCTGTCCACACTGGCCAGTGATCATGTGTGTCTGATTCAAACCACATGCTGGACCAGATGTGTATTGCAGCTTAATGCATAAACTTTCATTCACACAGGGCACACACACACATACACAGCCACACACACACACAGGTTTTCCCCACATGACTCCAGAGTGATTTCTCCTCATGACTCCTCATGAGTAATTTCTCACTTTATGAAAGCTTTCTCACACTGAGATGCCGATGCGGGTTTGGAAAGCTCACAGCAGAGAGAGATATTACAACATTTTAAAGTATTCCGCATTTGATTGCATTACAACCATGACATGGCAACATGAGATAGTGTGTGTGTTGTTTTGAGTTGTTCACAAGTTCCTGTTTATGAATGATGGATGCATACATGACAAAATCAGGAACAAAGAAGAGGTCAGTATTGATAAATAAATACAGGATAAGAAAGGGAGTGACAAAGAGATTCGATTCGTAACTGTTTAAGAATCTGAAAAGAAAATACTCATTTTTTCCTGTCCTTATTCCACGGTGAGTGTGATTCATCCTTAGATAAACCCTCCTTAATGGCATGGCATTGTTTTGGTCTCCAACGTCAGGTCTCTGTAGCCTTGACCTTTATAAAGTCAAATCAAATCAAACCGCTGCTTATTACATCAGATCCTTTAGCCACATCAGACCAATAATTTCCTCTCTCTTTCTCTATAGAGGCAGTGTACTGTCTTTTCTTATCCATTACATGCTGTTTAATGTTTCCGGTTCTTTGCTTATGTCACACAGCGCACTAATTTTAAGAATGCCGTTTCTTTTCCTCTGCCCTTTCACACCCTCTCAATAATCCTCCGTGTACCCTGTTGTCTTGCTTTCCCTCTATTCACCCTTCTTAAAAAGATTATTGGCTTATGAATAAAGGATGCTTTTCTTTATGATGACTTACACTTCCTTGCATCCTGACTGCTAATATGGTCCAAAAGTTTGCTCTGCCCTGACCCTCAGGGAGGAACTTCAACTCCCTTAAATGTGAGAGGAGCAAAGAAGGGGACATTTGTCTTTACATCTCTCTCACACGTCCATCATGGGGAGGAGGATGATATGAGGAAGATAAGCAAGGAGACACACTAACATAATAAAAAGCACCCATAGTTTCTTTATTTGACCAACCATCAGTTCCTGTTCCTACAACTTTTCAGCTGTCAAGCATAAATGAGGCCATTAAAAAGAGAAACTGATCTCTTGTTCTTGTTTGCTTAGCGGCCACAAGCAAACAGAAGCTTTGACTCTCCATCCCAGATGGGTACAGGAGAGGCTGCTGATGGAGCTTCTAGTAGAAACAGAGGATCTTTGAATTTCAGGACGAGTACATGAGGAAGTTGAGTTCTGACATAATGTATGTTGGGCTGGGTCACGCCCAGGGCACTATAACCAAGAGCAGGCCTGGGTGGAACAGTTGGATTAGTTTGTGTCTGATGGTGGTAATGCACAGAGATTGTTTCAGGTTTCATTTCTTATACATGAAGCTGCAGATAAGTTACACCCCGTCTTGGAAAGCATCATACCTCCTTTTTGCTCAACAGAGGTCAGAAACTGTTCACAATCATGTCAGCTAGTTTTCCATTTTCAGCATTTTAGTGATGAATGAATGGCAGTGGCACCAAACAGTCCCCGGTTCGGTCACGCGAGGAGACATCCGGTGTAAAGATCCTCCACATCAAACGTGTGGCGCTGGCTGCTGTGGCGACACCTTGTGAATAAAGGAGCAGCTGAAAGTACCTTGTTAACAGTAAATGGACCTGATCATATAGTGCCTTCATTCTACTACTAGTTTGAGCACTCAAAGCGCTTTCTACTACAAGTCTCATTCACATACACACATTCATACAGCACTTTTATCTAATACTAATGGATCCATCAGGGGTAACTTGGGATTCAGTATCTCTTGCCCAGGGATCCTTTGACACATGGACCTTCTGATTGGTAAATGACCCACTCTGCCACTGAGCCACAGCCACCCCAATGCTAATGATGAATGCATGTGAGATATATGTGAAAATGGGAACTAGAGACTAATAGAGTCATTCCAGTTTGGTTAGTTGGGCTGAGTTTAACCCTAGAACACTAATGTGCAGTTTTGTGACACTATGACTAACATTGGGTATACTTACCCAATATAATATATATCCCATAAAATATATTAAAGTACAACAATATGTGGTAAAATGAAGTACTCTTCTTTGATTTACTCCTAAACAATGTCTCATAAAATGAATCATTAACAAAAGAATTTCTAAAAACAATAAATAAATAAATGAAAATAGGAACTTGTTCCTCAGTCCACACATTTCTGGGACATGTGAGCCTTGTCCAGTGAAGGCACAGATTCCTGCATCACTGACAACTGTGGGAGACATAAACAAAGGGAAAAAAGGCATTTTTTGAGAGGGGAAAAATGACCAGCTGACTATAAAAATTTTTTTGACCATATGAAGTCTGCATGCAACTCAGACAGCAGTAACACAATAAAAAATCACATGACTACAATCACATGGGTGAAAGTCACCCGGCGTTAATGTTCTAGGGTTAAGATAGATATCCAGGGAAATATCTTTTATTGAAGATATTTTCTTCTTCTTTTATTTGTTTTTGGAAACTTCATTCTTTATGCTTGTTGAATTGTACATAACAAATTTAAAACTTTATTACGCAATGAGTAATTCTCTTTAGATGATGACACGGGCAGTCAAAAACTTATGGAAAAAAAGTAGATGTCTACTGATTAAAGGGTGGGGTTGCAAAGTTTTTCCTCCATTGGACAGTAATTTAAAGACATGCTCTGTGGAAAGTTTACAGATGCTTATAAAGGAGTAAATCATTCTAAAGCTTGATTTTGTCCACTTTAAATTCCCATAAATGTGATATGTGTGTTCCACACTTGTAAAAACATATGACAAACCACCTCGAGCAACACATGTGAGGGTCTGATGCATCGCATGTTTTCAGGCCCTGCAGGGATGTCATGTGGTCGGAGGCTTACACGTACGCTAAGCCCGTAATCCGCAATGTGTATGCTTGCAAACGAGGGATTGCTATAGAAAGTTTAATCCACAGGGTGCCAAAAGTGATTGTTGTATATACTGTCCGCATGCGTATGATTATAAAGCAGTCACAATTACTGTAAGTCACATAGAGAAATCAAAAAGTCACGTGCTTTTCCTTAATATACTATAGTATAATATCAACAGCAGTCGCTGTGGGTGCATTTTATGGCAGAAATATAAAAATAGAAACAAAATCACTTCCTACATGGAGAGAAGAGTTGCTCACAATGCATAAGAAGTGGAGGAAAGCGATAGAGGAGGGGAGCTGTCAGCAGAGGGAAGAAGAGGAGAGGAAATCCCATCGTTAACAGGAAGTAAAACGTGGAATCGAATATGCCTAAAAATCTGTCGAGGCAGTAGCAGAGTGTGTTCACGTGTGGGTTTTCTCATCTGTCTCCAGTTCAGCTCCTCTCTGCCTGTGGCTTAAGCGGCTAAAGTAATAACGTGAAAGGGATTGTAATGCCATCTCGTGCCGAGATTGGGGAACTACAGATCTGCTGATTTAATCTAGTCACCAAATTCATTATTTGCTCTGCTGTGCACTGTGACTCGTGTAATATTGCTTCCTTCTGTCCGCCCACAGATTTTGTTTGACCAGGCTCAGAGGTCGATCAAACAGCAGCTTCACACCTTCATTAAAGAGTGAGTATCTCATCAGAGTTTGAGTAGCTTTAAGTACCTAATGCATATTCGAACAGGTGAGAAGTGATGGAAATTCACATCTCAGGGCACTGAGTGTTTCCTCCAGGGGAAAACACTTGGTGTTAAAGTGTACTTGAGTGAGATGTTAAACCAGTAGCTATATGAAGACCATATGGCACAATTGCCTTGTATAACCTTCACATTTTAGGATTTCCATCTACTCCCATAGTTGTTTTGTTGAGCTTGCATTTCACATGCAGAAAGCATGAAAGTAATAACAGAAATGAAAATTTTGCTCACACCATTTGCGATTTGGCAAAAACCCTGTGAATTCTAAGCTCTCTGTGTTTCGTGCCGCTTGCACCAGGGACATCCGGAAGTTCAAGGACACCAAGAAGCAGTTTGATCGAGTGCGTGAGGACATGGAGCTGGCGCAGGTGAAGAACGCGCAGGCACCCAGGAACAAGGTGCACGAAGCGGAGGAGGCGACGCAGGCCCTCATCCTCAGCCGCAAAGCTTTTCGGCACCTGGCCCTGGACTATGTGCTGCAGGTGAGACAGAAGGAGCGCAAACACTAGCTGTTATTACCAGTGTTCTCCAATAGGTGGTGCTGCTGGTCAACGTCTGTTGAACCCATGCACATGGCTCTTGATTGTGTCCCTGTGTCTCTCCTCATCTTAAACATGAAGCCTAAAATCTCGAATTTTCTTTTTCTCTTTGTTTCTCACAGATTAATGTGCTTCAAGCCAAGAAGAAGTTTGAAATCCTGGATGCAGTGAGTGACTTGGATCCATCTTTATCTTCACACGAACACCTGATACAGTTAGCGTGTTTTGACTGTATCACTTGTGTCACGTTTTGTTTTCCTTTGTCTCCCACAGATGCTGTCATTCATGCGAGCCCAGTATACTTTGTTCCAACAAGGCTTTAACATCCTGGATGAGATTGACCCCTATATGAAAAAACTGGCTGCACAGGTAAGACAAGCCAAACAAACCCAAAATATTACTACTATCACTGGATAAAGAAACTATACCTTCTTGATTTTCAGTGTCTTTTCATTTTAAAAACACATTTTACTATATTTACTCACTGCTGCTGCTTTGCCATCTTCTGCTGTGTGCAGCTTGATCAGCTGGTCATCGACTCGGCCATGGAGAAGAGGGAGCTGGAGCACAAACATGCCCTCATCCAGCAGAGAGTGAGACTGCATCACAACTCTTATCTTTGAGCCCACATTGCCATAACAATTCATCCCTGTGATCTCTTCTTCCAAGGAAAACTAGGGCAACTCATATGCTCCCAAATCAGATCAGAATACAAAATACAGTGATGTGGAGACTCTACAGCAATCAGTATTACACTTGCATACATGCTTTTAGACATGCCAAAACTTACAGCACAAATGGTTCCCTTCTATTTCTCTTCTTTTAAAGGCCTTTTCACGACTATAGCAACTCTCTTTTTGCAGCCACCGCACAGGCATGTGCAGATTCTCCTGTCGTAGCACAGAAGAACTTGTGACAGTAATCTGTTGACCTCAGATATCTTTTATGCGCACAAGAATGTTAGATATGTTTCCTTAAAGGCTGATAAACTGGATTTTTTTTCCTGTTTATATTTTCATCGCTCCCTTAGCATGACAGGTACCTCCTAATTCAGTAGAAGTATTTGCCTGGCAGGGTTAAAAAAAACAAAATGAAAAAGATCTAATAGTGGCATCAGATGCCTTTATGTGGAAAACAAAGATCTGAACTATTTTTACCTTGTTTGTTTTGTGACTGTCCTGTTTTCTTTCTATAACGTTTGACAGCCACTGACAGACAGCCTACTGCAGTTTTTGAGTTTTTGCATTCAGGCTTATAGTAAGAGCAAGAAAGTGGTTCCTCCAAACGTGCACAAGTCACTCCGCTTAAAGAAAAACAGCTCTTTAACCATCCCCATCCCCCAGTAGGCACACTCATGCACAGATGCATAAAAAAATCATCCATCTGTTGTCGGAAGAAATGCCAAAAGTATGTTTGTTTTTCTGCCAGAAGCCCTTCCCTCCAATGGATTAAGTTTGCCGAGTGGCGGCATCCTGCCAGACTCGACAAACGGCTTTGTGCATGACATAATGACCTTTCGGCAACCCGTCCTTTTTAATCTGTAAAACCTGCACTGAGTTGTAATACTTGGGTTCATTTTTTGATTGTTTTAGACCAAAGCACTTCATGTCTAATGTGCCGTGGTTGTCAAGTTCTTTTAATGAAATAAAGAACAGCTGCGTTTTTCAGATGCAGCCTGCTTGTGTATCGAGATGTGCCGCACACTCATCATGAATAGAACATGTCTTGCAGCTGCACATATTTAGTTAGTTGTGGTGAACTCAGTGTAGCCTCGTTCTTGCTCTAATACATTTCTTTCTCCCTCTCTCACGCTCTCACTTCACTGTGTCCTCGCTTGACCTCTTCCTCAAGACTCTGATGCAGGTGAGTTTGTTTTTCTATCTACCTCAGCCACTACATTTACCTGTAGCTTGATGGATTCAATTAATCATATAAATGTTTTGAGTTTTATTCACGCTTTTGAAAATGAAATGGTGTGCGGAGCATCGCAGTAGTGGAGGGTTAAAGAAACGCATCTTTGCTTTGCAACTGTTGGCCCGTATTTTGACCCGCTGCGTTTGGCTCCAGCGTCGGGTTTCTCGTGTTGAGCGGTGTCGATTTTCAGATGATCCCTGAAGTTTGTACTCTAGGTTCAAGGTCGCATTATCTGGAAATTTAAATATGAACATCTTTAAATATTATTGGTTCAAATTTGGTGCATGTTTTCATTTTTTCTTCTTCTTTTTAACCTTGAAAGTAATCTCACTTTACACGAGAATCTGCATATTTCCTTGCACCAGGAGATGCTTGTCTGCCAGTCATCACGTGTGTGCCTGTGTGTGTGATAGCAGTAGCTGTTTATGCATGGAGAGTGGTTTTGTTGGCATCACTTTGGCTGATGCAGAAATCAGCTGTTTTTTGAGTATAGGGTGAGAGTATATTTGTGTGGGAGCGACAGATGGACCCTTCTTGAAATTACTAGCACAGACTTGCTCTTAAACAGCTATTATAGTAGTGGATGCTGTTAAAATAAGTAACCACAATGACCCAGAGATCTACTGTTATTATTTTCAGTTGTTAAATAAATCATGACAGCCGTGGTTTAAAACACACAGATCTGATCTGAGGACAGCTCGTTCGGTGCTCGGATGCTGTCCTCTACTGTAGTTCCTGCTCTGGTAATCAAGCATCTGTTTATCACCAACCCAGTGCTGGTGCCCAGTTCTGGTTTGGAGCCAGTTCTGCCTTTTGAGAACCAACCTTATTCTGACAGGATCGAGAACCAAAGGTTACAACTGCCAGCTTACAGTCAAAGTCAACAGATGGCATTACGATGCACAGCCGGGAGTTGAATGTGAGGGCAAGCGATGGAAAAAGATTACAAAGAGCAGAGGACAGATAGAGGGGAAAAAAGTAAACGATCCAGACACCAACTGACAATGGTGTGGGGTCAGCCAGACAGAGCCAGTCACAGAGAGAAAATATCAAAGATGTTTTAGATCAGATGTCTACCATCATTCTTTGGAAGTGCTTTTATCAAAAAAATGCAAAAAAAAAATGCAAAAAAAAAAAAAAAAGCCCGAAGTAACATGAAGACATAAAAAGGCTCGTTGCGTCAAGAGATTACACAGAAAACACTGCCATGAGCCATTCCAGATTTTTTTTTTTCCCACTGAACACTGGCGTCCTTTTTTTCCCCTGCTATTCCTTCCATATGCAAATGTACTAGTGTGGGAAACAGCACTATGAGACGGCAGAAGTTGTGAATTATAGATGCAATGCATTCTTTATCAACAGTAGCTGCAGCACTCAGGGTAAAATAAGACAGATTCATGAAAGTAGTTAAGTCAGAATTTAACACATGAAAATGTTAGAGTGGGGTTGTCTGGAATTGATATTCGTGACATTCAGATAAAGCAGTACTTGAGTGATGAGTGAAAATCCAATTTAATTATTAAATTTTTACACAGTCTGGCCTTCTTTTTTTTTTACTATCTCTTTACCTCACGCTTCCTTTGATTGCCATAGCGGTTTCCTCTCTGTCTCAGCCTGTCCTCCTCCACTGATCACATGCTCCCCTCTTTCTTTTCTTTCGCAGCAGTTCTTTTTGTGTGCAGGACTTCATTGTGGCTCCCTGGGGAAATGGTGCCTCAGCTCTCTCCTCCTCTATTGTCACCACTTTTTACTGTACAACATTTTCAAATCAGTGAAAGGCAAACACAAAGAGACAAAAAAAATAGACAGGCAACAAAGATTAATACTAAACATTTTGTAAATGACTTTTAGATATAAATCGCCTAAACTTTTATCAGTTTGTGTTACTTCCATCACATGCATTTTTCCTTGCAGTGCATTAAGATGAGGGATTTTTTAAGGATTTTCTGTTGACTCTCAACAGCTACAGTGGTCGATGGTCCTAAACAGGCCCCTAAACTTTTCTGGAGGAGTTGTGTTAGGCATTGTGTGTCTCTGGTGTGATAGATTATTATATAACATGATGGGTGCCTTATTAAACGGGTATGCCTGAAATAATATTCACTATGCAAATCATCATAAGTAGCATCCAAAGGTATGAAACTGTTCAACATGTCTCAAACGGTGTCACTGGTATATTGCCAGAATTGCATGTTTAGGGTCCCCTGTTTGGCTCAGCTTCCTGCGCCTTTGGGCTACTTGTGCGCTTGCATTCTTGCACGGTCCTAGCTGATTTAAGGTGGGAAGCGGGGGCTCCGGGCTGGTGTTTGGGGACCAATAATATCAGCTTGATTAAGCAGGAAAAGTTTTTAAAGCTGCAGACAGATGGAAAGCTGGCTCCCACAGAAGAAGTCCGGGGCGGGGGTTAAAGGGCAGCCTTAAATCGCCGGTGGGGCGGGGATGAGGTATAGCTACTTTAGGGCCGCACATGCAGCCGGAAAATAAAATGTTTGATCTCCAGCCCCTCGGAGCGCGAGGACCCGGTGGCAGCTGTATGCTAATGAGCCCCCGGACAGGGTCCACGAGGCCGGAGCAGCGGCACGAGCGCGCTCCTGTTCTGCTGACAGTGTCTGTCTGGACTCGCGTGAGGCGCACGCTTCTCTCCTTTGTCATCATTTATTTATTAATTTTTTTATTAAGTTATTTATTAGTTTACTGTCGAATTCGTAATGCTGTTGGATGCCGGTGTGATAACGATGAAGATATTTGGCAGGCTGAGCTACACGTTGGTGAGCTTATTTATTTATTCAGCCGTCATTGAGCCTGAAGTCAGTTTTGAGGAGAGCTTCTGTTTGGTGCTGGTGGGCTGTATTTTTGCATTCAATTTTTTCCATTGGTGAACAGACAGGCGGTTTAAAAGTTTAAAATGCAAGAATTAAATGGGGGTAAATTGGAATTCAGAGACTCGGACTTCAGAGTATGAGTATGCCAAATGCCAACAGCGGTGTTCCTCCAAATGGTCGATATTTCTGTTTAATCAATGTGCTTCTGTGTTGTTGTTGGTTTTGTTTTGTTTTTTTCCGAAGTTGATGATTAAACGCCCCGTTAGAGTGTTAAGTCCGTGCAATTATGTCTTCCTGCGTGCGCACAAGTGGTCCTTGAATTTATGGGAAACACCTCCAGGTGTGAATGCCTCAGCAGCAGCCGGTGGACAGAAAAGCTGTTGTCACATCCCACCATATTTTTGCTCCATATGGCCTGCGTATTTTGACACCAACCTGGGAGAAAAACATGGGTGGTGCTGAAGAATTTGGCTTTATTCTAGTACCTCTGTGTCACATGGACATTCTCCTTCTTATCTTTGTCTGAATCTTAACAGTTCATGCCAATGAATTGGAGATGAATTATTGTGTCTGGGAGGATCAATGAAAAGGACTCAATGCTTTTAACAAAGCTAAAATGAAAGTGGAAAATTACAGGGGTTTTCCTGAACAGAAAGTATGTGTGTGTTGTGGTCTATGTGTGCAGCCTGCCATATGTCCAACACTACCTCAAAGTTTTACCTAACATAAGGAAACCTAACCTCAGCCTCAGCTCTCATTTCAGTCTGTGTGCTTTTGTTCGTCACTTCGCCGAGCAGGTGGCATCTGACTTTAGAGGCCTTTCTTGGCCAATCCAAGAAATATAAATAGATAAAAAAAAGTTTGGCTGAAGGGTCGAGAGTTCTTGACACAATCTTTAAATGTAAACTGACCACGTTGTGGAACGGATGCTGAATATTGTCAAGGCACAGCTATTGTATAAGTCCCCGATAAAGTTCCATATCCATTTGTAGTGCCCAGGTGGACTTCACGCTGATTGTATCACACAAACAATTACCTAATATATTTTCTCTGCAGGATTTTTCCTATGATGACCCCAAGCTGGAATTCAATGTGGATGCACCCAATGGTGTGGTTATGGAGGGCTACCTGTTTAAGAGGGCCAGCAATGCATTCAAGACCTGGAACAGGTAAAAATCAAAAGTTAAGATTGATAACTAAATAGAACAGAGGTTAGCTTACACATCAGCAATAACCTGGACATATGGAAAACACACTAACAAAATGGTGGGGGGGGACTCATCTTTCCAACTTTGATTGCCTGTGGGCTCTCAGATTTTTATGTAGAATAACTGTAGAAGAAGGAAAAATGCTCTCCAGTGACCTCCACTGAGTCAGTCAATTTCATTTCATTCATTATTACTTAGTTGGGGTGATGAGTGGGGGGGGGGG
>JAVDPK010002309.1:94816-106823 GCA_034780415.1 Cichlasoma orientale
TTTTTCCTTTTTTGGGGTGATGCGTGCCCCCCCCCCCCCTTGTCTCACACTAACAGTCTGATTTCATACCTTCAACCCCTTCCAGGCGGTGGTTTTCTATACAGAACAGCCAGCTGGTCTACCAAAAGAAACTCAAGGTACAATTTGATTTTATTTTTTTATTTTATGTAAGTCTACAAATTTTGTGTTTTTATGCAAGGATTTTGTCACCGCTTTAGGTAATCAGCACATTAGAGTTCTTGATTCAACTTGCCATGATTTGCATATTGGCAGAGAATAAAGGGACCAACCAATGACTTGTCTTTCCTGTCAGGCCTGTCATTAACCTTTGCCTGTTGTTCTGACACTCCCCTTTGTTACTGGCAGGATTCTTTGACAGTGGTGGTTGAAGATCTGAGGTTGTGTTCAGTCAAACCATGTGAAGATAATGAGAGGCGGTTTTGCTTTGAGGTGGTTTCACCCACTAAGTAAGTGTGTTTTCAACCACAGAAAAAAGGTCACATTCAAAATTATTCTGTCTTTAATATTTTATTTTTTTCTGATTTTGGCTTTGCTATTTCTGTGGGGTTCAACAGACTAAAGCTAAAGCTAAAGCATTAACATTACACAGATATGACGTTTATAACTAGCTTCTATAAACCTGTAGGAGCTGTATGCTGCAGGCTGAGTCTGAGAAGCTGAGGCAGGCTTGGATCCAGGCAGTCCAGGCAAGCATCGCTTCTGCTTACAAAGACATCACCGACAACTATTACATTGAGGTACAAGCAAACACATGTAACCACATTCAGTAACACAGAAAAGCCTTTATTTTCCATTTTTCATGTTCCTCAGCTCTTACTGAATCTCTGTCTCTAACTTGTAACACAGCGCTTGGACCGGACAGCCTCACCCTCCACCAGTAGCATCGACTCTGCCAGTGAGCCCAGAGAGAGGGGGGAGAGGGCTGACAAAGGAGTTCGGGGAGGAGGAGAGAGCCTCCTCCAGCGGGTGCAGAGCCTGCCAGGCAATGAGCTGTGCAGCGACTGCGGACAAACGGCTCCCTGCTGGGCCTCCATCAACCTGGGAGTGCTGCTCTGCATTGAGTGCTCAGGGATCCACAGGTGACTGTACACTAAGGGTGCACAGTTATTATTTCACAGTCACGGAAACTGTGTGAATTGGAATTATTTTCAAGGGCAGAAAATCCAAGATGCAGGAGGCAGTCAGAAATAACAAAAGGCGAGCCATTTATTTTGGCTGATGTCCAACAGGTGAACAAAACATAAATCCAACTAAAACCACAAAGGAAATCAAAGGGGAACACATGCAGGCAAGCAGGTTGAATACACGGACAACATGACAAAGAACATAGTGGAGACTAAGGCTATAAATACACAAAAATATAACAAAGGAAATCAGGAACTCAGAAATATACTTACACAAAATCGAAACAATAATCATCAAAACAAGGCCAAAACCCCAGGGATCCTGACAGATTGGGCCCCATCCCCATTCCCCTACTGGCCTGCACTCACCCTTACCCTGAACAATCTTGTGCAGAACATGAAATTCATGACTTTATGCATTTCGTAAGTAAATTTAAGAAGCAGTGATTCACTTTCTGCTCACACATCAGTTACTTAAAGTGATTTTCAGTTAGGCAACTGTCATTGAAGAAGTGTTGGAGAAGCGTGCTGGGGCATGGATAACAAACATACTGCATGCATACGTGGCCAAATCCAACTCAACACCTGCGGTGAACACACTAAGCAAACAAACTGGACTTTAAACTGGCTTTGTCAGTTTGTTTTCTTTGTTGTTTCTGGCAAGTTCATCCAGATTAGCCAACTCAAAAGCAAACTGTCTTAGATAAGGTTATGAAAATATCAACTTTTTTCTAGAGGAGAGATACCACGTCACGCATCACCCTCTGAATAACTGACATTTATCCTGTTTTTACCACATCCACATTCAAGCATTCCGTTACATTCACATGAAAGTGTTGCAGTTCTTCTCTGGAATGTCAGACACATAAATCAAACTGTAGCTATAAAAACTAAATATTATTAAGGTTTCTACTAAATTTAATTGAAAAATGTATATGAATAAAAAAGAAAAACTAGCAAAAATTATCTGTGGCTTTCCATACTGGGTTTGCCATCTGTGTGTATAGTTTAACTAATAAGACAATGCTGTTTTTACTTAAGCTTTCAAGGCCTCCAGGTTCTTATGAGCATAGCGAAACAGTGAACGTTTGCCTCTAGCTTCAGACATCTGCCAGCCCAGGCAGTTTAAATAAAAGTAGCAAAAGTAAAATTGTGCTAAAAGCTTGAGGTTAGATAACTACTCTTTTTAATCTCTCTTTTTTTCTTGTTTCTTTCAGGAGTTTAGGCGTCCATTTCTCTAAAGTGCGTTCACTGACGTTAGACTCGTGGGAGCCAGAATTACTTAAGGTGCACCTTTCAAACACTTTGCCTACAGCTCATCCTGTCTGTGCTGTCTTCCCACCCCCCCACCTACCCACCCAGCAGTTCCATGTCTTATTCCTTTAGTGCATTTTGAATGCAGCTTTAATTAGCCCTTTTAAATATGTTCACTTTCTGCGTTCTCTCTCTCGTCTTTGTTCCCTTATTTTATATTTAGCTGATGTGTGAATTGGGGAATACTGTGATCAACCAGATTTATGAGGGAGCCTGTGAGGAACTTGGAGCAAAGAAACCGGGACCCTCCAGTTCAAGGTCTGTCTTTAGAATCAGAATAATTTTGCTAGAGCATTGTTATGAGAAGCATTTCAGAAAATAGAACCCTCTCTGATGCCTGTTCACTCAAGTCTAAAGACTGTACAGAAACCTGGGCTGCACTTAATTATCTGTGCCCATTTCTTATGATCATGTCCCTCCAGACAGGAGAAAGAAGCCTGGATCAAATCTAAATATGTGGAAAAGCGCTTCCTGAAGAAGATTAGTGGCAGCGAGGCGTTGGTGGAGGGTGAAAGGAAGTCCCGTCCCTGGACAGTGAAGAAATGCCAGCGACACAGCAGCTCTGTTCGGGCCCCCAACAAGGCTCGTAGGAAATACCACCGCTATGAACCTGGCAGTGCCTCACCGGCGAACCTCTCAGCAGGTCAGTGTGGGGACTTCACTTCTCTGTAGTCGTATTGTGTTAATAGAGGTTGCATTAAATACACCGAAGCCCAGACTGAAATCCTGTTTTGACGTTTTGTCCTTCTGCAGCAGCTGCAGCAAAGTTTCGCCGGGACTCCCTGTTCTGTCCAGATGAGTTGGACTCATTATTTTCGTACTTTGACACCGGCTCTGGGCCTCGCAGTAAGTCCACCACACAATGAGTTCATACAGCTACATTTCAACGTTATTGTAGACAGAGAAGATTTAGGTAAAAAAAAACAACCAACTCCTCAAAGTGAAGTTCTTATTTCAGTTTTTGACATCTTTTTGATTTCCTGTGCAGTCCTACCAGTGATGTGTCTTCATGTAGCGCAGTGTGTGCTATGTAATGATTAACGTGTCCGTGGCTTGGCAATGCTTGGCCCCGCAGGTCTCAGCAGTGACAGCGGCCTGGGAGGAAGTACTGACGGCAGCACAGACATTCTGGCTTTTGGCTCAGTGGTGGACAGTGTAACAGAGGAAGGTATGTGTGTTTGTGGGTTGGATCCAGAATATCATCAAGTGTGTCACCATTGTCAGTAGTTAGAATTTAAATTATATCCTGTTACATGTATTTATATTGGCCCTCGTTCTTCTGTTAAATTGCTCACCCACAGAAGAGGAGTCAGAGGAGTCCTCCAGTGGTGAGGTGGAGATTGAACAGGAAGTACCATCAGACCCTGAAGACCCAAGGGAACTCCACCCTGGGGCGCTGTTGTACCGATCTTCCCGACTCCACAACCTGCCGCTCATGGCGGAGGCTTTGGCACACGGTGCTGATGTACACGCCGCTTGTGAGGAAGAGGAGGGAAAAACGCCACTCATTCAGGCTGTGACAGGGGTGAGACCCTCTGTGATCAACATGCCTGAGTATTTTGATTTGGATAAAGTGATGTGGGAGTAAACCAATAATTTGCTTTCATTTATTGAATTGTTATATAGACTGTCTGAAAAGATGAGGTTCAAGGTTTAGGATCCAGATTTTATGTAAGCATAATAACAGTTAGAAACACAGCCATAAATGATTCAAAACAAGAGACTCTCCATATAAACATATTGTCTGCTGTTATAAACAGCACCCATTAGAATTAAAATTCTCTCCATCTGTCTCTTTGTCAGGGCTCCTTGATAGCTTGTGAGTTCTTGCTACAGAATGGGGCTGATGTGAACCAGAGGGACATGAGAGGCAGGGGCCCTCTGCATCATGCAACCTACTTGGGGCATACTGGGTAAGTGGCGAAAAAGCTTATAAGCTGTCAGCGCCTTTCATAATATCCTGGCCTTTGTGTAATGTCATGAAATGTGGAAATTGTGGGTAAATGCTACTTTTGGCTGCTCCCTTCTCACAAGTGGGCTGCCACAGCAGGTAGCCTCGCATGTGTGATTTGGCAGAGTTTTACGCCAGATACACTTGCTGATGCAACCCCAAAGGAGATTTGTGTCTCTGGCTGGAATTGAACCAGCAACCTTTTCTGATGCCGAGCAAATATGTAAACCCCTACACTTAGGAAGCCACCTAAATTGTGGAAGTTGTAGGTATTAACATTCTGTAAACACACTGAGCAATAGCAGTGAATACCTTTAGTTCCAAATGTTAAGAAATACATGAGGTAATCTTTCCCCAAAACAAAACTGAGCTGCCTAACCAGTTTTAATAATCGTCTAGTATTCTTTGGTGTATCCGGCCATTTTAACAAGGAACACTTACAGGAAACATCACCATTTAAAAACACATACACACACACACACAACATCTCTGTGGTATGCTACACAATGAAGGACAGTCTCATGTGATACTTAACATCATGAGTAATCAATTGAAACAGTTTGAAACCACTTAGACAGGACCTGTAACTTCAGACTAAAGTGTGAAGAAGAGAAACAAATGATGACAGCAATCAATAAAAGACATCAGTAAGTCATCACGTGCATTCCACAAAATGTGTCATATCCCAGCTATTTTAGTCTTAACTGATGTTTCAAAGTGGACCTAATATGGTCCTTTCCATCTCCATATTTTTATTCTTGGATGCTGCTAGAGTAGCGTTTTTAAAATAATCCTTCTTTATCTTATACTTTGTGAAGCCACATGTCTGAAACAAGCTGTTTTAGCTCCTCTTCCTTTAAGCCAAGTTTCTTGTAATTGGCTACTCATGATAAACAGATGGTTTGAACAGCAGGTGATGGGAAATCCCTCATATGATGTGCTGGAGATGATCATATTGGGGATATACTCTCTCTGTGATCTATTTCAGAGTCTAGAGTAGAACTTGTACAGACACATTTTTTTTAAGCTTTTAGTCATGTCTAACATGAGAATCGACTATTGTAACAATGTGTATGATGACAGGAAATAATAATAATAATAATAATAATAATAATAATAGGTCAGTTTTAAGCTCTTTGTCTCTCCATTTTTGTTTGTATAGTCAGGTGTGTCTGTTCCTGAAAAGAGGAGCATCACAGACGGAGGTGGATGAGCAAGGTCATGACCCTTTAAGCATCGCTGTCCAGGCTGCCAATGCAGACATCGTCACCCTGTAAGTCATTCTGAGTCCGATTTTCTCACTCAGTCATTCATGTTTTGAGAAGTTGAAGTTAATCAGTGATTAATTAAAAGTAACTGATGTGGAAGAACATGTATTATTTCATGCTTTTGATGAACAAACAACAAACTTTGCAAAACATCAACAATTCAAATGGAATCAGCTAAACTTCAGTGGAGGGCATGTGGGTCATTCGTAGTTTTGATAAATGCTTTAATTCATGTGACAAAAAAATGTGCTTGCCTGTTTTTCAAACTTGGAATGCACTGTGAATAAACCAAACATTCACCTCACAGTCTTTATCAGCTGATAGAGTTTGACCAGTTTTTTTTCTTTTGTTAATTTAGAGCAGCAGGTGTACAGTTTATAAAAATAAAAAAAAAAGCTTTTAAGTTACATTTGGCTGCTAAAATGTGTAATTGTTGGAATTTTAATGTTTCTACCATTGTTATGAAGGCTGATAAATCCATCATTGGAAAGTAATTTTGCTCCTTTCTTTGCTTCCTCCCTCCTCTCATCCTCTTCTTTTACCTCACCACATTTCCTTTCACTCCCTTTCTATCTCTCTTTTCTCACCTGCCTTTGTTTTGCCTCGCTTCTGTCCTCCAGGTTGCGTCTAGCTCGGATGAACGAAGAGATGCGCGAGGCAGAGGCGGCTCCGCTGGGTCAACCAGGTCAATACCCTACAAGCAGCCCCACTGAGCAGCAGTATAGGAAGTGCATCCAGGAATTCATCTGTCTCAACATAGACGAATGCTAGTGGCCACTTCCATACCCTGGAGCAAAGCACGCGCTCTATTTATATATCTTTCCCCCCCTGACTGAGAAAATAACATATTCATGTTGAAACTGCCCCTACACCCTGATCACAAATCTGTTACCTCCCCTAGATCGAAGCCTGCAGGCAAATTCTGATAAGCAGGGTGTCTGAATAGAGAGTGACTGTGGGATGCTTCGAGCCATGGGGGCGTCCCTGTGATGGACCTTTCTAACTCTACTGACTATCCGGTCACCTCCACCATTTTCCTGCTTCACCACTATTTTTCTGCTTGCCATTACTTGGTAATACCAATGCCAGCTACACAACACAGCCAGTAAAATGACATCTGCTTCTTTTTGGTGTTTTGCTAACAGGGTTATTCTCTAACTTCATTACATGGTGTGACCTCCTGTATGAGGGTGTGGGGTTATTTTTTCTTTTGTTGCCTAACAGCTCTTACCTCGGAAGAATCTCGCTGCATTAATCCTGTACACTTTATATCTATCCAGACCATCTGTGTGACATCCAGTGTACCCATCTCTTCTTCATCAGAGATGTAAATATGCATATTTAGAAGTTTAGAAACTGTGTACTGTGGCATGAAGTAAAACAATATGGTATTTGTTCCAATAACTAAAAAAGAAAAAGAGTAACTGACAAGCTGCAGTAGAGGTGGCCAAGGTAGTTTTACTGTGTGTAAAGAGGAGACAGGAAGGGAAAAGTAAAACTGTGACAAAAATACTGAAGGGCTTGTGGGGAAGAGACCTTCGCCTGTTTTGTAAGATACTTTGTGACGTCTTGAGTGAGTGAGTGAACAGGAGAGTGCATGTGTCAAAGAATACTGAGAGACAGAGTTAAATAATATGTAAAGGGGAAAAAAGACAGTGCACTTTTCCCATATACAGTATTATCATTTAGCTTTTACATGGTTCTTGTCTAGTTAAGTTGTTGTCTATCGATTGTCTATTTTAATTATGTTTTTTTTTTTTTAATTTATCTTTCCAGAGGACCAGTGCAATGCATTCTTGAATGCAGTTTTTTATCTGCATTTCAGTTAGTGATTGTCATTTCAATCTAAAGTAATGTACACGAATAGCAGTCATAAGACTCATTTGTTTTTGCTTTCAGATGGCCTTAGATTAGTCTTGATGTTGAAACGTCAAAACTTCTCATTAGATTTTCCCAACATAGCAATGGAAATTCTGTTTACTTCGGAAGTTCTGAAATTACGGTGACTCATTACGTGAGTAATAACCGAGCTCTATGCGCAGACAATTCAGAGCAAGTTGTGGAGCGCAGTGACATCATCCAGAAACATGAAATTGCGTTACAGAGTTTACATCCAGCTACAGACGATATGACTCATGAACATGTAAATGTTTCTCCAGTTTCCTGTAAATAGCCATATTACAGGAAAGTATTCATGTTATGGTGAGGTTATGGAGCAGATTTTAAGCACTCGTGTGGTCAAAGGACTTATGTATCTTGGTCAGTGCCAAGAATATTCTCTGTACGCTTTGCCAGATTTTTTGGGAAGTTCGACCTTGTTTGCATCCTGAGCATGATAAATATTTTTTCTATAATTTGATCACTTGTGCAGTGCAGTCCTGTGGAAAAAGCATGTACCAACATGACCTCTCTGGTGTCAGAAGTTTCTTCCTTTTTGCACCTCTGTGCCATTTTTTTCATCTGGACACAAATCTGTGGTGGCTTTTCTTGTTTTCTTTCTATTTTTGAAATGTTGTGGTTTTATTTTCCTCTGCCAAAGACTTTTTTTTTTTTTAAAGGGAAAGTGTCTGACACTGTTGTATAACATCACTTAAAAAATGTTCTGGGTATATACAGGATACTCTTACCATCCTTTCTGAAGTGACAGAGTGGTAGAAACACTGTTGTGCTCACATGTTCAGAAGAGAATACAGAGATGTGGCTTACCTGATAGATACAATAGTTCAATGTACTGCAAGTAGAACCAGTCTTTTAGGGGGTGATGTGAAGCTACTGTGACCAAACAGTTAAGAGCTGTCGCCCTTGCGGAAGTATTAAATGTTGTGTCCATTTGTGTGTAGTATTGACTTAAGAGTGGTTAAAGGTGCAAACATGCTGTAAATAATACACTTGCATATTTTAACTTAATGCAAACTTCCTGCCTCTCAGCATTCGGTCACAGATTCTGTTTAATGTTTGTCTTTTCATTGTATTTGAAAAACAGCCAGTCAGGTAGAACTGTGACGTGGCTCTGAATGATATGTGGGCGTTCTTCTGTTTACTGGCGTTCAGATATCTTTGGAATACTCTCTTCCTTGTCTTTAGAAACACTAAGAGGGGAAAAAATGCATACAATAAAACTGAGAAACTGAAATGGATCAGCTAACCCTGCTTCCTACTTGTTGCTCTCATTACTGTTCCCTCTCTCATCTCTTCTGTAACATTCTCCCAGCATTTTTTTTTAATTATTTATTTATTTTTAACACAGATGATAGCTGCTCTAATTTATCGATTTAATAAAAACGTTATTGGTTTTAATCCATAGATATACCCAGATGCTGGGAGGCTGCTATTTTACAGAATACCCCAGTGATGTCTTTGGTGATTTACAAACTTTTGGTAGTACTTGGCTTATTCAAAGCAATAAACTGATTAGTTTCATGTTATCAAATATAATTGAGGTGTACAAAAGGATGCCTCCAGACTGCCAGTTTGAACAGCAGCTATTTAAGGATCACTTAAATTCAGGGTCTTATGGGTATTAAACTAGTGTTTCAGCTTCTTGCCTGCAGCAGCAACACTGTGCCTTGAATAATTCAGTCTCCAGAGTGTAAAACATGTATGTGCTCTCACAAGCATTGTTACACCATCACTGAAAAATTTCCTCACGTGTCAGAAATGTCTAATTCCTTCAATTTAACACTAAAGGCAAACGACGCGTAACCGCTGACTGACATGTCATTGCTTCTGTTACCACAGGACGTGCCACGAGCAGCAGGAGAGTTAAACCCAAGGATGTTCGGGATAGAGTGAGTGAAGCATCCTGGGCTGTCTTGCTGTGGCACACTGCTAGGATTTTTGCTAGGATTTTCCCTTCTGCGGTGGTTGTGGGTGAACTTGAGTGTCTTGCTCTGTTGCCCCCTTTTTTTTTTTTTTTTTTGCTGTGCTATTGCTGTCAGTCTTTTCCCTTTCTTATAAATGAGGCACAGTAATACTGCCTTCAGGAGGCAAGACAACTGTAATGCAGTATTTATATACATTAATAGTTTAAACTAAGTTTGACTGCATTCAAACATCAGCAACCATTCAGTGAGAGTTGGTAAGTAAAACAAAAATGTGTCTGAACCATGAGTGAAATGGACAGGATGCTTGCCACTACTTCCCATTAAGTTCCACACCTATTTTCCATTTAAGAGGAGACAAAGGATTTACTTATGTGTCCAATGTACCAATGGGCTAAATATAGGAGCTTCACAAAAATATGAGGCTTTGGGGACTTTGCGCTTTCACGGGTATAAAAAGCAAGCAATAATCTGCTTTTTCTTCATAAATATCGGAATGTGGGTTGTTGGATTTGCTGTACTGTGTTGAGTCACCCCTCATTTTATTGTTCTGCTTCCAAGGAGCCAGACTTTCTTGTTTCTAAGTGGTCTTGAGTAATTGTTCTCCAGGCTTTCTTACGGTCTTTGGTTGCTTTTTCTTTCATTTTCAGTCCAGGCCTTGTACCTGACCATTTTTTAGTGGAAGGATTTTTTTTTGTTGTTGAATCACTTAATGCTGATCTATGACACATTCAAGCATAAAAAAGTTACCTAATTCAAAGGATGACCCAGTGTTGTGCCTACACATAACAACTTGGCAAAAGCACATATTTTGATCTCCGTTCTTTAGTTGGAACTACAAAAAAATACCAAAGAGAGCACCATTTGCCAGGCAAATAAAGAATACTGACTTCCAAGCTTTTGCCTTATATGCTGTATTTCCATGTATGTTTGCAGATGTATCAATAAATTGCTGCACCTATTTTCCAATTTTACTAGCAAAACAAAAATAAGGGGTGACTCAAGACTTTTGCACAGTTCTGTATCACATAAAAGGCTCAATTAGAAGATTGGTTATTCTCCATGGTGTCCTCCAGTGGGACAGACGCTTGACTCCAGTATCCACTGTTTCAGGTGACATCTCCTGCACTGATGTCTTTCGCGAGTTTTCTCTCCTCGCATCACTCCAGCCCGAAAAGTTGAGGAGAAGGAGCATACAGTTCAGCAGTGTAAGATGCCAAAGTGAACACTGCTGATCTCTACTTCATCTGACCACTCGTCAGTCACTTTGGAATCAAGCAGGAGGCTGCAGCATGCCATTAAAGAAAAGACATGTTGGTCCACGAGAGTGAATAAACAAATGGTTAAATCCCAGCAGGCACTATTTAAAATTACAGCAAACTTCTAATAGTTGTCAAATTCTCTTGTAGATAAACTTGGTCAAGTTCAACGAGTTTAATTGCACTGTTTCAGATGATTTTGGTCATGGAAGTGGGTCATCCAGCAGAGCTGACCTAAAAGTTTGAAGATATTTTGATATATAACAACAACGCAAACAAACTACCTACCTACCTAATATTGTACAGTGCCAATTGTTAACCTTGGGCTTGTCAAGACATGAACATGAGGCCTCTTCTCTGTTCCATGGGCTGTTTCTGAGCAGCTTTTTGCAGTATGCGGGGGCACATGTTACTGTGATTGGGGAGGGCATATTCTTCATATGCAACAGTGTTTGGGTAGGTAGTTACAGATCCAAGGAATGTCCTCATGACTCCCAGGACCCATGTTTTCCCCGGAGAACGTTGCACTGCAAGACATAACCAGTGTTATTTACTTCACCTGTAATATTGTGTCTGATAGGTGTACAGTTTTTAAAAATAAAGAGTGGTCATGTTCCCAGAACAATGGGCCAAAACAACAACAAAAAATAAATAAATAAAACTTATGAAATAATCTGGATTATTTAATTTTATTTAGATACAGCAAAGCTTTCTCTATAGACTCTAACCACTATGCAAGTGTTTCCACGGGCTTAATTACACTCTCTATGATGAGCAAATTAAACTTGATGTTTAAATCAAGTGAAGTAACCCTTTAATATTTGTTCAGAATTTAATCTTGTCGAAGATTTTCAAAGTTTTTTTGTAGGTGGTCACAGAAGTCAAATAAAAAATCTCGTGGAATTATTAAAGGCCTTTGTTATTATTAAAGGTTGTCCATGTTTTATTTCAAACTTGAACAAAAACTAAATAGAAATAGAAATAAAAGCAGCAGTATAAAGAACCGAGAGCCCCTCACAGCAGACAGACGGCTGTGTTGTTTTTCAAGCTTCACTTGGTGATTGACTATAAATGTAAGTATGGCTGTTAAAATTAAAAAGACAGGTATTGCAGAATAACCATGTTCGTTAGACATTACTGGTCATCAAGTAAGGCAGGGCTATTCAATTAGGGGCCCGGGGGCCACATCCGGCCCGCGGACCCCCTTTGACTGGCCCACCCCCCGACTGACCCAACATAAGCCGCAAAA
>JAVDPK010002309.1:107912-155622 GCA_034780415.1 Cichlasoma orientale
ATAAGTTGGGCACACTGCGCAGTTTACGCAGCGTTTTTCTGACTGTGAAGCGCAGAAATTCAGTTTTTACCTGAAAATTTTACAAATTTGCATCAGTTTGAAATGTTTTCATTTTTACTGGATGACTGACGGAACATCCATTAATCTTCTCGTCTAGTTTCGTCTCGTCAACGAAAACTCACAGGCGTCTCGTCATGTTTTATTTATTTATTTATTTATTTATTTAAGACAAGCTTTATTGTGCTTTGAATACAAACACAAATAGCGTCTCGTCATGTTTTAGTCATCAAAGAGCCATGTGTATCTCGTCATCGTCTCGTTATCGTTGTGAAAAAAAGGGTCGTCAACGAAATCATTTCGTCATCGTTAACGAAAACAACACTGGATGCTGTCGTATTTTTGAGTTAGGTGGGTTGACCGGAGGTGGGAGGAGAGAAAGTTTAAAGTAAATATATATCCCTGTAGGCATATGGCTCAGACTCTCAAAAACTCAGGCACATTGTGTATTTCGACCTGAACGCAATACTCTGAACTCTGCTAAATGCATCATTTTTTCATTATAGTGTTATAGCTCCATAGCAATACTGTGCACGAGTTATAAAAGAAAAACAAACAAACCGGAAAAGAACAACAACAAAATAAAATAAAAAAATAAAAAGAACAACAACAACCACATAGCCGGAGATGGGATAAATAATTTTTAAATTTGGTGCTTCTTACTAGATGGATTATTTGGAAAACCTAGAGAAGTCATGTTTTGGTTTATTTCTGATATTTAAACTTAAGTCTGCAGCCAAATTGGGGCTGTTTCTCCCTGACTACAGTTAGCATTATCATTTGAGTGTGAGATTTTGCTGCCCATCTTTGCTTTTTTTTCCCCTGTTGTTGTAGATTAACAGCCTTTCAGACTTTTTGCCCTGATTTCTTATTCAAACACAGTGAACAAGTCAGGAACCTTGGCATTGTTTTGGATAGTGATCATAGCTTTGATAATCATTTTATTAAGGTCACCACAAATGCTTTCTACCACTTAAAAATATACATACCAAAAGTTTGAAAAAAGTCAAAGGGACTGAGAAATTGGTCCAAGTTAGATTACTGTCATGCTCTATTTGGGATAATCCAAATCATCAGTAGGATGGATTCAGCTTGTTCAGAATAGAGCAGCCACAGAGTCCGTAAAAGTACATGGAAATTTGACTATATTATCCCAGTGCTAAAGTCCCTTCACTGGCTCCCAGTTCAACAAAAACAATCCTTTAAAATCCTTCTACTTGTTCATAAAGCACTCAGTGGTTTGGCAGTATACACCAGTACATCTCTGACTTGTTCAGTGTCTATAACCCAACTAGACCTCTCAGGTCATCGGGGTACAGATGTTTCATCTGTCCCCAGAATTAGATCAAAGTGTGCTGAGCATGCTTTAAGTGACTGTGGTCCTGTTCTCTGAAACACGCTGCCCACTGACCTGAGGGCAATCACAACTGTGTCTACATTCAAAAACAAACTCAAAACCTTTTTACCTCACAGGCTAACTGTGAGAGGTTAATACACAGGTTAATAACTCTGTGTGTGCGTGCGTACACATGCGTGTGTGTCTGTTTCTGTGCTAACTTGTATTTTATTTCTTTGTAAAGTTTTGATGTTTTTATTACCTTAAGACTTTGTAGAGCTACATAGGTTTTTTTTTTTTAAACAAAAAACAAATGTTTTCATCTTTCTTGATGACCACATTGAGTTTACTTGTAATGAAATGTGCTATAGAAATAAAATTGGCATTTATGTTATTGTTCTTTTTACATGTTTAAAGAAATCTTTAAATTTAAAGATTGTCCATAGGGCATCTAGCAGTTGAAGTTTTCTTTTGAGCAGAAGAACAAAAACCTGCCCTCCTTAAAGGATGACAGTATATTTAAGTGCAGCAATATCAACATAATCTAGGTATTCCACAAAACCTGCTGTCAACAGTCTTAAGAATAAGCCCTGAATTGGTCACTGTATTGCAGGAGCGTCTTGGGAAGATAATTACTATCATAGGTCAGGTGATAGTACTGGATGCAGTGTATTCTAAAGTTTTCTATTTGATACCGCATTTATCTTTCACAGGCACAGCATAGTTAAAGCTTTCATGAGCCAGAATGATACTAGTGTGTTGTGGTGTTCTTGTCCAGGGCTATCTTTATAAGTAGAGAGGAAATCTTCAAAATAAAAAGGTAGTCAGTCATATGCTTTTTGAAGTTTAATAAAATATCAGAAGAAACAGTATACAAAGTATGAGGCACACAGCTTCATGACCACTGTCCTGCCATTGGTGGTGCCAGTGTAACAAATTTATGCATTTCACTGTGCTCTTTTGCATGTTCTCTCAATCATCAGATGAACAACAACGGGAACAAAAGAGCTCCAACTACAGCCACTCAGAGACTTAAGCAGGATTACCTCAGGATTAAGAAAGACCCCGTGCCTTACATTTGTGCAGAACCCCTTCCCTCCAACATCCTCGAATGGTAAGCTCTCCGTCCTGTCAAGACCTTAAAACCATCACCCAAGAAATATTAGGACATTTTGATTCTTGTGGGTCAGGGGAGGTTTTTTTTTGTTTGTTTGTTTGTTTTGTTTTTGGGACTACTGAATATTCTACATTATAATAAGTTACATTTAATGTGTAAAGACAGGCTACTGTTATATAAAAATGGAATTTAATTGCTAGATCCAAGTTAGGCAACTTTAGTTGTATTCAGCACTTTACACAGTTATTTTTTCAGTTTTATAACTTTTATGAGTACATTTACAATGCTCTGCTAAAGCCACCCCTCATTTCTTTATATTTTATTTTGCTAGAAAAATGTGAAATGGGGGCAGTGATTATTTGAAACGTGTGCAAACTTAAATCAAAATACAAGGCAAAGGTTTGCACAGTTAACTTGAAATCTTGAAATTCGTGTTTGGTATGACCATCTTTGTTCTTCAGCACAGCCTGAACAGGTTTTCTTGTGCTTTCTTTAAGTAGTTTTTAGGAATAGGTCTCCAGGCTTCTTGAAGGGTGTGGTGTAAAAATGATGTCAACAGTGATCTAATTAGTGCCCTTAATACATGATTACTTTTGACTGATAATATTGTAAGCTATGCTTATCCCTGTACAAAATAGTTAATGCATTTCACCCTGTAGGGTGAGGTGTGTCTGTGGAATATCCTCAGATCAGGCATTGTTTCCTCTGAAGATGTGAACAGGTTGTTTTTTTTTTGTTTGTTTGTTTTTTTTGCTTATTTCCCTTGTGTTGAGATGTCTTAAAAATCTGGAGCAGCACATACAAAACAGTGCATACATACCAATGAGGTTGTGTGAGGAAAAATATGATGGAGGTGCCTTTCTATAGACATTGGTCAAAAATGTTTGGAAAAGATGACATTTAAATAATGAAGGATTTAACAGAGCACTTTTTTTCCCAATCAAACTAGGATGAAAAATAAGCCGCAATTAAATATTAGCTTGTACTTTATGGATGTTGGATGAATGGATGTTTGTTTAGAGATTGATAGTTCCATTGAAAATCGTCATAAGCATGGGGATATAATTAATCTCTCAGTAGTGTGTGTTTAACTCTTAAATATCAATAAACTTATTAAAGTTTATAGATGCAGTAATTCTTCCTTCCTGATTTCCTTAATTATACAAACAACCTTAAGTTGTGATATTTTATTATTATTATTTAGAAAAGCAAGTGTTTATTCAACATACCGTCAGTGCTCCAATACTGTGCAAAAGTTTCAGTTCACCCCTCATTTCTTTATATTTTGCTTCCAAGGAGTCAGGAGTTTCAAGGAGGCTTGCGCAGCAGTTCTCCAGGCTTTCTGAAGGTCTTTCAGAGTTTTTCAAAACTCAAGATATAAACTAGTGTTGCCTCGACACATAACAGGGGACATGTATTTCTGTGTTAAATCTGTGACAGATATGTCATAATCATGTGTTATGAAACACATAATTACATGCTGCGCTTGCCAGGATTTCTGTTTAAGTGCCATTTCTAGTCTTCGAGTGTGAATGTCAGCAGCGGTGTTTGCCACTGGTGTAGGTTATGTTGTAGGCTCTACAAAGATTCAATGCAGAATTCTAAATCATCCATATTGGTCAACTTAGCAAAGAATGGATTGTAAATGATATCTTTAGGCACTTTGTGAATAAGTAGTATTTTTTGCACCAACAAGCAGATTCCCAAAAAGAGAGATTAGCTGAAAACCTGGCATACTGTATCTCTTACATGGTATGCAGTGTCTTCTTAAAATTATTTTAGAAAAAAATAAACAAACAAAAACCGCCAAATGAAGCCAATGAACAGCATCTGAAAGTCATGTCCTTTTAAAAAAAAAAAAAAAAAAAAAAAGGAAAAAGAAAACCGCAAAGACTTGACACCTGAGAGATACATCTGGACCTTCATTTGATCCATGTACTGTTCACTGAAGCCTCATCAGAAATGCTCTCAGTGGTAGGTTGGATGACAAGAAACCATTCCCAAGGAAGGGAACCAGGGAGAAAGGGCTGAGGTATGCCAAATTACACAAGAACTGGACTGAAAATCAGTGGCACCTGGTCTGATAAAGTGATGAATCCAAAAGTGAAATTTTTAGCTCAAATCATCAGGATGTATGGAGGTGGTCATGAGAGAAGTACAACAGGGAGTGTCTCCAACCATCTGTAAAACCCAGGGAGGCTCTGTCATGGTTTGGAGCTGCATTTCAGCCGGTGGTGTTGGGAATCTTCTCAAAATTGATGGAATTATGAACACAGAAAAGTACCATCAGATTTTGGTCCACTATGCAATAGCATTTGGAAAGTGTCTGGTTGTTGACAGCTTCATTATTTTTTTTTCAGCATGACAGTGGTTCCAAACACACTGCCAGTGCAGTAAAAGCACACCTGGATAGAAAAACACACAATGGAACACTATCAGTCATGAGGTTGGCCTCCCCAGAGCCCGGACCTCAACATTATTGAAGCAGTGTCGGATTGATTATCTTGGCACAGATTTAAGCAAAAGGCAGCCAACATTTAAAGAAGAGCTTTGAATGTCCTTCAAGAAGCCTGGAGAACTATTCCTGAAGACTACTTAAAGAAATTACAAGAGAGTTCAGTTCAGCCTGTGCTAGAGAGTGGTCATACCATATATTGACTTTAAAGCATGTTAGAATTATACAAAATGTTTTGACTTATATACTGTATGTCCATTCATGCTTGAAGATGTTTCAATAAATCACTGCATCAGTTCCCATTTTCCAAGCAAAATATAAAGAATCGAGGGGGCTCAAGACTTTTGCACAGTACCGTAATTTATATTTTGGGCTGATGATGGCGCTCCTGAGAAAAGGAAACTTTTTTTTAATAGTAGTAAGTTATTGATCAATGAGTCATATTGACTTATTGTACTGACCTTCTATTTATAGCAGTTATTATATATAAATGTTATGCGGTCTCTTTGTACTGTGGGTGGCTCTTAAGTTGTAAGTTGAGTGTGTTTTATTGCTTTCTTTTTGTGAGCAGTGTTGATAAATGTGTGAGGCCTCTACATGGAAGTGATGATTTACACTCCCTGTAAAAAAAACAAAAAAAAAACAACCACATTGATCAAATCTCAGTGTTACTCACCAACAATTATGGGTTTTGTTTTGTTTTTACCTATTTGTTTTACTCCCAGATGGAATTATGAAATGACCATCGTGCACCTTGTCTCTGTTAAGCTCTTTCCAACCCTATCCACATTAAGCCCCTTGATATTTTAAATTTCACCAAGCAACTTAATTCATATGGGGAAAAACATTAAAGTGAGACAATTTATTACTGTCTTCAAATCAGCCAGTTTTCTCCTGGGTGGTTATTTGATGCTATGTTAGGTTGAACAACTCAAAATGTTTCTAAATGGTTAATATGCCACTCATGTTAGAGGAGAAACAGATACTGGGCCATACCAGCACATTAGTGGAAATCTAGAGAAAACTGAAAGAAGTCACTAACATGTTTTTTTCTCTCTTTTTTCCAGGCACTATGTAGTCAGAGGCCCTGAGAAAACACCATATGAAGGTAAGACGTACTTAATACCTATGCTGGAAGTAGCTTCTCTTAAAGGGCAAGTTTAGTTTAATTACCAATGATCCTCATGTCTGTTTTATAGGTGGCTATTACCATGGAAAACTTATATTTCCCAGAGAATTTCCTTTTAAACCACCAAGCATCTATATGATAACGCCTAACGGGAGATTTAAGTGCAACACAAGGTAGGAATATAGCTTTGTATTGCTCAGTTGACTAAGAGTTAAAGTTTTGAGAATTATTTGGGACGCGCTTTCACAACGTCATTGTAAATGTTGCCGTTTCTCCACAGGTTATGTTTGTCCATCACAGACTTCCACCCGGATACGTGGAACCCTGCGTGGTCTGTCTCGACGATTCTCACAGGTTTGCTCAGCTTCATGGTGGAAAAAGGGCCCACTCTTGGCAGCATTGAGACCTCTGATTACACGGTAATTAAAAAAAAAAAAAAGACCCCATACGCAGTATAATGGCCTGTCATGTCTCAGCTATTTCATGCATCTTTTGTAATTTTTTCCCCAGAAAAGACAGCTGTCAGCCCAAAGCCTGGCCTTCAACCTCAAAGACAAAGTATTCTGTGAGCTGTTTCCTGAAGTAGTTGACGTAAGTATAAGAGTGATGAATTTGAGTATGAAAAACAGCCTTTTTGTCAGAGAAATGCATCGCGGCATGTGGCCTACATCGGGGACTAATTCCATCTCTTCTTTGGCCTAATCTTCTTCCATTTCATTCTTTTCTGTGCCAGGAGATGAAGCAGAAACAGAAGGCCCAGGAAGAGCTAAACGCCCGTACACAGCCCCTGCCCTTACCCGATGTGGTGCCTGATGGTGACCCTCAACAAGCCCACTATGGCCTCCCAGCCCTAAATGGAGGTCCTGCCCCACTAGGGGGTGCCAACCCTGCCCCCGGCCAGCAGCAGGCCAATCGTAACCATGGACTACTAGGCGGGGCTCTAGCCAACCTGTTTGTGATTGTAGGTTTTGCAGCATTTGCCTACACGGTCAAGTACGTGCTGAGGAGCATAGCGCAGGAGTGAGGGGAGCTGGTGTTTTAGGGCAGCGCTCCCCCCTGCAGGTGAGCCAACTAGTGGACTCGACATTCTACAAACACACTACGTGGGGGGAGGGATGCTCAGTCCCGATCAAACCCCTCCGCAACCTCCACCACTACCACCACTACCACTACCAACATGGACTTTGGAAGACAAAAACTCAAAGCCCACCAAGCCAGGAAGGACTTAGAGGAGGAGGTGGGGGATGGAGGGGAGTGGCTGTAGGCCCGGGGGACTGGAGGAGGGGTTTATTAAAACGGTTGTGATCTACTCTGTGCTTCTGTGGTTTATATCACTTCTAGGAACAAATTTGGCTCATGGGTTGTGGGAGAGTGTAGCTCTGTGGGTCATTTTGTTGCTACCTTCACAGCAGACATACACTCTATCAAGACTTAAACGCTCCACTGTCTAATTTTGACATAATGAACATTACGTTATTGGAAAGCGTGCTTGTTATTTGTCTAAGGATTGTCTCTGCCAATCACTTGTATAGAAAGCATTCCCGTCTGCATCCTTTCCTCCTTAGAGCATAACAACTCCTCAGGGCATGATGACAACTTGGTGCAGACTTTTCAAGGAAAGATGAAGAATCTAAACGATCACCTGTAGTGATCATTCATTTGAACAAGTCAGGTTTTGTTCAATCCATAGCCACGGAAAAGCCTCAGACCATTAGATAACGCTCTGCAGTTTCTGTCGTAGGTGGTGTTCTACTTTCAGTTTCCTAGGAATGGGGTTAAATTCCTGGTATTCCAAGTCTGCCAGGTATAATATCTGTGCCAAGAATACGTCTGTATATGTTACCAAAAGTATGACCAGCAGTGGAGGGTAAAAGGCAGATTTATGATTGATTTAGAAAAAGATGAGTAACCTTAAAAGGTTTATGTACCCTTGTATGAAAATCAGCGTGCAAACAGAAAAACAACCTCAGAGACAAGTCAGAACTTGCTTATCTTGCTCTTTGCTTTCTGCACCGGTGCTGCATCCCCGACAGAAGAGTAGGCTTCTCCTCAGCCTGTTTTTATTTGTAGGCAAAGAGCATAAAAGACTAAACTTGGCATTTGAGTTTGTGAAGGAGCTGCTGGTACATGGCTAGAGTTTGATATTAGTGCAGAGCTTCTCTCCAGTCACCCCATGAGCCAAATGGTGTCTGCACAAAAATAAATGGAGACAAGGACCTTCATTAATTGGCTTAGCCGACCAGTATAGCAGCAATCTACATAGGACTAAACGAGCCGACACATTCAGAGAACCAATTTTTGTTTATGTACATTTCTTTTTTTTAATTTTATTTTATCTTTTTTCCTTTTGTGTTTCTGTTCTTTTTATTTATAGAATTGCCAGCTTGTCTGTCGTGGTTCTAAGGAAACACGGAGTGTTTGCTCAGGGCTATGCAGTCAAAACACGCAGTCAGGTAGTGGTGCCGGCTCTCATAATTGCTGATAATTTACTGTTGTGCATTGCATTTAGTAAAAGCAGGTTCTACTGTGCATCTAATGCTTCCACAGAAAAAAAAAAAACTGAAAGCAGAAGATTCATGTCTGTTGCTCTTTTCTGCCCTCTCAAAAAAAGACCAACATAATGATGATGATGATTATGACGGGAGTGCGTTTGTGTGATTATACAGCAAATGCCCAAATTACCATGCTTCAGTTAATCTTGTGTGACATTGTCTCTGTTTTCATAGTAAATGCAAATAAATTTCCCTGCTTGGCAGGGCATTTAATAATATCTGCCCTTTTTCTGCATCTGCTTCATGATGACGAGGTGGCGCAGCGGTAAGTGTTGTTGCCTCACAGCGAGGGGCTTTCCTCAGTGAAGGCTATATCAGGTTAAATGGTGATTTTTAAACTGATAGGTGTGGACGTGAGATAAGCACATAAAGTGCGTAGAATGAAGAACGCGACTTCAGTGCTTTGAGTTAGTAGACTATAAAAACAATACATAGATGCAAGTCTATTCTGCGCCAAATCATAAGCTGAAATGTATTTAAATGACTTTGAGGACCCTCAAAGTCAGTTGAGGGTCCTCCATTTGTTGAATAACTCTGGTTAACAAGACAAGACAGGCTATGAAGGTTACAAGGACGTGCCTGCTCACCCTTTCCACAGAAGATTGTTTACCTGAGGGCAAGGCTTCCTTGGAAATGACATGGTTTCATGAATACATTTAAGAGGGAGGGTTTAAAAGAGCGTCCCAGCCAGCCAAACAGGCACAGTACACCACTCGACAAGGCTCAACACTCAGCAGCAACGCAGGCTCGACACTGCAAAGAAGTAAGTATTTGAAAAGGCTCCTACTATTTAAAAAAAAAAAAGAAAGAAAACTTCAGTTTTCAGTAATAAGTTTGTGAACACATCTTGCCTTTGTTTTTTTTCTCCGCCGCTCACCTATTTTGTCTTGTTTCTGTATTGCAGTCCTACGCTAAAAGAAAAGGATACATCCACTGAGCTCTCGTTCTACATTTCTGGCATCAACATGGACGCAACTGTAGAGCTCGAGTGCATCGTGTGCTGCCACGAGTACTCGCGCAGCAACAGGATCCCGCGGATGCTCCACTGCAACCACACCTTCTGTGCCCCTTGCCTGGAGAAAATGTCCAAGCTGAAGGGTGTCCTCTACACCGTTTCTTGCCCTCTCTGCCGCTGGATTACCTGCACCAGAGCCAGCCTGACTTTGCCAGGGGCCCTGTGGGTCAACACAGAAATCTGGGACCAGATTTCGGAGGAGCAGAGGGAGAATGAGAACAGTTCAGTGGAGGATTTGAAAGGGCCAAAGTCCCTGTTCATCGAGAGCACACTGTGAGTATGAGCTTCAGAGCTGCAGTCCAGTTTTTCTGAGTATTTCTGTTTGAGAGAAGCTGTAGACTGTTACTTGGATCTATCAATAAATAAAAATTCTCCTGTTTCTCTTTAGACCCGTTTCAAGGCCTAATTTGAAGTCCAGTCTCCAAAAGGTGTTCAGCTGTATATATATGCCTCTGCGAAGCAGATGACTGAGAGTTTAACAGCAGCAGATTTTCCTCTGTCATCTTGTTGGACGGACTCCAAATCTGCAAGACTAAAGTTTGCATGATCTGACTTTGACACAATGGACCTGCACCACAGTTCCTCAGTGTGCGTTTGCGTCTCGTGAGGAGCGAAGGCCCGAACATCGTTAAATATTTCTTTGGTCTGTGAACGTTTTTGTTTTATATCACTGCACAGTTTCATTCACCACAATGGGGGGTAAAAAAAAAAAAAATCAACAAATCAACATCCTGCTCATTAAAGCAATGAAGATGATTTAAATCATGATTTTGTAGTATGGTTTTAATTTATGATGCATTTTAAAGTATTTAGTACAATTATTTATGCAGGTAGTGTTGGACAATTTTTGTCACATTGCTGATGTGTTTTGTGTATTTCTCAGAAAAGCACGTGTCATGTTTATTTTTTTCTATTCTGTGTGTTGTCGACATGAAGGAATTATTTCCTTAGAACCAATTAAGGTTTGATTTTATAATTTTATAGAAATAAAATGTGACACAAAAATGTGAAACTTTTGTGTTAACTGTGAATTATTGTTTGTAGTTGAAGGAGCATTGTTCAGTTTCCAAATGTGGGAACCATTTAATAAATATTCAAACGTATCCAGTGTCCACAGTTTGTTATTCATATATATATATATATATATATATATGTGTGTGTGTGTGTGTGTATTGGTGTATTGGTGCAGTTCAGTAAGCCCAAACTGAGTAATGAGTGCCTTGTTTGATTTCTTAAGAGTTTTCAAAAAGAAAAATCTTCAGCCTTGATTGAAACAGAAGAGAGAGAGAGAGAGAGCGGTGCAGCTGTTCAGGTTTTCCATGTTTGAGTCTGGAGTCCTCAGACCGGCCCCAAAGAGTCCGAGGGGTCTGTATTAGAAATATCCTTTGGGCCTTTAAAAAACAGCAGGAGGATTTTGAGGTCTTGCTGAAGATAGAAAAACCCTAAATAAATGGTTTAAAATACAACAACAGACTTTAACAATAAAGTCAAACCAACCAACAAAACTTCGGGTCACTGTGAAACGGTTCCTTTTGTTTTTAAATGAAACTTTTGAGATGCATTAAAAATGAATTGGTTTATTGTTATGTTCAATAGTTTCTATATATGTGTGTTTCTGCTCATTCTGCATTGCTTACCTTTAAATGTATTTAAACTTTTTCTGGATGTGAATGGTGTGATTATTTAATATCCAACGCTTTAAGAAAAACAACTCAAATTTTTGGCCTCCACACATATTGTTACCAATATTTATATTTAACAATTTAGAACTGTAAAATTTAAATACAAGGTTTTCACCCTAACACCCTCAGATTACAGGTAAAATAAAATATATCAAACAGCTTAAAACCTTTTTAAGCCCAAAGGCATTCTTCTAATTTCTATATATTTCCAAACGTCGTTACAGCACACGGGAAATGTTTACATTCTTATTGCTCTCTGCTGTACTGAAAACTGTCACGTGTTTACACTTGCGCTGTTTCAGGATCAGCTCTCTCTCGCAGTCGTCTGCACAAAATGGTACAAACCAGCAGAAGCTGAGCAAATCTCACTCGTACACAGTGTTGTGTATCATATAGTTCAGTATGGTTATGATTTGTTGAATAATTCATCATCAGAGATATATCAGCCCTCTAAGCATCAGTCTTTTCTCTGGAAACCCACAGATCGCACCTTTTGTGAGCTTCCTGATAAAATTAAAGCATTCGTCTCACTTTTACACCTCTTATTGTCGGCACTGATATCAGCTGCGAGCAAACAGTAGCGCTGATCTGAGAACACAAAGACTTGTGGTGCCAATTCGAGGATCATTTTACCAGTTTATCAGCTTCCTATGAATTTCTTAGTTTCAGTTTCAAAGGAATGCAGATACACGAGTAGAGGAAGGAGTGGAACGAGGAAACCGGTTGCTGAGAGTTTGAGGTTATTTTATTGGAAAACAATGACAGTGGATTATTTGAGCTGAAACCTTTGTCCCTGAATTAGATCTACCAAACAGCCTCTTAACTACACTATGTTAGGATGAAACACAGACATTACAACACAAAACTGATGCAAACACAAGGAGAAAAGAAGTACTTTATAAAAAAAAAGCTCTGATAACTTAAAGAAACCAAAGATTTCGCCTCCTTTGAAAATTCAAACACACAGTGACTGTTATTCTCCAAACTTTAGCATGAAAAACACTTTAGAGAGGAAAAGCTGTACGCGTGAAGGACAGCGCCACCTCTGAACTGTGGGGGGAAAGACGTAGCAGTGCACGATTTTTCAGATACAGGACAATTCGTGAGAGCTAAACTGCAACAGTTTGCATACATTTCTATCCATCCGTCCTTGTGTAGCACAGTGTAGTTTGTTACAACCTCCTAGCGAGCATTTTGAGAGTGTCAAAGGGAGAAAACAGGACTGTTTTTTCCCCTCCCCTTTATAAACAAGACGGGTGGGGTGAGGTGAGAGGAAACTGGCCTTAAACCCCATTTTATTAATGATAATAATAATAATAATAACACAGTCAGGATTCACATGTTTTTCCAGCCCATGTGAGATTAGTTTTTTCTTATTTCAAGGAGAGAAAGCAGGAACAATATTTTCCCCTCTTTAAATTTAAAACAAGAGCTTTTCACATCATTTCTCAGATTGGGCATCCCACTCTGAATTTCATAAATACATTCAGCACTCAGTCACTGTAGTTTTTTTTGTTTTTTTTAAAGAGTTTCTTTTGCATAAGGACATGATCAATCCTGGCTATAAACACTGTCACTACATTAACACAATAATCACATGTGCACTTAAATTAACATGTATCCACCAGTTTGACCGCATCTTTTATTCCACGTCTTCATGGACCCTCCTCTTACTTCACACAGACATTACAACATAATTTAAACATAAAGACATATGAGAGTAAACAAACATAGGTAAGGTACAGTTATTATAATGTCACTAAAAACACAGGGACTCAGTGGATTAGTGTGAAAACTTTGTAATAAGGCTCATGGGGAGGAAAAAAAAATTAAAATTAAAACTAAACTGTCAGCTTCACCGGTCCGGCGTCTAAAAGCTCACCTAAAGTTTTGTTGCAGCTTGTGACAGGAGGATAATCTCTCTCACACAAAACCTTGAGATAAACAGCTGTAAAATTCATTTACCACAACGCCATAATAATACATCAGGATATGATGGGGATAAAATGTGGACCATAAACAACTAAAATTAAAAAAAAAAAAAAAAAAGTGGAAGGGTGATACATAACAAATAATACCAAGGACCATTTCAATAACACCAAAAGAGTCCATAAGAGCATATAAATGTGCTAGAGGTGAAATGCTGTCTTGTAGTTAAAAGCAGCAAACAATAAGTGACCAACAGTTATTCTACAGTTTAAAATGTCCCTTTGTGATATTATGTGGGGAAGTAGACTTTTTTCCTCCTTCTTTGTGTTCGATTCCCTATAAGTACGGGTACTGCGCGAGGCGCCTGGGGCTTAGCTGGTAGGCACTGTAAGCCTCGGCTCGGGGCGTCACACTAACATAAGGAGAACCAGTGGCGAACTGATGCTGGTAGGCTGCGGGGAGGCCGTGCAGCAGGCTGCTCACCGAGTCCTTGCGACTGGCCGAGTCCCTCCTGGAGGAGGAGGATGAGGTGTACGTTGCTGCATAAGCGGAGGGGGAGTGTCCGTGGCTGGCGTGACCACGGCCCAGCAGCTGCTCTGTGGCCTGAGAAGCTGAGGAGAGGGCGGTGGAGGCCGGGTAGGTGTACAGGCTGGGGGCGGCAGCAGCGGCCGAGCTGGACGCCAGGGCGGACACCTCGGGGAAGCTGTAGTGAGAGGCTGAGACGGCCGGTGGGAACGTCTGCTGGCGACGTAAAGATGAGTCGCTGTGAGATGGTCCCGAACGCTCCTGAGATGAAGAAACCACTGACTGAACCTTTAAAAAGAAATACATAAATAATCAACAAATGCAGACCCTGTGCATCCGATATCTTACAGCTTACAGTCAGTTTCTTCTGAAAACTTACAATGTTCTATTTGGAGTTGACAGATGGCTTTAAGCTTGTTAAAACATCTCTTGCAGTATTGTGTTAAACAGATAATAGCCGGACCCTTGAATACAGAAACAATGAGGGGAAACTCGTGGTGCCTGACATAATGTGCACATGAAGCAAAACTACCACTTAAATTCAATAAACTTAGCAACATAATTCAGCTGTTGTTGCATATGGTTCAACTGCAAATGTCGCAACAAAAATCGCTGCTTGGGTGCAAAAACAAATAAATGAACACAAACCGCTCAGAGTTATGTTTGAAGTCATTTTCAGACTCAAATGTCATTACAGTGTTTGCTCAGCAGAGGGCGCTTTGGACAGTAAGTGACAGCCTTTAATAAAAACAGGAAATTAAGAATCCTTGGAAAATTTGTTTTAGTATCTTAAAAAGAAAAAAGTACTAGTGTCATAATCTATGACACTACACACCCTTTGGGAGGTACACTTTAAAGCTTAATTACAGCTGCAGTATGAACACAGATGTTTAAACTTTCAGTGTTTTTGGTCACATGGCCACCATCAAATTAATTTGTGGTACTGAAAAAGGTTTCCGACAAAAGCCAATTCATTTTCTCAGCATGTTGTAACATTCAAGATTGTTCAATGGAATTTCATATTAAAGTTAATGTGCATGTTGATGTTAATGTGCCAACGAGATAACGCCTCACCTGGCTTAGGTTTAAAGGGTGCGACTGGCTTGGCACCAGTCCATGACGCTCCACGCTTTCCCCTGAACTGCAGGGCTGTCTGTTAGAGGACCTCTTGGGCTTGATGTAACTCACTGAGGATTGATAGTAGTAAGCAATACAAAATTACGCTGCTTTCATACTCAATTAAATTCACAGTTAAAACCACAGCAGCACACGGGTGACTCACCAGTCTCTAAGCGTCCTCGTGATTCTGCTGCTCTCTCAGATGCTTGTGTTTTGACTGAAGGTGCCACTACTGCCAGAGACTTGGCCTGGCGAGATGACACCGTGCTTGCTGGATTAAGTGTGCGTGGTAGGGGAGTCAGGGGGCTGGCTGTAGAGGAGTCCGAGTCATGCACCGTCACACAGCTGATAACATTGGTGCGCTGGCTCAGCCCAAAACTGTGAAGGAAGTGAGTGTCGTTTCATTTGTCATATCAGGAAAACAAGTACATCAACACCAATCATTCTAAATGAATCAAGTTACAGTTCAAAGTGGCCTTGCCTCACAGAAGGTGTGTGGCAGCAGTTGGAACAGCACATTAGAAAGAACACACACCACAGTGTGTTCAGTATAGAGGAGCATCTTGTTCTCACCTGGCAGGATGGAACTTGTGCTCATCCTCAGTGTCTGTGTCGCTGTGAATCGTGATGATGCTGACTGCTGGGCTCGGTGTGTCCGAGATCACGATTGGCTGTGACAACGCTGCACTGGAGCTGGGTGGAGTCACACCACTACTGACTAATGATGCAGTAGAAACAACCCTAGGGAGAAAAAAATAAACAAGCACCACCATCAATAATGATAGTGTGTTCACCCCTCATGCATATATGATTTCAGCTGTGGCAACACAAAGAAAAGGACCATAAAAATACAATGTGCCACACAGAAGAGGAAAATCCGTTGGAAAAAAAAAGGAAAAAAAAAAAAAGATTTTACCAAGTTTACTGTCAACTTGGCAATTTCTTTGCTTCTAATTTCAAGCTCTACTGCTATACCAATGCTGATGCACATCATTTGCGCCCTCAGCGCTGATATAAATGGTTACAGGGCTATGGTGATGTCACCGTTTACGAGTGACAACCAATGTGGTGACCAAAATGGGCCCTTTAGCCATCTGTCCCATGGTAGGGTAGCTTAAACCCCCAACCATGACTCTAAAAATAAAGTCTGATAGAAACAACAGGGCTGCACCAACCTGTTTCTGTTCTCTCCACGTCTGGCTTTCACCTTCTTCCTCTCCTGCTGGGTCTTGGTGATGCTCCTATTAGGGTAAAAGATCAAACAATTTGCCGCTTAGCCTTCATATTTGCCATTCAGTTTACCGTTCAATACAGTATTTCACATGTAGTATTACATTAGCCAGTTCTAGTTTTGCTATTCAATTAAACAAAACATTTGCAGTGCCTTATCAACTTATCCAAAATTAGTTAAATGAATTAAATTTGCACATAAAAAAAGGGAATATGAAAAATTATAATATTTGAGATACTAGATACATAAAGCTACAAAAAGTTACTTAATTTATATATATTTTTTAAAAAGTCTTAAAAAACAACAACCCTGAAATACTACGTTTAGAATGATCCTGCGTTACATTTGAGAAACACCAATCAAACAGTGTCTTCATGTGTCTGCGATGTGCTTCAAGAGTGGGTTGACCCACCGCCAGCTGTGTCCCTGCTGCACAGCTGCATCGGAGTGAATCGTTTCCACGGGCGATTCAGTGACATTTGGCTGATGGGCAGAGCTGTGGATGGCGACACCTGGGACCTGCTGCCACGATGATGGTATGAGGATCTGTTGGGTACCAGTGGGCCAGGCCTGCTGAGATAAAAAAACAACACAACTTGAGTTTGTGTAATTTCGAAGACAAGTTATGTATGGATGAACACAAATTATCTGATTGCTGGAATGGGCCAGACAAATTGAGCCATGCTGACATAAAAATCCAAAGACTGAATACAAAGAGGCAAGCCAATGGCCAATCTCTTCTACAGGCAAAAGCGCAAAGCTAGGTAAGCGAGCAACCTTTCCCAAGCCATTCCTTAATTATAGCATTGCCCTGCAACAAATCCACAAGATGATATCATGCAAAGCACAAATGATGAAGCACCGTAAACTGTCAGATCAGGTATAAAGACAAGTATACACAGAACCATGGGGCCTGTTAAAGAAGAAACACTTAAGAGATTAGTTTAGTTCCCTGCTGCTAAACAGTCTGCTGATGATATGTCTTGGGAAAAGGCATGCCACATGTTCTGGGGCTGAAACAAAAAAAGGTGTGTGTCAGAGTCAGATGGGCTGTCAAGTAGCTGCAACCCCCTTCTGCTGAAACCAAGGAAGGACATGACAAGAGAAGCTGCAAGCAAAGCGCAGACCAACTCAGCAACACATGCGCTCCATGCCCTCAGCAGACCTATGGGGAAAGACTGGGGAATGAAACTGTCCTTTAGAGTAAAAATACAGTGTAAATTTTGTCAATTTTGAACTGGGCAGGGGAATTTATAAAATATAGTATAAAGATGATGTCAGAACACACACAAAAATCTGATTTTCTTACAAAATTGAGCACCGACCAACTATGATTATGAAAAGTGACAAATCCACACGTGAAGAGGGACAATGCTGAAATATGATGTGTAAAAGGAAGATGGGCCCCATACAACGTGTGGCAGAGGGGGAGCGGAAAACTTGCAAACAAAACAAAAAAGAAAAAGGGAGAGCGGGGCAGGAGAGAGATGGTATTGTTAGTGGTAGAGGGAGTGTGCATGTGCATGTCTTTCTTCAGGGATGTCATCGTTCCTTTACCAGCACTGTGGCTGTGTGCTCCAGGAGGGTAGGCCGACCCACCCCAGTGCCCAGCCCAAGGGGCAGGGAATACTGTGGGGCTAGGCCTGCTGGGGGTGGGTGCAGGGTGGCCACCATCAGGGGTGTGCAGGAACCCTGGAGGAGGGAGGGGCAGTGTTAAGTCATGACGAAAAGTAGCGCCCTTCAAAGCTGATACAGATTTTAATAAAAAAATAAAAACGAGCAGAGCAGATACACTCAGCTGGCCTCTGCAGAGTGCAGCAATTATTCCTCATTTTAGCAAAACAGAAATTAACTAGCTTTTGGAGCCAGATGAGTCTCACTACACATCTGGCCTTCCTCCCACATAAAACGACTGGGAATAAGAGGCCTGGCCAAGAGTGGTGATCCAATCAGCTCTGAAAGCAAATTCAAGTAGAGACACACAATCAACAGAAAAACAAACAGAAGATACAGTATAGACCAGGTCCTCGAGTCATTTCAACACTCACACATTTAAGTTGCTAACATCTTCTGCCATCAAACCTTTTTAAGAACCTAATCCACCATCCTCCACCCCTAAACTTGAGGCAGCAGTGCTGGCAGCAAGAAGCAGGGCGAATGAAAGGAGAACCAACAACAGGAGAACTTTTAGATGTACTCAGTATATCCATGAATGAGCGAAACAAGGCATCAGTGCTCTCCAGTTGGGTGCTAGTAACAGGAATGTTGCCAGATTTTTTTTCAGTAACCTTGAGCTGAAGTTACTGAATGATAGATGGTTTTAAAAAAGAAATGCTGCTCTGTATGAATTACAGAACACAGAAGAACCCCATCCCACTTGCAACTTAATCTCCACTCTTCCTCCAGGAAACGTGAATTTATCCTTAATCTGTGTTCAGTGTTGGAGTCATTCAGAACGCACGGCTGTGACTCGAATGGTCACAGTTAAAGACCGAATCCATTCATAACACAGAACTGCAGAATCACACATTAAAAAAAATAAAATAAAGAAATACTGAAAAGTTAGGAAATGATGGTCAAGAAGCAGTGACATTTCTTTCTACCTGCCCATATCTGCACTCCCACCCTCTTGCCAAGTTTGTGGCAAGTCTTTAATGGACAAAAACACAAAGATTCTCAGGCAAAAACAGTCATGATGCACTTTTTTTTACTAAAGTCATAATATTACCACTGTAATGCCAGAGTCACACTCATACAAAATAACAGGGGGGGGGGGAAGGAAATGGTTCAAATACAAGATGCTGTCTCTTGACAGTAAATTTATACATAATATTAAAGAAAAAAAATACTGTACAAGAATTAGCTTCTTCAAATACTGCAATACACATGCACAAATGCTTACCTGTGTGAGCATACTTGGCTGGATCTGCAAGGACTGAGCAGATTGGTTCTGAGGTACTATGGGTACAGAGTTCTCTACCCTCACAGGGAAACTGGAACTCTTATTGGATGACTGTAGCCCTGCAAAAGAATTGCATAAGTCATCAAGATGTCGATAACCATCTCGATTACAGGGGGAAAAATAGTTTAACCTAAACATGTAGACACATACAAAGCATATATTTTGAATTCAGCTGCATCCTTTACCTTGAATAGTGGAGGGTGGACAGACAATGAGAGTCTGCTGGAAGGGTTCTGTCTGGCTACACAGCCCAGCAGGACGGGCTGGGATCGGGACACTCTGTTGAGCCAGCCCGGGAATGTTGATAGTTGCCTGCTGGTACAAAGCTGGCTGGTAGTTCAGCAAAGGCACCGCACCTCCTGCAGAAGGCACCTGTTAAAACAACAAAACATTAATACCAGCAGGATTATGGGCCCATACATGTGTGTCAAAATTTAGGGATCATACCTGGTTATGCTGGTTAAGTTGGCTACTGAAGGTCACGGTGAGGTTGCCCGCTGCAGCACTGGGGACTGCATTGGTAGAGTAGAGGGACTTGCTGCTGTCATAGGAGCTCCGGCGCTTGCAGATCTCCATGTTCTGGAAGCACGACTTCACACTGGAGAGGATTGAGTACCAGTGTTTCAGCAAATGCATTTAAATAAAAAGACTTGCCCAAAGTGACAAACGTGCTTCTTACCACACCCACACTTACTGGGAGCTGTGGGGATAATCCATGAGGTGGCTCATCGTGACAAAGGGGTGACCCAGAGTTTTTGTAGGTGTGATCCTTTTGTCAGCATCCAGACGAAGCATTCGCTTTAGAAGGTCTATAAACTCTCGCCTGTCAGCTTTCTCAGCCAACATGTCTGTCCCCTCTAAGTGCGAAGAAAGGTTGACCTGGTGCATTAAATAAAAGAAAGAAAAAAAAAAAAAGGAAGGGGAAAGATGTGGTCAAGCAATCACTGCATGGTATATTTAATGTAATTTCCTGGATTATGCACTTATTGTGATCTACCTGCATCATGTCATCCAGACAGTTGAAGATGTACTTTCTGGCCTCCTTGGATTTGATGCCCATCTCCATTTCATGCTCTGATGGGGTCTGGTAAAGAAGCACAAAATATCTGTGTTTCATAACCAGTCACCCGACTTAAGGTTTAGGAGAATGTGGAAAACTAAAATAAAGTAATCAAATCAAAAGGAGCATCAAGTCTCTTTACAGCTTACTGAAGTAGATACTCATTTTACTCATATTAACCTTAAGCCTCCAGAGTGGGTAGCTAGAGTCAGGCCCTCGATTGAAGAAGCGGCTAGTCTTGGTGCCGGCACTCAGCAGGTACTCAGCAGGCAGGCCTTGAGTCTGAGAAATGTAACGGATCTGGACACAGAAGAAAACATTCAGATAATTAACTTAATTTTTTTGCACTTTATTGTGTTGGGAAATTTATTTAAACTAGATATACCTTGATTTAGGAGTGTGTGGCTACTTAGAAGCTTCTCTTGGTTAAAAGGTAAATTATAATTTGCCTAATGACAGATAAAGCACTCTGATGTGACAAAACCTAAATGCCACCTCTATTATGAAGCAGGGTGGCGGCATAATCATGCAGTCTTGCTTAGTCTCTTGTATTGATTAACTTAAAGCAAAACTAGATCTTTATTTAAAGTCTTTCCTAGGTATCTAAACATTGCTTTTGCTCATTTGCAAGTTCTTGGGAACATTAAAATGACTAACCTGGTCATACTCGGAGGCTCCAGGGTACAAAGGCCAACCCAGGAACAGCTCAGCAATCACACACCCTAGAGACCACATGTCAATGGCCTCACAGAAAGGCAGCCCCAAAATGATCTCTGGAGCTCTAAATGGCAAAGATAAGATTCATATATGATTAATGACAGAACAGAACTGAGCTGTACAGTTGTGTCACATTAACATGGATATTTGTTATGACTCTTCTGCGCAAGATTGCAAGGCAGGATGCACTAAGACAAAAGAGTTGCATTTCTCTCCACTGACCTGTAGTAGCGAGACTGTAAGTAGGTTGAGCACACTGCTTTGGACACATGACTTGCAGAGCCAAAGTCGATGACCTTCACCCTATAGGGCTGTCTAATGGGGTCCACCAACATGATGTTTTCAGGCTTCAAGTCTGCATGAATTAAACCCAGGCTCTTCAGTTTCATTAGTGCTGTAGCCACCTAAAGACATAAGCACATGAGTATTAGTCTGGTTGAAATACTAGGAGCACACACTGGATTTTTCTGCATTTATTGTTTGCCAACCTGCTGCAGAATGGGCCGGATGTGCCGTAGGGGAAGCGGACTGAACTTGCTCTGCTTGAGAAAGTCGTATAAATTCTGTTCAAGCATCTCAAACACCAAGCAGGTGTGACCCTTGTGTTGGAAGCATTCATATGAACGCACAAAATTATACTCGTCTGCATTCTCTGCACTCAGCCGGTTCAGGATGCCCACCTATCAAAAAATAAACAACTCAATATGAGTTGAAAAATAAATGCTAGTTCACATCTTGGTGCATATGAAGGGAATACAAGTGCAGTAAACAGCAATTTGACTCAGTGTATGGGAAATTTACAGTAGTTACAGGTTTCATTTAGCCATTTTCCTCTAAATTGTTGAATGCTACTGGACATCGGCACTACAAATCAGCTGCATTTCAATTCAATGGTCTATAAAGAACAGCAATCAGTGCACATCTGCAGGTAAGACCCACACACAGCACTCATGAACCTATATTTATTTCTATAGTGTCTACTTAAATGCGTAAAACGGCTCCATTAAGATTTAAAAACACACACACACACCCTGTCTGCTTACCTCAATTTGTCCCTGACGAGCATATGAGGGATGGTTTTTCAGAATCTTGATTGCTACAATCTCATTGGTTCCCCTCTTCCAGCACTTGGCCACTTGTCCAAATGTGCCCCTCCCCAGGAACTCCAGCACTTCATAGCTACTAGACACGGAGCAGAGGATTTCGTGCTGCACAAGCTGATAATCTCCTTCACCATTGGAGCTGCTGCTCTTGGTGGTCGGAGCCGAGTGAGGTATGGACTGGCCTGTGCCCCCGCCTCCACCGCCGCCCGTACGGGTGGAGTAAGTTGCTGCAGGAGCTGAGAGCTCTTCTAATATCTGAACGCTTCCACAGCCACTTCCGCTACCGTCGCTCGTCTCCTCCATCTTTCTCTTCTGCCCATGCCTGTGCCCCCTAGTTTCAGAGGCCGTCTCGTGAGCGTAAGAGGAGGATGTCGCCTGCTCAGTGACACGTCGACTGGATCCACGAGGAAGACTGCCGGTGCTATCAGCTGCCCGCACCACCACTTGACCCCTGGAGCCAGGCGCTGCAGGGGGGAAGACCAGGGATGGCGCAAACGGCGGCACAGCCATGGCTGGGGTAAATGTGTACGCTGACTGGCCTGCTATGGAGCTGTAAGCCTCAGTAGTGGACACATCCCAAACATTGCTTTCCACCTTGAGCTTCTTGACACGGCAAAAGGCACTGGAGGAGATGGACGGAGGGGAGAACACCTGCAGCTGGGAACTCATAGCTGTGAAGAAATTGAAGACAATTAGATACATAACAAAACCTCCAAATAACTTAAACAATATTTTGATATTTTGCCAGAAAGATTGGAAATGGGTGCAGCGATTTATTGAAACATGCAAATGCACCTGGAAATACAGTATACAAGGCAAAAACAATTCTAACAAGCTTGGAAGTCCATATTTAATATGACCACCTTTATTCTTCAACACAGTCTGAACTCTTAAGCACGATTTCTTGTAATTTATTTAAGTAGTCTACTGTAGATAGAAGTGGTGAGCATAATAAAAATAAAAAAATTAAACTTCCATTTGTCCGGTTTCCTCAAATTTAAGACTGCACACCATGCCGAGATAAGCCAAATTTTCAGCCAACATGACTTTTGGAATCACCTTGTTGTTGCAAAAGTACTAGAGTCAACTAAAGAAATGGGAACTTGTGTGTTTTGTGACAGGTTGATAGTAAAATGCCAAAAGATAAAATTTAAAATTGGTTCTTTGCCATGTTGTTATTGTTTAGACAACAGCGGTTCATCCCTCGAGTTAAGTGCCTTGCTCTTTTACATTTGAATGATTCATATTTTTGTTTTGTTTTTTTAAATTAAAAAAAAAAGACAGCATGAAAAGCACAGACAGTGGCTGCAGTGGCCATTTTACGTCGTTTTTAAAACACTGTTTCACTTCAGCTTTTGTGTTTTATAACCTCGCTCTTCTCCACAGACAACACCACCACACAAACAAGAGTAGCCCATAGACCAGCTGTACTACTTTGGACACAGCACGGTAACTGTAAGTCAGCTGTGGATGTTTTAAAATGAACTAATTAGTGGATTTATGACAAACAGCTTTTAAATTACGTTTACTTATTATTTTATACATAATATAGCAAAAATAAATTATTTTCTTCAGTAGTCTTTGACCATAAATCACTAATTTGTTTTAGGTTAAGTGGCCACCATTTTGGTACCCTAATTGATTCCAGCCAGTTTGCTCAACAGCAGCTTTAGATTAAAAATTGTAGCTTATCTATTAAACAAAATGCCCAGTGGATACAGAACAATACAATATTTATATATTTATAAATATTGTATTATTAGTGCCTCATAAGCATCCACTTTTCCACTGTAGGGTCACAGGGCTGGTTCCTATCCCAGCTGTTAGGCATTAACCTAAAAATTGCATCACTGGAAAACAAATGCCACAGAAAGGCCCCAGCTGACCAGAAAGTATGAACCCAGAACATTCTTTTCAAGGTTTTTAAAGATAATACACAATAAAATTAGTTTGTTTTTTTTTTAAATTGTGCATTATATATTTTATACCTACAAAAGTTACTAATATAAAATATACTAGTGCTGCACATCATTTCATCCCTTGGCAATGTGGTCAGATTTTTCACCTTACTAAACATTTGGTGTTTTTAAATCACTGGAATGTCTACATGGCCTGAAGTGTTTGTATTAAAACATATATTCTAAACTACTTAATTTCACAGAAATTAAGATCAGGAAATTAAAAAAACAAAAACTAAAATTAACAATGAGTTTACAAAAGTAAACAGAAATCAAACCCATACTGGAAATAAGAAATACTTTATGCATCCAAAGAGTTGGGAAATTTGTGTTACAGCAGCCAACGCAGGAAAGACAACCTGGGTCAACAGCTGGTTTTCATATTTTGTGAAAAAGGTGGTTCCACTAAGCTGAATATAAATATGATACAATAAGGAACATAAATCGAAAATGAATGCCGGTATTACTACATGAGGTGGTCAAGACAGCAGCATGTCCAGTAAGAGGAATCCAAGAATCCATTCAATAACCACAGCCACAGTCATTGGGGTGACCTCTCCACCAGCTGATTGAGGAATCCAAAGAGTGTGTTGGATGAAACTGGATTCCAACAGTAACAGCAATGACGAATTACCTCGGAAAGTAATACAGATGGATTCCACATCTAGTAGTTCAATATTCCGACCACAGAAACCTTCTGCTGCAGTATCATGTCCGGGGCAGCACGACCTTTCAATCCCTCCACATTGCTTCTTACCTGTAAGGTTAAATGTCGCCATCTGCTTGAAGTCATGAAGCCACACAGTGGTCCGGTAAGCACAAGTGTGTCACCATGTTGCTGCAATGCCCCATGAAGCACATTAATCTCCATTCAATGTCTTAATCACCTCATTGAGATCCACACTGTTGTCCAAATACCCCATTCACCATAATGATCACTGGAACACCTCCAGCTCTGAAACCCTGGCATTTCCACCGTGGCTCCTCCAGGATTACAGGCCCCTCTCTGGGCAGTAGAACTGTCTGCAGAATCAGCTAATGGAAGATTCCCCCCCATCCCTAATAGACTGGCAAAACTTACCTTTGTAGAACTCATTATAAGGGGGGGAAAAACAAAATAAAACAACTATCAAGTGATAATGTAATTAAAATTAGCCAAAAAACAAAACAAAAACAAAAACAGCTGTTGCCCCTCAGCACAGCATCAGAATATTAAAAAAAAATAATCTGACGTGTAAATACCACAAAAAACAAAAAAACTATCCACTGCACTACTTGGGCCCAATACTGCTCAGGACAGGCACAACTACACTAAAACTTTGTTAAATCACTGCCCCCTAGTGGTGAAACGTTTTGATTACCATAATTACCCAGCGATTACCACTACCACCATAATTAGCAATAACATGGCCAAATGTGTTTTAGATAGGCTTCAAGACACTGTTCAATTGATTGTTTTCATTTAAAAAAAATCCTTACTTTTGTAGAACAAACTATGGAATATCTTCATAACTTCTGGTTTCAAAAACTGACAAAGATCTGCTTCTTAGTGAAAAGAAAATATAATTATGTTAACTTTTGTTTATATAAGCACACAATGGGTGCTCCTCATCTTCTCTTATTGCAAATAACTCCAAAAGAATTTAAGAGCGCATGTTTTCACCTGTCACCTACGAGCTGTGTGCGTTTCTCAATAAGCCGGGTCAGGTAAACTGACAAACATGAAACGAAACAGTAAGTAAAGCAGTGAAGGAACGAAGCGCTTACGGAAAAGTTTCATAACACAGGGAACACGGAGAATATGACTTTAAAACATTACTCAGTTCTTTGATGTCAGAAATGTGAAATTAAACGTGTTCTTGAATACACCCCTGCAGCCAGACTATTGTGCAGTCTTCTTTCTCCTGTGTTCTTTATTAATGAACTGCACGACTCTTGACAATCGTCCAGTGTTTTGGAAGCTAACGTCCAATGCTCCATTTCCGATGGATCCGAGCTATTACCCCCTTACATGTTTCTCACTCGCCCCCTTGTTTTAACATTTAAAAAAAACAACAAAAAAAAAACCTGACTGCCCTGCTAAGGGTGGAGTGTGGCCGTCTCCGACGGGTCCGATCCCAACCAAATTCTTTAGCTACAGTTTTGCTTTTACGACCAAAGTTTTTAGGCAACTGTTGTGTTCAAGCCACTGTTATGAAACATCGCCATATCGCTGCTAAAAAAGAAACCCCTTAAACATTTGGCAGTCACTTTGATAGGAGTCAGACTTAAGATCAAAGCAACAAGGTAACGTTACTTAGCTCGCTAATGCTAACACGCTAACGCGTTCACTTTCTGACAGTATGGTGCTTAAAGAAGAGCATCTTGTCCAAGAGAGCAGGGTTAAATCGCTCACAAGGTGCCCACAACACAGCGTGAATGCAAAGTGAATTGTAACGTACCGGATTTGATATGATGACAGCTTGGAAATGCAGTCTTCGTCCGAGGTTTAAATCCCACTGCAGTCTGCCGCTGATCCGATTAGCTTCTGCTAGTTAACCTTAGATGCTAGCTAGGCCTGCATTGTGTCCTCGGTCGATGATGAGCTCGGCAACGGCAGAAGGCCTCACAGCGCAGCACCTCCAGAAGGGAAAAGTTCTCATGATATCAGTAAATGGGTTCATCTAATCCTAAAATGTATACGAGCGTTAGTTAAAACACAATTAATCCCTCTTTAAAATCGACTGCCTTCAAGCAGCGAAAACCACTTTTCACCGGAACCAACCACGTCCTTATACAGCTGCGAATGTTACGTCATTTCCGAGTATTACCGTAATTACTAGGAATTCCTTATAGTCATCATTATTCGTGTATATTTTAAACAAGATAAACAAATAGAAAAAACTTTGTGCTCAACAATGTACTCAACAAATGTTCTCTATTGTCAAGCTTGTGTATCAAGCTATATTTGGGATCATTTTTACACATTAAGTGAAACGAAAAAGAAGAAAAGGACAGATTACGGTAAAAAGACATTTGCGTGACGTAACCAGAAGATACTAGTAATTTTCCGGCTGTAAGATTCCACAAATGAAGGGCTACCCCAGATCCTGGAACAGTGGAAAACGGAGTGAATGAACATGACTTAGTACGGGAAATTACCAAACATGAGGTGTCCATGCTCTTGTACTTGAGTTTATTTCACAAAAGTTAAAGTTGGACTTTTTTTTAGTGTTAATGGCTATAACAACATCATCATCAACACAACAACAACAACAACAACAACAACAACAACAACAACAACAACAACAACAACAACAACAACAACAACAATAATAATAATATTACATCTTTATTCTCACTGAATATGAAGGAAATGACTTTTACTGGTGGATCTTTTTAATGACTATGCTTGACACATTAATAGCTGCTGTAGCTTCTTACAGCAGCTATAAACCTGGCTGTGATTTTTGGACTTTTGTCATAGCCCAAAATTACACATTTACATAGTGATAATATTCACAGAAATGCCACCACACAGCAGCCAGAGGGAAATTATGAATTGGTATTATAGTACTGTGCAAAAGTCTTGATCTACCCCTCATTTCTTTATATTTTGCTTCCAAGGACCCAGATTTTCTTTAGACACTGCTATTTTCACTAACTAATTTTTTGGCCAATCTTGGCATGGTGTGCAGCGTGTCCTTAAAACATTTGAGAAAAATGGACAAGCAGAGGACAAAAAAAAAAGAAAGAAAGAAATGGCAGGCTTGAACAACTATCTCCAACAGATGAACAGTATCTGAAAGTCATGTCCTTGAGAAATACAAAAAAAAAAAAAAGAAAGATCTGACACAGGACCTGAGAGATGCATCTACTCCTTCAGCTGATCCATCGATTGTTTGCTGAAGTCTTATCAGAAATGGTATCAGTGGAAGGGTACCTGTCAAGAAGCCATCCAAAAAGGGAGAAAAGACTGAGGTATGAAAAATTACCTAAGAACTGGACTGAAAACCAGTGATGATTGGAGTGATGAATCCAAATGTGAAGTTTTTGTTCAAAATATCATCCATACGATGTGCGGGAGAGAGGTACAACAGTGAGTGTCTACAGCCATCTGTAAAACATGGTGGAGCCTCTGTCATGGTTAGGTGCTGCATTTCAGCCAGTGGTGCTGATGGACTTATCAGATTTGGAACCACCATGCAATACTATCTGAAAAGCATCTGACTGGCAACAGCTTCACCACAAACACACTGCCAATGCAGTAAAAGCATACCGGGATAGAAACACACACACAGACACAGACACACAGACACACAGACACACACACACACACACATACACACACACACACACACACACACACACACACACACACACACAATGGAACACCGATCAGTCATGGCTTGGCCTCCCCAGAGTCCAGAGCTTTGAATGTCCTTCAAGAAGCCTGGAGAACTGTTCCTGCAGACTACTTAAAAAAATAACAAGAAAACTGCCAAAGAGAGTTCAGGCTATGCTAAAGAATAAAGGTGGTCCTATCACATATTGAATTTTCCTTATATACCATATTTCTATGTGTGTTTGCATGTTTCAGAAAATCACCATTTTCCTAGCAAAATATAAAGATTTTTGCACAGCACTGTAGGTTGATACTTTTATGTGGAGAAAATAAGCAATAAAATTCCAAGTGGCTCTATTTTTGTTTTATATATATATATATATTTTTACCAGTTTACCTGGAGCACATGGTTCATGTTAGCCTCGACAGTCTTACTTCCTCTCTTGTTTGGTGTCCACTGGATCGCTGGAAACGATTATTTTTACTTCAAACATCAAATCAATGTTCCCTTTGATGCAATAAAACTAGTGGTCACCAACTTTTAAATGCAAAAAAACACAACACACATTTTAAAAAAATAATATTTTTACATGTACATTTAGAAAATCATATTTTTGGATCATCCAACTGTAGCAATTTGCACCAAACCCTATTTGCCTAAGGCAGAAACCACAGAGGAAGACAATCCGCAGCCTTCTCATTAAGATCCCAGTGAGGGAAAAATATGAGCCAGGAAATGTGTTAAAGTGCAAATTTTTCTTTTTATTCTGATTTCATTTTACAGCAGAAATTATGTAAAGCATTCAGAAGACATTTTCCACATATAAGGGCAATATTCAAAACACTTTGCATGGCCTCAGCAACAAAATATTCTTTTAAAACATCAACAATTTAGTGATGCTTGTGCATGCATGTTTGTAAAACAAAAGAAGTAAAAACTAGGCTACGAAATCAAAAGGAATGAGAGAGTGAGATAGGCATGGAGAACACAACAGCAGGCAAGGTGGGAATACAGCAGGAGAGATGAGAGAGGGGGGCGCGGTGTGGGGGGTCAGGGTTGGGGGGGGGGGGTGAAAGAAGAGGAAGGCAAGGAGAGGTCTAGCCATAGATTATCTATGAGGGTCTACCATTCTAGCATGCAATGTGGTGTTTGGCCACGCCCTCTCAAAACAAGGCCTGAAAGGTTATATACCATTCATTTCTAGGCGGACTTAAGAGAACAGAGGCCATCTCTGCACATGTTTACCAGCTGTCTACTATGGCAACATTTCTTATTTTATTTATTTATGTATGTATTTATTTATTTTTTTACTTCTTCTACTCTACATAATCTTTTTACAGTCACCATCCTCTCCAAAAATGTGAACATATTGATGGATTTTCTGCAATCTGTGTGTTCAGTTGTGTATGTGTGTAAGATGGTGTGTGTATGTTCCTGTGTGTGTGTGTTTGTTGTATAAAAAGAGTTCAAAGCAGTGTCCTTTAGTTGTGCTGATGTGAGAGGAGGGGCAGTTTAAGAAGTTATTCAAGTGATACCGTATGAATGCTCCTAACAGCACTGTCCTAACCATGGCTGTCTCTCAGTATGATGAAACTTCAGAAAACATATGGAACACAATCGATATCTCCCGGCTGTTAATCTCTCAATCTGCTATCTCTTTTAACAGTTCTTCTTTTTTTTTCAGGTGATGAGGGGCCATTACCTAGTTTTGTCATTTAAGGATTGCTTATATTAAGAATCTTGTGCGTTTAAGACTAAAGCAAGTGCATAAATTGTTTTTCTACCCTAATACTTGCTTTGAATTTAATTCATATTTAAGTGTGTGTGTGTGTGTTTTTCTCAGATAAGGCAAACAGATCACATTTACTGTTTCTAGACTATTATAAAGAGTGCAGATACAAGTGGGATGAAGTATCCCTGACAGACTCAAATATGTGCACATGCACACCCAAATGTACACAGTCACCTGTAGCGGTACAACTCTGTGCAGCAGTCATTACACTCCACATACCATCTCCCTGTTCTTCAACCCTGAGTAAAATCTAAGGGAGAGATTTCATTGTTCCCGAAGACATAAGCACAGAGAGAAAGTGTGTGGCCGTTTCATTTTTGTGTTTGTGTGTGTACATTTGCGTTTACGTGTCTGTGCACATGATTGTGACACAGGGAGAAAGACAAAGAAAAGAAGTGTGTGTGAAAGATATTTTTGTCCTCTAGGGGGGAAAAAAAGCCCAGTTATGATTTTATTTAAATGCTGTAAAATCCTTTTTTTTCTTTCTTTGTAGGGAAAAACAGACAAAGCGAAAGAAAACACAGCTTCCTCTTGGAGGGTGAATAGACTCGTAACAGTGCCTTTCATACACGGAAGCTGAATTCAGCGGCTTTTTTTTTTTTTCCCTTCTAATTACTGGAAAACGCACAAAAAAAGTGGGGCATATGGTGATACTGTAATTATTTGTCTGAGCAAGCGACACACAGCGTCAATCAGGCCACGAGCATCCATTCATAACACAAACCAAATTAGAGCTTCCAACTTAGACTCACATCAAGTTTAACACTGTCAAGTTCATTTTAAAACACACAATTTAGGAACACAAACAGGTAACTGGAAACCTTTTTGGAGGACATACAATAGATACTTCCTGATATTATTTTGCACTTTTCTGTTATTGAGCAGGCACTTTCTAAACAGAGCTTTCCATAGGTCTAAAGTACATGTAGTATAATTATGGCAGTGACAATGAGGAGAAAAGAAAAAAGAATATCAAATGATATGTCAAAAACAAAGTGGGAGGGACACATTCTGTTTGAGGATGGAAAGCTTAGACTGGAGGCCAGGTTGGATCTGCTGTAGGTGTGATTAATGGTCTTAATAAAAGCTAGTATGTTGCTGAAGCACAACCACATTTGTAAAGAATGTAGCGCCCACTTCCCTTTTTTGGATCATCAGTCATTGCATTCACATTTAAACGATCATCAACGCCATTAGCATCATTTTCACACTTGCATCATCACCATCGCCACCAATACGTAAGTCTGCCTTAGACAAACTTCAGAACTTGTAGGAGGTCTACGGCTGCGCTAGCACTACATCTCTTCTACTGTTTATTGTCTGTGTGTTGCCTCTGTGGATCTTACCGATATCTTTTGGGTGTTGGTTTCGCCAACATAACATACTGTTAGGCAAAATAGCATTCATAATAATTGGCACTACTGGCAAAAGGAGTTTAATTTTTGCTAGCCAAGAAACAAAAAGCACAAAGTGTAAATGTTTTGTCTGAAAGATCATTGTTTCAGCTAACTTTGTTTTCCCACTTATAATTCTAACATTAGAGTTTTCAAGTTGCATGCTTTAACAAAATGTTCTTTTCAGTAACACTTATACTGGATACTCTTAAAGTGAAGCAGTTAAAATCCTCTCACAGTCCATAGCCACTAACATGTTCTTTTTGCTGTTTCTTTGTCTTAAATCTCATGCACATTACTCCGTTTGTAATATCTACATTATTTACAAGCAATACAGCCATCCTGTGTACCCAGGTCTCTGTCTTAAGTTCTCATTATGGGAGTAAAATAATTTATAATCTTAAATACAGTCCTCTTATGAAAAAGTTTCAGGGTCCTCATATCCCCTTACCTCGTCAGTTTATATACAGGAATATGCAATAGTTCAAAATATGGATTTGATCGCCCGCATGGGCTAATATGGGGACCAGTGCCCTGTATAGGGGCAGGTATAAGACCCATGTCCTGTACAGAGCAAGCATAGAGACCTCTCAGACTCAAGAAGAAGTCAAGGCAATGGTATGTGACTCTCTCCTCAAAACCACAGATAGGATTTAGAGGTTCACGCAAAGAACAAACTAACAGAGACATTTAACCATTGGAACATGTCGTATTTCATCACATGGGGGGGAAAACCAGCCTTGAGCTAAACCACTCTTGAGCCAATTAAATAAATAATCAGACCCTTAAATAAATAAAGTGTTTTTTTTTTGTTTAAAAAAAACAAAGCACCCAAAATAAGTAAGTTGTCCTTACACAGTTCACATTACACAGGGCAAGGATAAGTTGATGAGGACATAAGTGAGACACAATTACACAGAAATACAAAAGAAACAACACTAAAGCAGTTTGGCAAGCATGCAGGAGCTCGTAGCTCAAACACATGCATTGAATTGAACAAACACGGACACACCACGTCAGGCGAGCAAAATGCCGCCTCTGAGAACGACTCCATACAAAGTCCATGTAACAAATTAAGACATCGTTATTCAGACCCCATCCCTTTATCTAACAATGCCCCTCTTACATTCAAGTGCAGTTCCTCCCCTTTTGATTGGGTGACTGAGTTATAGGTTTGTACGCCTGTGAGTCAGAGTGGTTGGTGATATTGTGATATACTAAATCAGCAGAATGGTTTGGGACTGTAGCTCTTCGGGATGATGGAGAGGAGGAATAAGCGAAAAACCTTGCATGCAAATGCAACACAGAAGTGAGTTTTTTGGTTTATGTTTTCTTATTCTTTCATGGATTTTTGTTCGGATACAAAACACAACAGGTTTTGTGTATTTTCTGCATGTCAAAGTAGCCTTTCTCTTGAGCCAGCTGTTCATCACAGGAGCCTTTCAGCGCATCCAGCCGCTGCCACGGACAGCAGGACGTTGGCGTCAGGCGCTTCCTTGTTTTCTCTGGTTTGACTCGTCGACTTGCTCTTGCAAAGAAACATACCCATGAAGAGTGCAAAGAATGCCATGAGGTTAATGTGATGGCCTCCCAGTGAAACTGGGGAGGAGGAGCAGTGCTGTGGGCAGAGCCAGGTCCCTGGGCTCTGCCCAGCAGTCTGTCTGTCTGAGCTGCCATGATGGACACCTATCCTGTCCTCAGTCTGTCTGGGAAAAGTTTTTTTTTTTTTGTCTTGAGAGAAGAGGGGAGAGAGGGTGAGAGAGAAGAGGGGAGAGGAGGAAAGAAGAAAGCAGGAGAAAGGGTTAGGAAACGGAAAAAGGAGGGAGTTTGGAGAGGACGGAAGAGAGCAGAAAGAAAAAGGAGAAGATGGAGGGGGACATAGATTGCTCACAGGCTGAGGGGGCTCTGTGCGGGGCCTGGTGGTGGGCTCTCAGGACCCCTGGCCTTTCTCTGCTCTCTGGCCCTGAAGAAAAGCAAACATATATCAGTGGCAGAGTCGGAGCTTTGAGTAAGCGTGTTTGTAACAGCATGTCTTTGATTCTTTTTTTTTTTTCATTTTCATATCCAAAGGCCATAGGTTATTCAACAAACTCCTGGCAATTCCTGCCAACACACACATTCTCCCTTCTGATATCTTCCCCACCCATCAAGGCACAAAAAATAGACTTGCAGGCCAAGCAATACACTTAAAGTCCCCTTGCGATTAGAGTCAGAACATGCCCCTAGGAAGACCATATGCAGGAATTGCTCTTCTATCTATGTCAGTCATGCACAAGTCCTGACATCATTTGGCAGAGAGAGACAGAGAGAGAGAGACAAGGTGATAGGGAGGGAAGAAGAGAGAGAGAGAGCGAGATGGAAGGATGATAATCCAGGATCTCCTCTCCCCCTCCCTCTGCTGACATGCAAACAGGCATCAGCCACCAGGAGAGAGGGAGAGAGAGAAGAGAGCAAGAGAAGACTCACCCGTTTCAGAGGCCTATGGTCCATCAAGGGGCTTCACGTGAACAGTAAAACAACACCAACTATTAGCAATAGTGTAGTGTGTCTATGTGTGGCAGTGGGCTGTTAAGCGTCAAGCACGTGTTTTTGGATGTGTGAGCACTTGTGTTCGAAAGTGCGTTAGAGTTTTATGTCTCACCTGTGGCGGCATCGGAGCAGGAACCTCAGGATCTTGCGAGCAGCCTGGTTCTGTTTTTTAGTGAGGAGACTGCTGCAGGCAAAGACGTGGGTGTAAGAGATCACACATAACATAATTAGTCCCTTCGTGTGTGTGTGTGTGTGTGTGTGTGTTTTTGGGTGTGTGAATTACCTGAGGGAGTGTCTGTAGGAGCGGTAGTATTGCTGGATGAGGACCGCTGCTCTACGACTCTGCTGGAATTTCCTCTGTTCATGGAAACTCCGGAAACGACTCTGGATCAAGATGGCTGCCAGGGTCATCCTCTTATAAAGTGCATACTGGGAGAGAGGACAACAGCACTGTAAAGTCCACTGTGATCACAAATTACATACCTTTGCAAGATATGAGATATATTGCATATATTGCAAAAGTATGTCTTGCCATGATAAGACCCACGGACTCATTACGGCTCTATGAGTCTGCAAAATTCATAGTATCGTCAGTAAGTGTCCACAGCCTATAATGATCAGAAATCAAAAATAAAAGCACATTGAAACTGACTAGTATGAATGAAATTTTCAACAATAAACAAAATTCACAGTAAGCTAGTAAGCTATGTAGATTCACTACAGATTGGTATATAAGAACAACAAGGCATATTATTATTATTGGTATATTACAACAACATTACACCATTATAAGAAACATGAGTAGTACATGAAGTATAGACACTAGATTTTTTTTTCAGTGGATGAAATCTATTAGTCCTTTACTACAGACATAACCATATATCAGAAAGAATCAAAAATAAAAATTCACCTGATATTTTAGCTTACATTTATGAAGGGCTCATAACTATTATTGTTGTGCCAATACTTCATTACTGAGCTCAAGGGCCACATGTTGGGGCTGATTTAGGCAACATGTTGTTAACTCTTACCTGCTTGTATCTCTTATAGCAGCGCTGAATCACTGCTGCAATCTCTTTGCGTTGTTCCTGAATGGGACCCTGCGGTAAGCGACAAGAGTTTGTCTAAACATTGTATATGTAAAATGGTTTTCAGTCATGATGAGCTTGTTCATGTAAATGTGGTTTAGGCAAGCGAGGAAGACACACAGAGTCACTGCAGGTTGAGCACAGAGGCAAATTACACACTGTCACTATGAGCTATTTTTGTTTTGTTTCTCTAAGGGAGTCTAGGTCATACTTGCCTTGTGTTTTCTGAGGGAGTGCAGAGAATGTCTGATGGTCTCGTACAGCTCTCTCTGCTCTGCCTCAGTCATGGCTAGACAGGAGGAATCTGTTTTCAACCTCTCCTCTTTCATAGCTGCACACAGAAAGGAGCTCCACTCAGAGGGGGAGGATGGGGCTTGCTTAGCCTGAGGACTTTGCTGATCCTCCGGCCCTGAGAGAGAGTTTGGTTTAGGGCTGGGAGTCTGAGGTTTGGAGTTTAGAAACCTAAGGAAAAGCAATATTATTAGAGCATAATAAGGTTGAGACCATTTGTTTGTTAGATAGAGGAGTGTGATGACTTATGCAATTATTTGAACCTCACCTTTCCACCTCACCAAGGTAACCAGACAGTAACCTGACGTCACCACTGATCCCAACCTTCCCGGATTCAATTTCTGCTTCAATAACTTCCTGCTTAAGCCTGCCAGATGAACCCTCCATGATGTGATCAGCTAGCATTGTGATGTCCATCTGCAAAACATTAAGAGGAAAGCTTACCAAAATATTTACAAAACCCACAAAGACTTTCAATTCTTATGCTTATAGGTGGGCAGAGAAAAACAATTGTTTCTCTCAATCTTCTGTCCATTAATCCATAATTTACCAGTTTAATTTTGAGCAATTTTGAGTTTGTCCCAATCTTGCATCAGTTGCTAACTTCACACATGGCATGATTGCTTGGTTAGAGATCAAGCTCAATACTGCACATAAAAATCTGTACCTGCAAATCATCTGTGTTATCCTGATAGGTCAACAGTTCTGTCTCCTCTCCCCTGTCAGACAGCACTCTCTGACACAGGTGAACGGCCAATCGCTCTTTTCCTAGAATCTTCCTGGCTAGGCTACGCTGCCCCAGAGTCTGTCTCAGGCTCCACCGGGTGCCCCCTCCAGATCCCCCTATCCTGGCCTGCAGGTGGGAGAATGGGGCACTAGGAAGATGAGGCTGGCTAGGGCTGGGGCTGGCAAGCGGTGCATTCTGACAGCTGAGGTTGGCGGTTTGAGTCTGTAGCGGCTTGGGGAGGGGAGACCGATGAGGATTAGGATTTGGAGAAGAGTTGAGAGGGGTGGTACCAGAGGTTGAGTTAGCTAGCTGTTGCTGTGAATCGGGGTTGGGTTTGAGCCTCTTGGCTGGGGGTGGACCTCCCTGTTCTCCCTGGGTTCCCTTTTGGGGTCTGTGTTCTGCTTGGCTCCAGCTCTGGCTCTGGTTGTCTGGCTTGCTCCCTGCCCTGGTTCTCCTCAGCTCTGGAGAAACAAATATAGTGGGAAAAAATGGCAATAATAAAACACTTAAAAAACACCTAAAAATGTGCATATTGCCTCATGGGTTACTGTTTTTCAAACTGAATTTTCAGAATTTGTATGACTGAGGATAATTTGGCGCTCTTTTTTGAGACAAAACAAAATTTTCCCTGTTGGTGATAAACCACAAACCTGAGTTTGGGTTAGGGGTGGGGCTGTTGTTCATCCCGCTGGTCTGTGATTCTTCTCTCCATCTGTCCATCCAAGCATCCACAGGCTGGCCCTGAGTTTGAGGACTATGTTGCAGCTGCTCTAAGAGCTCAGCCAATCTAGTGTGGCCCCGGGATCGGGCAATGTTTAGCGGCAAGCGTCCCAGTGAATCAGGAATAGCTAGAGCTCTTGGATCCCACTGGTAAAGCACCAATGCTGCCTCAGTATGGCCCAGAGCACATGCCCACATCTATGGAAGTCCAAAGAAAATCGTCACAGACACACACACACAGAGAAAAATGGACGAAAAGCAACATGCACACAAAAGCACTGATTACTCACCAAGGGAGTGCAGGAGAAGTGGTCTACATTCAGAGGATCTACTTCCAGCTCGAGGTCAATACTGTCAGCATGCTTTGTGCTGCAGAGAAACACAACGCACATTAAAATTACTGGCATTCCATCTGTGCCTTCAAGATGGTGTGTCGTAATTATGTGTTCCTCACCGCCAGCGAATCAGTGTCTGAATGAGCCCTGCATAGCCCTGAGCTGCAGCCAGATGCAGTAAAGTCATTCCTCTGGAGTTCTTACTGTGGACGAGCTGATTAGAAGAAGCCCAGCATGGCTGAGACATCATCTTCTCACACACCACCACCACACGACCCTCGAATGAACCCTGATCAGGAGAAATCTGGAAGATTTTACAATAAAACAACAGACTGAATAAACTTCTTCTCCAAATGCTAAAAATGTTTTTTCAAGGTGCCACTTGAAACTTCACTAACGTTTCTTTCAACATGAGAAAGAAAAGTTAATGACACCTTTGGCATACTGCAAGACCTTTGCAATATAAACAAAACCAGTACAGAGCCCTGCAACTAATACTGGTTTTGAGAACCTCACTATAGAACAATTGGTATTAGCTTTGTATGTGGACAGGGCTAGATTGTTGTATTTGTGTTGTTAAATAAGATTTTAAGCATGTCTAGTAAATTTCTAGACTAAGCTCTCATTCAGAAATAGCTTTTTTTGTTCCTTTAATTGGCTTCCCCTTACAAACAGAAGGTTTGAACACCACTCGGAAGGGTCACAGCTGTCCCTAAGATGACCACATATAAGAGATACTCCCTCTATTTGACATCATCTAGAGCTGAGAGGAGAAAAACCTGTGTGAAACAGAGTGTTTGAGCAGTCTGAGCTTTTGGCTCACAGGGATTACTTGCACATATGATGACTTCACATGTTGCTGGAATTTCCAAACTTTGGGATAAATAAAGTATATCACATATTTGGCCCTGTTTGTAAAAATATACACAGCATATAAAGACAAAAAATTGTTTCTTGTTTAAGTACAATACCAGAATATTCAAATATCAGTGACTCAAGCTTAATTTTAAAGACTCAATTAAAAACATTTTTGAACTTAAACAATTTCTTTTGGTTTCCCATGGTTTCTGTGCACTGCCCTTATGATGCACCTTCACATCATAAAGGAAACTTTCACCATAAGAGACTCAACAGCCTTACTTGAGATTGTTGATCAGTAGCTCCTCCTCCCTCCACTCCTCCTCCCTTTGTTGCCATGGCTTCTGAGCTGGAATTTTGATTGGTTATCTCAGCCATCCTCTGTTCCATCTGCTCCAGACGCTCCAAGATAGACATCCTGAACTGGGTGTCTACAGAAATGAAGGTGAGACATTTAAAGCTGTTAGCACCAACAAACTGTGGCATTTAGGAAATCCATATTGGATTTCAGTAAATCCTACAGAGAGAGGCTTAAAAGGAGAAGGGGTTCAATACTGGCTGAAATCTAATAAATCCCATTATTGTCAACAAGGGTGTATGCGTATGAAGAAGCACACATTCAGTGACAAATGTAGGCTTATCTGTGTAGCATGGCTGTATATGACCCTTTGTTTTAGTGCTGCTGCAGTTTTGCTGCAGTGCACGTTATGTCATCCCACCTGCTGCTCTCTCACTAAGTCGCTCTATTTCTCCTCTGCTCTCATTTCACTCCTATTTTTCTTTCTGCTGCCTGCAGCACAAAGACTGAACAGAAGTGGGTGGAGCCATGATAGTGATACAAAGGCTCAGGCTCCTCCCACTCCTCTCTGCCACTCCAGCCAAACAGCTCAGCTGACTACAAAGCAAAAACACTCCACTATTTTAGGAGCCAAACACATCAGAAACACCTATCCTCACCTATTATCAGTAATGCATTAGCATGTAAATACATAAACATACATCAGGAAGACCCCTGGCCACACAACCACACACATTTTGAAAAAGACATTTTGGAAGAACAGAAAAAGTTAATTAAATAAGCTAATGCAATAAAAAAAAAAACCACTGTGAAGCTAAAGATACTAACTGAAAATAGGCAACTAAAAAGGTCATTTTGTTCCACTTTTTAACTGGTCACTAAATTCTTCTATTTATTATTTTGCAGTTCATTTTTCTACCTGCCATTATTATTACTGTTGCTATTATTAGTAATGTTTTATTATTAGTAGTAATTTTAATGGAATGCAGTGATTAATGACTAAGACCTTTTAACCACATGAAATGCACAATTATTACAATATCTAATGAACAGTTTATTTTGTGTGTAATAACTGAGTATATGGTTTTAACTGACCAGTAAGAAATTGCATTTGCATTCTAATGACATATTTTCTATTGAATTCTTTTCTTTTCTGCATTTCAAAGTTTGCTTGACAATCATTATTCCAGGTACCTGTAGATTTACCCAACGGCTGTAGACACTTTCTATGTTCCTTTTATATTTTCACTTTTCTTTTTGCTTTTACCCAATAAACAATGACTAATCACAAGTGACGTCACAAGACAAGTGACTCACCTAACTCTAAAAAAAAATCCACCTAAAAGTAAAGGCTTTTTATACTAAATTCTGGGTCCGGTATAATTTTTGTTGCATGCCGATCACTGAGAATTAAACACACCTTTTTGGGCAAATGATCAATGTAGAAGAACTTTCAGAAGCAAACATGTCAAAAATATCTGTGATAAGCATCCCCACACTCTTCTGTATGCTTGTTATCATCAAGGCCCCTACATGAGCTTGCTTTCATTTGTTGTTAGTGTTCAGAGGAACTGTCCACTCCTGGTGGTGCTGAAACCGAACAGATCAACTAAAGATGCTACACAAGCTTAATCCTCGATTCTGCAACTCAACTCAAAAAGGCTAGGAAAGCAACGTGACGGCATCGTGTGGCATCTTCATCTGCATTTGTTTGAAATCGACTGGCAGGGCACCACATGGAGGCTACCGCAAAAATACTTTGACAGAAATGTGGGATGCAAAACTATAGCATAGGCTCCACAGCTTTGCATTAAAGAAACAGAAACGTTTATGTCCATCTACACCAACATGACAAAAAAAAAAAAACTTAACTGAGCTATAAACAACACAACCTGGACGCCAGTAAAATAGCGCGTGGAGTTACCATCAGTTTAAAAAAAAAAAAAATCAAATAAGCTACGAACCCAAACAGCGAGCCTCTCTCTATCTGCTTCTCTCTTTGTTCTTGTTCCCGCTTCAACCCCGTTAGTTAGAAGTGTGCGACTCACACGTTGCTACTCCAACCGTGCAAAACACAGCTAAGCGCAGGGAGAGAACGAGAAAGCGGGAGAGAGCAAGAGAGAGAAAGACAGAGAGAGGGAGAGAGGGGGAGTGAGCAGTCTCCACGTTGTGTCTGAGAAAGCAGAGCTTCAAATCCGCCCGCCAGACCTGGAGCTGCAGGAGGCTCGGTCGTCATCCGCACAACAGGACTGCACACAAGCTCAGGGGTCAGCAATAGCATGTGACAAAGTTGTGTGCTGACGCGTGTTTGATTACAGTTATTTATCTGTATGTTTCCCGTACTTTGAGCCTCTGATTCACATTTGAGGCCAAACAAAGGACACGAGGGGCAAACGCACCCAGTCTCGCTATCTCCGCTCAAACACGCAGAGCCTATATATAGCGTCGGCGAGGCTGCACAGCGCCACTGCCAGCGGTGCCCAGCATTTTGACTGTCAAATGGTCCGCGTTTGTGCCTTTGTGTCCTTGCCCTTCATTCTAGCAAAACAGCCATCCTGCTGTGAAGAGCCGCATTGCCGCATTGCGCAACGCAGAGACGGGGGCGAACACAGACCCAGGACATGCCTTTACCGAGGAGACCCGTGTATTTCCGAGATGCAGTTGCATCAGGAGATATATTTGCACACAGAAGCTGTGCAGACATTTGCCGCTAATCCCCCCCCCCCCCCACAGAGCACTCAAAGAAAGTTTAATTGCCCTCTATCATTTTAAAGTTCGTTTTAAATTCAAGCAAGAACAACATCTAAAGCTCAAACAAAACAATCTTTTATGCAAACACTGGCAGTGGACTCTATAATAAGCGAGTTTGCCCTAAACAAATCCAACAAGGCAAAGCTGAACATCTCTAATGTTGTCAGCTAAGATGAAAGACACTGGTATATGCTCACACTACTCAAACAACAAGCATTGAAACAGTTTACTTCTCAAGTCAATTTGCATGCAGGCAGGAGGGTGACAGAAAAACTGCTTGCTGGAACAGAAGAACACACTAAAGACAAACAGCAGGAGAAACTGGTCAGTACTTCACTGATTACAGAAACAAAAACATCACAGCAGCATATGAGAATCAGAAAATAGAACAGAGCAGCAAAGTGGCAGCATCACACACACAACAGGTTCTACATAAACATAAGAAGCACCTATTTGTTGTGTTTTAAAAATTCAGGTCTATATTCAGTATTTGCAGTCGGTGTACACAATACATCAGTTTAACGTAAAAGCCATTGTGTTTGCGGTGTCAGTGGCACTTCACTGTCAATAAACACAGATCATTGTTCTCACCATCCAGGGACAGCCAGTCATGCTGAGAAGATGGGAGGGCTGGAAGGTCACGCGCCTTGTATTCAAACACCACAGAGGAAGAGATGACCTCACCACCCATAGCTACCTGCAGCATCACTAGTCCCGTGTCATGGGCTGGAAATAGACGGATATCAGAAAACTGTTGGTCCAAGTGTTGGAGTGTGTCTGCACTAGACGAACCTCTTGGTGAAGGTGAATGTCAAAGGCTAACTTTAGGAGAGTACGTTAGTCAACCATAGATTATACACTGTGAATTGTGAAAGCTGCTTATGCGAGACAGTGTGCCTCGCACTTTACCCCAATCACACTGATCATACAGCCCAATAGGAGTCAAGTATCATTTACTATATCCTAAAAAAACACTGTACTCATTTCTATCATCTTTTCTTCTTATATTAAAAAGAACATATCTCCTGATAAGCAGTTTTGTTAAGATTTTCCTTTGTTTAAATCCTACTTATTATGAAGGCTAGTAGAATAAGGTTTGAATTTGTAAATAAAGGAAAGTGTGAGTTGTGTGAGAGTCTGCGCATACACAGGTGTGTTACCTGGACAGTAGCAGCGCAGCACCCCGGGCTGAATGAGGGCAGCAGGGACGCTGATGTGGTCAAAAAGACAGCTGTACTCACTGCTTGACTCCAACCACGGACCTGTTATGAGCACCTTCACGCCACCCTGCAGCGGACAAGTAAAGGTCTCAGACTATCACAGTGTAGGTTTTTCTTTGCCTACAGGAAACTGCTACTGAGCATAAGTTTAAACAAGAGTCTTAGAGAATGAGAAACTTCATTTGATGTGTATGTGTGTTAGTGCGTCATCATATGTGAACAAGGATGCCTAGTAAATGTCTTTCTATCAAAATCTCATCTGTGACTAAAACAAAAGTCTGAGACACAGGCACCTAAATATTTACTTTCTTCCTTTTTATTCATTTACAAAGTTGGCTACCTGCTACTTTGATGACAGATTCATGACTGCTAGCAGCCCCTAGAGGCTGTGCTACTCCTTACATCAAAGTATAACAAATTAGCTTGAACTGTCTGAATTAAGCTGTCATGTTCCTGCCATAAGGATCATCATCACTGGAAAATTAAGGAGGCATTTGGTGCAAAAAGGATTAATTGGCTTTTGGAGAAAATTGTTGTTTTATTTTTATTTTTTTCAAGAAACCTAAAACCGAGTTGGATGTGTTGCTGATGACCCAAATAGAAGCCGCAGAAACACATTAGTGAAATTAAGTTTCAACAAGGTTGCAGACTTGAAGGACCAAAACTGCCAAAATAATAATCTAAATAAATTAAATAAATATAAATATGCCTTTAAATCTATCAAAAGTAATATTAGAAGTGTGCACAACAGGTTATTAATAAACTGTAAACTAAACTGATATTTGCTTTATTCCTAATTTTAAAATGCACATATTTATACTGTCATGTCTGGCGTTTTTAATAAAAATAAAAATAGAGAACTATTAAATCAAAGGTAATTAAAGGCAGAAGCAAATTAAAACTAAAATATCAATTTATGCCACAATTTACAAAGTAATTCATGAGGCATTTAAATCAATGTTTATATTTTATATTACATTTATTTTTAATTTTGGCAGTTTCAGTCCTCCATAAAATTTGGCGGTTTTTGGAAATGATGGTAGCAAGATGCAATGTTATAAGTTTCACCGTAATGAAACCACAGAACTGGTGCCTGGGATATTAGAAATGGTACATGGAAAAATTAATGAGGCCATCCTGAAGAATCAGTTAAATATCAAAATTTCATCAAAATCCAGTCAGCTGAGTCTGAAATATTCTGCCTCCTTAATGACCACACAGCCAAGCTGGCGGTACAAATTGTGCTCAGCATGATTTCAGCATTTACCATCAGTACAAGCTACCTTCAGTCATGTGCTGCAAAGACTAATTTCACTGTAGGGAACAATTATGAGTAAATAATGATAATTAACTTGGGTTTACTAACCTCTGGATAAGACCACTCTGGGGAGTAGTCTGTCACACCAAACAGCCTCCCAGTCTCCTGGAGCAATCCCAGAGCTCCCTGCTCCACCTCAGAGCCCTGCAAGTGGCCTGCTCCTGTGCCCTGCTCCTCTCCTGCTGCCCCCTCCTGGGGCATCAGAACCCCATTGACGGCTGCCCCCACCCCATTCCCAGACCCTTCAACTGAGATGAAATCATTGATGAGATCAGAAAACTGGCTTCCAAATGAAGCCTCAAAGCCTTCCAGACTGATGGCTGCTCCTGCTCCAGCTGTTGCAGCTGACACCCCCCCACCTTGCTGAGGAAGTGGAGAGCTGTAGAGCGCCCCCTCAATGGCTGCTCCTGCAGCTATTGACTGAGGACTGGCCACCACTGAACTGCTTGCCCCTGACAAGCTTACACCATTACAGAGAATCTCATTTTCCCCTCCTCCTCCCCCTCCACTGCCTCCTCCGCCTTCCTCTCCTCTGTTGTCATCTGTGGGCTGGAGGTAGTGCTCGGTGTCCACACTCGCATAAGCCTCACGAGGATCCCCAGTTTTGAGCAGTAACTCGCCTCCATTCTCAGTAGGCTTCTCTAAACCCCCGACCTCTTGGTGTCCCCTGCTGCCTGACTGGTCAACGGTCGTATCCTGCGGTGTCAGAGAAAAGGAACCCATTGGTGCTCCTTTCCCATTCCTTGCACACAGGGCCTGCTGGTCTGTGCTGGCTTGGTGGAGGTGTGTATGTGAGTCTCCATTGGTGACTGGAGAGTCTGTTGGCACTGTGGGCAGGCCTATGTAAGCCTGGGCCTCACCGGATTCCTGGGTTGCCTCAGTACCGTTGGTCTGCAGCTGTGAAGGTTGACTTGTTTGAGGGGAGGCCTGGAGGAAAAGAGTCGGGGAAGGGTGATGTGAAGGTTGGGTCAGGGTTGGGACACAGGCTGATGACATGACTGCACTGAAATCCATTTGCTCCAGCGTGGTGCTGGGACTGAGGCCAGCTCCTTCTCCTACATAGCTACTCTGAGCGGACAGCGGTTGTTCAAGGGGCGTAGCTTCCGTCTTGATGTTGTTCACGAGGGTTGGGCTGTAGACAAAGCCATTAGAGGAACAGTGGAGACCTCCATCATCACCGTTACACCCCTCAGTCTTCCCTCCACCTCCTCCATATGTCTGGCCTTGCTTGGGGTTGTTGAGGAAGCAATCGGGGTCAAAGGTCATGGTGGTCTCAGGAAGGCTGACTGCTCCGCCAGAGTCTAAAGAGCTGGACAGAACCAACTCTCCTCCCTCCCCTAATCCTACTCCACCAGGAAATGATGCAAACCTCTGGTTTTCAGGGGCAACAGCTAACAGAATCCCAGCAGTGGTATTCTCATGGGTAGCTGCCAGCAGGTGGGTGTGGCCGGCGGAGTACACAGAATCCCCAGTGAGCGTGGTGACCTCAGACATGAACACAGCTGTGCTCTGTGATAAGCCAGCCCCAATGGCAAGAGCAGGACTGTCAGCCATGTCACTGGTGATTGACAATGGGGAGCTTTGGGTGGTGTCAGGGACCTCCACCTGGTTGGTAGAAGTAGAAGAAGACACCTCCATGCTGCTCTGTGGGAGTAAAGAGGGTTTGGTAATCCTGCCATTTCTCCTCTCTCCTCCACCTGCTCTGCTCCTCCCCCCTCCAGAACTGGGCTCTGTCTGGCCCTCTGACACATCACTGTTCTGGACCTCTGTGCCATCTGCTTCCTCAGCTCTCTGGCCCGCTGCTACATTGGTACCGATTGCAGTTCCCCCTCCTGCTGCTGCTCCTGACTCCTGCTTGGAGGAGATGATGCGCTGCTTGACACTGGAACATTTCTGATGAAGGCTGCTTCCAGCACCTGACAGAAGAGACATCAAAACAAAGAACCAAACATCTGTCATCATATTCTGTTCTTTCATATGCTCAAATTTTCTAGTAGCACAGCATTACCTCACCTACATCTGACAGTGTGTAATAGCACCCTCCAGTGTTCAGAATCTACACTGAAAACTGACTTCATGAAGACTGATAGAACTGCTGCTAATGCACGTGTGTTCAAAAACTTTAAGGGCATGCAAAATGCACAAGTTGCTTCTTTGGCAAGATATTTAATACCCAGAGATATTTCCAAACTTTAAACTAGGTGTATTCATTTACAGTTTCAATATGTAGCCAGCTCATTTTTCAGAGAGAATAACAAACACCAAACAGTTTAAGTGTCAGAGGCCTAATGCCAATAAAACCCCCTTTGACCACAGAAGGATCAAGTCAGTGATCAAACCAGAAGCGCTGGAAGACGAAAAAAGCAGAGAGCTGTGTGAACAAATTAGGACATGTGGAGAAGCGAGAAGGAGAAATGAAGCTGTGCTTAAGTCAACAAGCCACTTAGTTTTGGGCAGCTGTCCTTATTTGCCCCTCCAAACCAGATCAAAAGATGGGTGTGATTAGATCTGTGTGTGTATATGTGTGTTAGTGTGTGTACTGGAGTTATCTACTCCCTGATGCTTATTTATGAATAATACATGATGGATATTTCAGGCACCCCGTCTCCTTTCCCTCAATCCCTCGCTTTCCTGGTTGCAATTTGTATTTGCCTCTAGGTGGCAGCATGGCGTTGACTGTTGGAGGCCATCAAAAAAAAAGTATACAAATAACTGTATAAAACCAGATTAAAAAAATGTAGCATATATCTCTTAATACAGTGAATCTTTAAAGAACATAATTGTTTTTAATGACAATATACATATAATTTTCATTTATTTACATGTTAATTAATATAATGTATTTATATTAAGGGCAAGCATTTTTGGCACATCCACTCTTCTTTTTTGGATCATTGATTTATCTTTACAATCAGGAATAATCAGTGAGCTGCATCAGTTATATCACATATTTCTCCTCAATAAAGGAGGTCATGTGATCTATCACACATGACTTAAGATGGTGCCGCCCAGTGTTTCATTGGCTCAATAAATAAGAATATTGGAGTTCTGCGGTGTGCGAACCATTAATTATTTTCTATATTTCTCCTCAATGCAAGAGAGAAACTCCCATATGATCAACAATGAACCGCTGCAACACCTGTTGTCTCTTTTGATAAGTGATGGCACAGCTCCAGACGGGACTCGATTCTGCTGCCAAGGATAAAAACAAGCCAGTGAACCAAATGATCTTTGTTTTAGATGTTCCACACTAACTGTCTACTGATTCATTTTCATGCTTGTCTGAGTTCTTCAACATCTTTGCTGGTATTACCACAAGTAGAAATGATATTGACCCAGGGTTAGCCATACTCCCAAATTTAGTAAAAGCATGAGGGCTAAAACTTGAGCGCTTGAGAGTAGGAGGAAGGTCATGTAAGTGCTGATGTAGCAATAACTCACACATGGGCTTGAGTTGTCCAATGAGCTCCTCCTTGCTCCACTTTGCCCACTCTTTCCTGTCAGTGTTGATGGAGCAGAGGACAGGGCCACATGGTTTCCCGCTATCATCCACTGCCGGTACATTCAGGTAGTGCACCAGCACAATGTCTGGGTTCTAGCAAACAAAAAGGGCACACAAACAAAAGGCATGCACACATGTGGCATAAGCTCTGTATTTCATTAATAACTGTTTTCTCACATATGGGGAAGAATAAAAAAAGATAGCCGCTATTAACATAGGGACTAATGGGAGGAGAACTGTGGAAGGAAAGTGAAAGAGAAAGTGGAGGATAGGGCGGTCGGACATAGCGTGTCAGATAAGATTCTCTCACCTGCCCATAAAAGATTTAAAAGCCTGAGCCCACTCATCACTCTCTCTAACCCTGCAGTGTGTACATGTGTGTTTGTGTGTGTGTGTGTGTGTATGTGTGTGTGTTACGTTTCTATAGAGAAAGGGAGAATGAGAGAAACAAAGTGAGAGAACAATTCTCGCTATACTGCAGGTCACCGGCAGACCTATGGAATTTCTACCCCATGAATGATTCAACAAGTGCATTCACTTGCATGCGTGTGTGTGTGTGTGTGTGTGTGTGTGTGTGTGTGTGTGTGTGTGTGTGTGTGTGTGTGTGTGTGTGTG
>JAVDPK010002309.1:172347-185243 GCA_034780415.1 Cichlasoma orientale
CACACACACACACACACACACACACACACACACACACACACACACACACACACACACACACACACACACACTGACTGCGAAAAATGTCTCTATATTACGGTAGATGTTGAGAACAGCATATTTACCAGTAAATGTATATGTGTCCCAGGGTAACTCTTGTAAATGTTTACATTTCCAGAATAATGTTAGTGGAAAATGCTAGACACAGCACCACGGGATTCACACCTCTCTCACTATGTTTTGTTGTGGATATGATGTTGTAGGCGGCCAATTAACCCCTTTTGCCAACCTCCTCTAAAAACCTGAGAAATAAATTGAGTATACCAACATAAATACAGTCAAAGCTGAAATTAATTTGTAGGTTTTCAAACATGCAATCATAATTGACCTGCAGTCATGTGAAAAAGAAAGTTTTCAAGGGTCCCTGTGCAGCGCTATAATAAACTATGTACAGTTTTAATGCTTCCAATGGGAATAAAGAGGGTAAGTGGCAGCCAGGTGCTGCTAATCAAATGCACTTGATTAGCATTGTGAACTTCACCTCCAAGGTCAGACTGAGGAGAGAAACTGCAAAAAAAACAACCAAGAGCTACATCTCGGACGCTAGACAGTTAACATGTTAAATGTTAAAGTTCATGAGAGTAAAATTAGAAAAAGATTGAACCAGTATGGCTTGTTAGGAAGGGTTGACAAAAGAAAGCCTCTTCTCTCTAAAAGGTACATGGCAGCAGGATGTAGTTTTTGTAAAGGTAGCATCTGAACAAACCACAAGATTTCTGGAGCAATGTCCTCTGAATAGACAAGACCAAAGTGGAGATGTTTGGCCATAATATACCAAACACAGCATATCAGCACAAACACCTCGTACCAAGCACGGGGGTGGAGGGGTGATAATTTGGGCTTGTTTTGCAGCCACAGGACCTGCTGTCACTGAGTCGACTACAAAGTCCTCTGCATATTAAAGTATTCTAGAGTCAAGTGCGAGACCATCAAACCTCAATTAATTGAAGCAACACTGTTAAGGAGAGTGGGACAAAATACAGAAAATGATTACTTCTAGTTATTTCTGCTAAAGGTGGTTCTATAAGCTATTGAATCATGGTTTTTGACAGGACTGCTTAGATTCCTCTGAAAACTTTCTTTTTCACATGACTGCACACCATAGGATGACCACTATGTAAGAATGGAACCCAACATTCTTTGATTTTAAAAGCAGATGTTGTGCATCCTCCCTATTTTTTCACATTTTTTTTACAATCATCTAATGCACTTTCACTAATGTATAAATCAACAGAAATGTTAGCTTGAAAGTTCAAGTCTTTAGTTGTGATTTTAAAGAGTTTACTGAAACAAAACTCCACCAGGAGAAACATTGTTCACAGTGAGTGTAGTAAACACTGCAGGCGTGCTCAAGTGTTTGTCTTCTTGACTCATTAACAAGTAAAAAACACATTACCAACCATAAAAATGTCTACCAATGAATGTTAAACAGTTCCTATTTACTGTTATAGACATTTACCACCCCTACATGCATCTTCTTTATGAAATCAAAAAGTAATGAGCAAACAGAAAACAGTGGAAATAAATGAAAGTATTCTGAATCTACTGCAGCAATTTGACATTTCTTTAATATTAGTTTGTATTTTTGGTCTGGACTGAATGCAACTGATCTAGAACTGGAAATGCAATTTAACAACCACATAATCTTACCAGTTTTAATTAAAAATAAAGCTACAGCCTGCAAGTGGCCATTAGTGGGTTGAAGCTTATGAGGCCAACACACTTAGATCCAGTGCGATATCACATTAACAAAACTGACAATCTGACCCCACAGCAACTTTACACAGCAAAAACAAAATGTGGTCTGATAAATTTTGCATCCCCTTTGCAAATACGTATGCACTTTGATTGCCTCAGTAAAAAATATTTGAGCTGGAGTGTTTTTACTGCCAATTCTGTTCTTCTTGGATTAGCTACAACAGAGGCAGTTAATAGTGCTTTGTGCAAAATTAACAGGCAACTTTGGATAGAGAACAAATTTTGTCTTCTTTCACTTCAGAAATATAAATATTAGGTGACTTTATTTAAAAAAAAAAAAAAGAAAGAAAAACGACAGCCACAACCATAATCTGTGTCTTTCTGAAAATGCAATGAGGAAAACTCTGCAGAGACCAAATTAACATCATGCCAGAAACAGCAAATTTGGAGACAGACTGAGGCAGAAATAAAAACAGTAAACACTCAAATCATGCTGAGGAAACAAAATTAAAGACTAGTCTACAATTCAGAAGTTATGAATAAATGCACTCGCCAGCCACTTTGTTAGGTACACCTGTTCAACAGCTCGCTCATGCAAATATCTCATCAGCTATCAGTGTATTTAGGCATCTAGACATGGTTCAGACGACCTGCTGAAGTACAAACCGAACATCGGAAAGAAGAAGAAAAGTGATTTAAGGTGGGCTGGGCTGAGTATTTCAGAAACTGCTGATCTACTGGGATTTTCCCACACAGCCATTTCTAGGGTTTACAGAGAATGGCCCAAAAAAAGAGAAAATATCCAGTGAGGCGCAGTTGGGCAAAAATGCCTTGTTGATGCCAGAGGTCAGAGGAGAACGGACAGACTGCTTTGAACTGAGAGTAAAGCAACAGTAACTCAAATAAGTACTCGTTACAACCAAGGTATGCAGAAGAGCATCTCTTAATGCGCAGCATGTTAATCCTTGAAGCAAATGGGCTACAGCAGCAGAAGACCACACCGTGTGCCACCTCTGTCAGTGAAAAGCAGGAAACTGGGGTTACAATTCCCATGGGCTTGGACAACAGGAGATTGGAAAAAAAGGTTGATTGGTCTGACGAGTGTCAATTTCTGCTGCAACATTCAAATGGTAGGGTCAGAAACTAGCATAAACAGCATGAAAACATAATCCACCCTGCATTGTATCAAAAATTTAGGTTGCTGATGGTGGTGTAACGGTGTGGGGGATATTTTCTGGGCATACTTTGGGCCCCTTAGTACCAACTGAGCAATGCCACAGCCCACTGTAGTACTGTTGCTGACTATGTCCATCTGTTTATGACCACAGTGTATTCATCTTCTGATGGCTGCTTCCAGTAGGATAAAGTACATGTCAAGAAGCTCAGGTCATCTGAAACTGGTTTGTTGTACACGACAAGAGTTCACTGTACTCAAATGGCCGGTGAGCTCTTGTTGATTACTGCTGAGTAGACAACTCAATAATCCTTATACAATGATGAAGCAGTGAGAAATGTCTGTAAAAAAAATCTCTCAGATGACTAACGTAAAACTCATGCAAACCCAGATGCCCACCGATATGCTCAGTGCATATTCATCATATGAATTTACAAACATTATTGCTAAATAACTGTGCATATGGAGACTGCAACATAGTGAGCATCAGCAGTGCTTCACAGAGTATACATATAAATATATACTCATACATTGATTAAAGAAGTGTACAAGCATGCTGAGAAGGATTTACAGATATCTTTATATGATTTATGTATTTGTTTTATTATTTATGCATTGTTGGACTTTGCAGCACTATTTACATCAAAGCTAAGACTATGTAAGACTGAAACCTACCTTTGTAAACATGAGCAGAAAGTATGAAATATGCATTGACTTCAGAAATCCTGGACTAGGCATATTCTCTACAAGTCCCTAAGCTCCAGATATAGCTAAGTCAGAAAAAGAAGATGCTTAAGAAAAACCTCTACAAAAGAAAGCCTTCCAACACTTGTTGTTCCTAATTTGTACAGTAATGTTATGTGTAAGTCATTGTTATTTGACAATATACACATGGCAAATTGCCTCTTGGTTATTTAAAATATGTAGTATTTGGCTTCTAAAGGCTCTGCAAAGCACAGAGTTATCAAAGTTAAATAAAGTTATCTAGACAAAACTCTACAGATACAGTTCTCAAAATAGGAGCAGAAGGACCGTCTGTCTGTGCACACACACGGACACACATACACATTCATATGCTTTATCTGTCTCCAATGAATTCAATCTAATTTACACAAGAATCAGATATTACAGAGTTTTTATGTGGGGAGATTTAAGGATACAAAAAAATATTGTCTCCACCGCACTGCCTATCTTCTTATTACAGCAGACACTGTGGGTCATTCAGTACTTGGTCGGGCTTGGAATCTAACAGGAAGTTAAAACTCAAAGACGCACATGCACACACAAGCACACACAGATGCACTCAGGCACGTACACAACACCCCCACACTCAGAGTCGCACATTCCCACTGTTTAATATATTTCTGTGTCTCCAGTTAACAATATTTTGTGTCAAATTATAGTGGGCAAGATAAATAGTGGGTCTGTGCAACGTGGAGAAAATAGAACAGGAGGAAAATGTGGGGCTTCCAGATGGGTAGGAGGAGAGGAGAGGAGAGGGGAGAAGAGGAGAGGAGAGGAGAGGAGAGGAGAGGAGAGGAGAGGAGACCTGTAACTTTTAACAAATCCTTTAATGAATCAATTCCTAATTTACAGTCATACAAAGAAAAACACAATAATATGAGTGCACATATTCACAACCTCACCCCACCCACAGTAAACCATTATACAAATTTTCAGAAACTGAGAACAAGCAAGTCATTATTCACTCTATACAGGACATTTCCTTCCCCCCCAAAACAAAGATGAAATGATCCAAGTCTGCCACGATATTATAGTAGTTAAACTCTATTCTGATATGAGCAGACACATCTGTAGACCCTGTTCCTTTCATTTTATTCCTCCTGGTTAACCAAATTAAAAGTTGTGGCCTGACCTACAAGAAAACTGACAAGACACACATGTTTCTGCTGCGCTGCACAGTGTCTGGTGCCATAAGTGAAAATTCTGTCATCCCACACCTGTCCATTCCCAGCCTATCACTGCTGCAGTAACATGAAGAGAGGAACTAGTTTAGGATAGCCGGCCCACAGATGTTGCAAGGTGTCCGCAGCTTGACGAAACACACATGTGCCACATGTCTGTCTGTAGCCATAGCTGCATGCACCACCCTCCCCTGGAGAACTGCAGTTTGTCTATGGGAGGTTTGCAAAAGGACCTCCAGCTGCCTCTGGGAGAAGAAACTGGTGCAAATGTACAGAACCACCTCAACTCTGGAACACCAAGCAGTGAAGCTCTGTTGAGAACTTTCACACTCAGAGCATACAAGGGTTTCTTTGATGCTTTAGGAAGCTCTGTCAGCTCCAGTGTTGTAAAAGATAGAAGAGCCCCATGTTGTTCATGCTCCTCTTCTGCGGCACTGATGAACTGTGGTAGCAAAGGAGTCCTAACCAATAGCTGAGTTTCTGCAGAACCTACAAGTAAAGCTTGTGGAAAGAGACCAGGACAGGCAGCCACCACCCCTCCAACAACTTCTGCAGGGCACGCAACGACTTGAAATAAGTTTCACAGCTGAGCATTGCAGCAGTTTTCCACTGCCATCCTGATCTTAACCCTTCCAAGTTTTTCAGCCCAGTGGTTGTTAGGATTCTTTGTATGCTAGAAGAGCTAAGCATCCTGGACTAAATAAGTGGGTTATAGAACAGAGGCTTTCCCCTATGTTCCCATACACTTCTGAGCAATCTCTCAGCATTTTAAGACAGTGATTCATGCCTTAAGAACAGACTGGTAAGAGAATGAGGTTCCTGATATGTCCGTGCTGGTCAGTTCCACTAGAAACAGAAGCTGCTTTCAAGACCATACCGCTAGTTTGTGGTACAGGAAACACTGACCAGTCCAAAGATGAAAAGCTCTAATGTAACTATAAATGTCAATCAGTCCCTGTCCTCCTTCAGATAGAGGTAAAAGAAAAAAAAAAGTACTGTAGATTTGATCCAGACACATCCCTGTATAGGATAGCTGTGACTGGACCCATGTCCATCTAGACAATTGGGCACTAATTTTCTCCACTACACCCTTCCAGTTTTTCCTCTGGAAATCATCATTGCCAAGAAAAACCCCAAGGCATTTCATCCCCTGTCTGCTCCACTGCAGCACAGCTGGACATAATGGCTGCTGTTTGCTTTTCCACTCTCCTAACAGTAAACCTTCACTCTTTTGCCAGTTAACTCTCACAGAGGATGCACACTTACACGGTGATAACTTTTTTTCCAATATGTGAATATCATTTTGACTGGCATATAAACACAGTCACATCATCAACACGGACAGACTAACTGATGTACTGCTATCTGCATCAAAGAGACCCTGCCTAAGTTGGGGTGCATATATTGTATGCATAGTGAATGCATACAATATACCAAACAATGGACAGCCCTGCCTGATGACTCTCTGCAGGGACCAGACTTCTGAATCCTCCTCCTATCTTCAACAAAACAGAAGCGTTTGAATACAGCAACTTAATCCATGAAATAAATTTTCTTCCAAACCTAAAAGCTTCAAGTATGCTAAATAAATAAAAAATGATCCACACTATCAAAAGCTTTTTCTTGATTTATACAAAAAAGGCCTACATCCATATCTTAAAATTTTGATAGATCACATCGCCACTCAAAAACAGATTCTCCATTACTGTGCATTCTGCAATGCAAAAAGACTGATTGTTATGGATAATTGAATGCAAACAGTCCTTAAGTCTATTTGAGAGACATTTTGCTATTATTTTATGGTTTGTGCAGAGGAGAGACCCTTTTTAAGCAAACCCAGGCTTTTTTTTTAGAAATATTGACAAAACTGCTCTTTTGCAGCAGGGTGGCATTGTCACAGAGTCCAATGAGTCTCTAAAAACTTCATGCAAGTCTTTTCCTAACACAGACCAAAACAGTTTATAGAACTCTGCAGGGAGTCCATCAATTCCCAAAGCACAGCCACATGTACGCTTCAGGACGGCAGTAGACATCTCATCAAAGGAAAGGGGTGCCTCAATAGAAGCCTTCGGTGTCTATCCAGCTTGGGTTGTCTCTCTAATATGACATCTATGCAACTGGAATCACAGCTCTCTGCATTAAAAAAGTTCACTACTGAACTGTACGGCCAGCCTCCTCATCTCTGGCTGATTAGTTGTTGTGGTCCCATCAGGAAGCTTCAAGTGTGTCATCAAATTATGATGCCTAACTTTTTTTTTCTAATTTAAAAAAGTTTGTAGATAGAGCATCTATGTCATTAATGGAAGATATTCTGTTTCTGATTAAAGCCCCCTTTGCCTTTTCATGCTTTTCTCCCAGGGTTTGGTATGGCTCTCCTTCCCATTGATGATCAAATTTCTCTTTCTAATTCCTGTAAATTGGTTGTACTGCTGACAAAAGATTCTAATTTGAGCCTTCCCCCAGTGATTTCTTTTCTTAACCCCCACTGACTCCAAAGGAAGACAAAAGGATTGACAGAAGGCCTTTTCATGAATTATAGTTAATGAAACTATCCTTACTGTTCTTTACGGAAACTGCAAAGTGTAGTTAAAGGTGAAACAGTCCAAAAACCGTCCCAACCATCAACTCTACACACTCACCAACCACTTTCAGGCACTCACTCACTCACACTCCCAGCATGCAGTGCAGTGAGGAGAGGAGCGGAGAGACAATTCCAACTCCAACCACAGACACCAGGCTTTCACTGACTAGACCTGTAAAACCTGGTTAATCCCAGCTTCTTGTGAACTTGTGCGTATTAAAATACCTGCCTGGCTGAAACTCGCTGAAATCGCAGCGACCCAATATACCACTCACGGCCCTATTTGCAAAATGAAAAGCTTGTTGAATAATTATATTTATCAACAGGGATATTAATCTATTGGATAAGAGGAAGAAAATGGATGGATGGATGGATGGATGGATGTATATTACTCTTTGAGCAGAATAAATGTAATAACTTCTTTGCATTTCTTTACATTTGGTTCTTTTTCCCAGTTGGGTCAGCAGGACTGTATGGATGTAGAAAATGGAAGTCACAACTGGCACAAAGTGACGTTGGGTGTTAATTGGGCTATGCTTGGCTCAGAGAGCGATGGAGAGATAGGCAAAGAGGAGGGGGAAAAGGAGAGAGAGGGAGCGAAAGAGCCTGGAGGACTAATTAGTGATTATAACTTGGCGCTCTCCAAACATAAAATATTTCTTAACGCAAAAGACAGAAGAATGATTAAAAATAAAAGAATAAGAATCAAACACATGGAGCTGTGAAACACCCCTCTGGTCCTGTGTGTGCATGTCTGCGTGTGTAGATGTATGTAGCATGTATGAGTGTGCATGAGTATGCATGTGCGAGCGTGTGTACTGACTTCTTTGCCCCCTCATTAAACTATGCTTTACTCTGGTAAACGGCAACAGCACAGAGCTCAATGTCAACTGGAGAGGTTACAGCCATAGGCAGGCCCTGGGACACACACACACAGCCATGCACACATGCGCGCGCGCGCACACACACACACACACACACACACACACACACACACACACACACACACACACACACACACACACTGACACGGATAAACTAAGTCTCTCACCAACATGTTATCTAACAAATACTTGAGCAGCACACTCATTTTGTTTAAAAATGAAACTTTCTGTAAGTTTCCAAAACCCTGTTACTTTTGTCTATGTTTTGACACAGCCAAAAAAACAAGATGCAGAGTTTGAGCCTTTCACGACCTGTGCCAGAGTGTGCCGCACTTTGGCAGTTCACACATCAATGTCAAAAATCAAGGGCACCCTTCACAACTTTGGAAAGAAAATGGGGTCATAAGGACTGTAGCTGTGTATCACCAAATCTGAAAATGGAAGAATTTTTTTTTTCTTGAAGACAGTGCCTGTAATTGTGCCTGACAATTTGGAAACAAATGACTAAGATTTGCACAAATAGTCCCTGATTAAAAAAAAAAAAAAGGTTTGCAGTTACACATGTGTGGTATTGTGTGGGTGCAGCTGTCAGAAGAACACATTTCTCTGGAGGGAGAGAATCAACATTTAATCATTCTGATAAGCTCTCAGTTGAGTTCTGTAGACACCAACACTGACACGGCATGAATCTGCTAATAAATAGTTTAAAAAGTTAAATAGTGACTAAACCATTACTTGTACATTTAATAGTTGCATCAACACAACATATCAGTCAGTATCACGATGATGTAAACTTGCCAGATTTAGACAAAAGACTCAATAATTCACATCAACACCCACATGCAAACTTCTTAAAATAACTACATTCTTAAAACAGTATATTCACATATTTAAAAAGCCTAAAATATTAAACTCTCTTTTTTTTGGACAAGCATTTCAGCTGTATTGCTACATATAATTTAATCTGTAACAGTTTGGGGTGGATCTGAAGCCCTGACTCAGAGTACTAGGGAGTCCAAATCACCCAAATTTTGATGTTTAAATTGTGCGCATGGAGGGGAAACTCACAGTGAAACAATGTGTTGATAGGACATATATTTTCTTAACTGTGAAAGTGTTTTCAACGATATTTGTCTAGTCTGCCTGTCTCTTTGGTGGTAGTTAGGCACGTGTTTAGTCATACACTCTATTGCCACAAGTATTCAGTCACCCATCCAAATCATTGAATTCAGGTGTTCCAATCACTTCACAGGTGTATATACCAAGCACCTAGGCATGCAGACTGCATCTACAAACATCTGTGAAAGAATGGGTCGCTCTCAGGAGCTCAGTAAATTCCAGCGTGGTACCGTGAAAGGATGCCACCTGTGCAACAAGTCCAGTTGTGAAATTTCCTCGCTACTAAATATTCCACAGTAAACCGTTAGTGATATTATAACAAAGTGGAAGCGACTGGGAACAGCAGCAACTCAGCCATGAAGTGGTGGGCCACGTAAAATCACAGAGCAGGATCTGCAGATTCTGAGGCACACGGTGGGCAGAAGTCACCACTTTTTGCAGCGTCAGTAACAACAGACCTCCAAACTTCATTTGGCCTTCAGATTAGCTCAACAGTGCTTAGACAGCTTCACAGAATGGGTTTCCATGGCCGAGCAGCTGCATCCAAGTCTTACATCACCAAGCGCAATGCAATCTGTGGGATGCAGTAGTGTAAAGCACGCCACCAGTGGACTCTAGAGTAGTGGAGGCATGTTCTTTGGAGTGTCCTGACCCGATAGAATACCTAGCGGAGACTGCGAGCCGGGCCTTCTCGTCCAACATCAGTGTCTGACCTCACAAATTTGCTTCTGGAATAATGGACAAAAATTCCCATAAACACACTCCTAAACCTTCTGTAAAGCCTTCCCAGAAGAGTTGAAGCCGCAAAGGGTGGGCCAACATCATATTAAACCCTATGGATTAAGAATGGGATGTCACTCAAGTTCATATGAGTGTGAAGGCAGACGAGCAAATACTTCTGGTAATACAGTGTATATGACCAATGATGTAATAACCATGCCTCTGACTGATCCAATCAAGCTTCAACTGGGATTATAACATTTCAGCCACACAGGCCATGTGACAGTGTAGAATGAGTTTATCTGCTATGATGGCTGCTGAGCTTAACTATGTGGCATTTCCGATCTATGTTCAGTTTGCACTCGTATGGTTCATTTCGACTTGTAGATTTTACTTTAGGTTTGGCTGCAAACTTAGCAATCACACATACATTTGAGTTCTAGGTGAACATTTTTTCCAAACACTAGAGCACCGCATAACTAAAAAACTTTGTGCAAATCTTCTTTATGTAAACAAACACTGAAAATCTTCTTTTTCTTACTTGTTCACATGGCATATTACAAATAAATGAAATCTATTTGTCATTCAATTATTTAAATTAATCTCATTTAAACATTGCAACACATTCACAAATATGAATGCCGAGATCAACAGCAATACTTACAACTTTTGTTTCCGTGCACCACGGTTTTAATGGAACAGAGAGGCCTGCAATAATCACTCTGGGTTTCCATAATGGATTCATGGTCTAGTAACTGACAACTGACAATCGCCCCCAGTGTAACTTGTTTTTCAGCCACTCCTGCTTCATGTTTTAGCTACAATGGAAAAACAGGAAACATCTCCACAAACAGTGGAATACTGTGTGTGCATATTTAATCCAAAGTATCTGTTTAATGGCTCACAAACAACAGTAATGGCATTAATAATAAATTAAACATGCACACATATTCACACATACCAACAACCCAACCAAGCTTTGTTTGGTCTAGAAAGTGTAGCTCCCACAAGCTGAGACACTACAGCACGCACATGCGAGTGTGAGTGGGTTACTGACATTCTTCCCTGAGATGCAGAGCTTTTGCCCTCACCTATTATTATTATTATTATTGCTAATATTTGGTCTTGCTGTCATGATTGGCATCTCAATCATAGATACCACTTGCCATGCCTCTCTTATCACCTTCAGCATGCTGCAAAATCATGAATGGTGCACACGCGTCATCAATCACATAATTAGCACAAATATAAACACACACGCACGCACGCACACAGACACACACACACACACACACAGTCACAGACTCGTGCACAACCTGTTACCATGACAACAACTATGCACAAAAAGAGACACACACCCACACGCAGGAGGCAGATGATGGTCTGGAACATATATGATTTTTGATCCACTTTTATCACGTTATTGTCATGCAGCAACACAACCAGACGCGAGCGTGTGAGCACCGGTAACGAGCCTCTTGTCACACCACACAGCTACGTACATATCTCTGCACCATGAGAACAGCACATTACGAGAAAACACTCCACGTTCCAGTGTTTTATTTCATATCATTAAGGACAAAGTAATGCCAGCTCTCACATTTGCTTTTTCCCCCTTCTTCATACAGTCGAGCGACATGTGGAGCAGAGTCACATGCAGACGCGTTGTGGCACAGACGACTGTCATCTGTGTGATGCACTGAAGTCTGTACCAACACATTTGACAGTTGCATCATTTGAATCCTAGTGGGGGAGAAGCTCTGAAGTAGAAGCCTTTAAAATGCACATTAGACCACACAATGACACGCACATTTGCACAGCGTGTGTGTGCATGTCTCATATTGAATTTGGGCTTTAAAAAGGATTTTTAACTTAGTATTCATCTCAGTCTGGCTTCTTAATATATGAGCCAGGATGTCAAGGGTCCCCGCAAGAGTAATCATATCTTTTCATGAGCTTGAGTCACGCGATGAGACTCTAAAGTTGGTCTTTGTCTACATTTCAAAAGTTTGATAGCCTCCTCATCATAGTGCTCCAAAGAATTTGCTGAAACCAAACAACGAGTAATTCCAGATGGATAGATAACACAGGCTCCACCATCAGTCTGCCCACCTGAGTGCGGTTTGTTATCTAAAACTAGTCCATAGTCTATTACCATGGACAGATACACATACACCCCCAATCTATTATTGAACAAAAGGCTCACGCCTCCGCTCAGCCCTTCAGGGAGGAATCCATCCCTCCATCCCAGAATAATTTCACACATCAGTAGATACACAAAAGAGGGAGAGAGAGCGAGAGAGAGAGCAAGAGAGAGAGAGAGAGAGGAAAGAGAGGGAAAGGAAGGAAGAGAGGAAAGGACAGAGAGCAGGAGGAGCGGCTGGGGTAAAAAATGTATGGGGTCACAGCTCAGTGCTTGTGGGAGACCAAGGTGTCAGAGGGAGCCATGCGTGACAAAACAGAGATCCTTTTGCGCACAAGGAAACAAATGCGTGCACATACGCAGCCACACACACTTGAAAAGACATGCACATGCCAAGAAAAAGGTGAGACTAAGGACGTATCAGATGAAGACATGTAAAGATTGAGTCTGACTTAATCAGAGGCATTCTCGTCCTAATGCAGTGTTAATCTCTTTATCTATCACACTCGGCTCGTCATAGTCACACACACACACACACACACACACACACACACACACACACACACACACACACACACACACACACACACAC
>JAVDPK010002309.1:195206-209175 GCA_034780415.1 Cichlasoma orientale
ACACACACACACACACACACACACACACACACACACACACACACACACACACACACACACACACACACAGAGAGAGCATCTGAATTCCTTCAGCGTGAACCACTCTTCTCTTCTCCTCTCTCTCATCCTCATCCCCTTAATGTTAAATACCTAAAAATCATTCATAAGCCAGCTACTCGGGAGTAAACGCTGGCAAAGCATCGGACGGTGAAAAACTACCGTATCCCGAATCACTCATAGCCCATCGACAGGACAACTCTCCTCCTGTTATTTATTTGCTTTCGGTTAACCGTGCTCCACACAGTCGCTGGTTCAGCACCAGCCTCCGTGTTTTCGGGACGGGCTAGAGGAGAGGGAAAGCCCTGCCGCTATCTCTCCCCTCCTCTATGCCTCCGTCCCTTCATCGCCTTGCCTGAAACCCGAAGAGCAGGACTCCGGCACCTCAATAAAAAACGTTATTTCTCTCTTACCTTCCGGCTTGTTTTCGGCAGCCATTTCCCCTCCGCCGCGCGCCTCATCCCTCCTCCTCCTCCTCTTCCTCCTCCTCCTCCTCGACTCGACCTAGTGGTAGTGGGAGGGGGGAAGGTGGTGTTGGTTGAGGGGTGTGGGGGGGGACCATGCGCGTGCACAAAGAGGACAGCTCAAGGAGGGGGGCGGGGCTGAGAAGAAGGGGTGGGGAGGGTGAGCCTGCCGCTTTCAGCGCGGCTATTGGTCCAAATAGCAAGGACTGACAGCGGGGATCCGTGATGGTGACTCGCGGAATTCACCATCCCTCCGCTTATTCCCGTTGACCACGCCCCCTAACGTTCACGCGCACTTTCTCTCTCGCTCTCTCTCCCTCTCTCACCCCCTCTCACGTCACTGAACGACGTCTGTATTCGAGGACACCTTGACAGCCTCCCACAGCATCATCATCATGCTCATCATCATCTTCTCTCCCTCACACACACACATACACACACACTCGCGCACACAATAGGCCTACACACATAGACGCGCACAGAAACTCACTCTCTCTCGTGCGCGCTCATTTCCTCACATGCAAACCCAGTGGACTGTTGAGAAAATGCGATGTAAGGTCGCGTCTCGCCATAAATTATGAACCCCTCTCGAATCTAAATGAAAAGAACTGCCTGAAAGAGAGTTTTTGATGCGCGTGGGCTGGCGGGTGCTGTCATTCGCTGTGGTGCTGAAGCTCGCGGTGCTGAAAGGACAGCTCCACACGCGCCTACACAGGCTGCGTGCACTCACTACCTGCCTTCTTTGAGCCATGTTATTAAATGGGAGCGATGGCAGGTCAGATGAAAACTTATGGGGTGGAAGGAAAAAAAAAACATGCCCTCCTCCATACGCGTCCTCTCACTCAGGGTGCAGGATGAAATGTCGCTGCTGGTATCTTTGCGTAAAGTTTATAACGAGCCTATCACAACACCCTCACTGATAAGTTATTTATAATGCTACCGTTTTATGCGATCCTATCCTTTCTAAATAGTAGGGCTTAACTGGGATCATTATGTTCTCGTTTCCAACCCACACTGTCACTCTGTGCCTCGGGGGTAGAATATCGCCTTTGCACCAAAGCCTTGTGTTTGACAGAGACAATCCTCTCCACAGACACGCTTCACGGAAAACAGAGGTTTTGAATGGTTCGTCCTCGGCTACGTGTGCTTTGCACAGCCTCGGGGTGCAGAGACACACTAGGTACTTGAGATCAGCGGAATTGAAAGAGGGTGAATGACAATGAGAAACGTGTAATGGTGTAATAAGAAAACGCGCATCTACAGCAAATGTTTCATATTGTATTTGTTAGTTATGATAGGGTGGAGCTCACTGTTCATACCAACACAATATGGCACTTTCTATTCATCCAAAACCTATACTCGCTACTGGTCAGATTACTTTTTAAATTCAAGATCTTGAAGTACTGGATATTTAATGAATCATTGGCACTTATCCAGTATTGTGGTGTAGAATAGGGGTGTCAAACATGCGGTCTGGGGGAAAGAAGCAGCCCTATAGAGGGTCCAATTTGGCCCCCTGGATGACTTTGGGAAGTTTGATGAAGTGATTATTCACTCAGCGTTTTTCACTGAAATGCGTTGTCGTTCCTGGTGTAATGCCAGCACTCAGCATGCCCCAGAGTGGAAATGTAGAGAAAGTTACAAATATTAGATCTTGATAAGTTGTTCAAATCATAAAGACAAAATACTATTGTTGTTTGCCTACAAAAACTCCACATGTGAAGGTTTTATGCCTTTATAGGCCAATGTGGTCTTAAAATTGTAATGCACATGCAATGACAGTGTAATGACCTTGTCAGAGACTGCTGAAATGTACTTAATTTACTTACCTTTCTTAAGAAATTTCAGACCATTAAACATTTTTTTGTAAAGCGGGGGCTCATTCAAGTGTACTTGTACTACAGTTGTTAAAGGAAAGAGCAATTAGGTGGGGTGTTTATTTTTTTATACAGTTCATTATGCAAAGGTTTTGCTAGTCCAAGCCCACCTAAGATCAAATAAGGCTGCCATCAACTAAAATGAGTTTGACATTCCTGGTATAGAGATTAAATTACAGGATGTTTTTGAATCATTTATTAAATAATAAAGTAGCCAATACTTGCTTTCAAAATGATAAAATAGCATCAAATACCAGCAACATGTACAAAATGGAGCATCAAACTAAAAGCCACTCTGTCAGTGTTATGTGTTTCATGTTAAAAGATTGCTATTAATACTCATGTATTAACACAAGCTAGTTGTGGCAGTAAATGACTTGTACTTCTACTTGCTGTAGGTTCTGTGTAAACATCAGCAATACACCCTTTTCTATAAATGAGATGAGAAATACCTTATCCCATATTTGGGAAATTCTTTTGTTACAGCAGTTGGAATCAAAATATTAATATGCGATATAAAATATATATCTTGTTTTTGTGGCAGCTGTCACTCTGTTAGAGAAGGTACTCTGCTGCCTGTCCAGTGAGTGGTGCAGAAGGTGGTTAGGCTTTTCCATGATCGACAAAATTTTGTTCAGCTTCAAAAATGCCCAATTTGCAGACAATAACAGAGCCAGACTTCCTGATCAGGTTATTCAGTCTATTGGTGTCACCAGCGCTGCTTCTCCAGCAGACCACAGCAAAGTACACTGTGCTCACCACAACTGAGTGAGAGAAAATCTCTAACATTTTGCTGCACACATCGAAGGATCTCAGCTTCATTAGGAAACAGAAACTGCTCATCTCATTTTTGTGCACAGCTTGTATTGGCTTTCCAGTTCAGCCTGTTGCGGATGCGGGTGCCCAGGTACTCCTCCACATTAACATCCTGTCCCAGGTCAGACACGGGTAGCGATCCTTTTTCTTCTTAAGTTGATCACCATCTCTCTGGTGTTATTAACATTCAGAAACATAGAATTCATCTCAGACTGCTCCACACAATCATCCACTAGTGCTTTTACTCCTCCTACTGCCCATCACTAATACATCCAACCACTGCAGAATCGTCAGAGCGTTTCTGTAGGTGGCATGACCCAGAGCTGTGCTGAGAGTTTGAGGTGTTGAAGGTGAACAGGAATGAAGACAGCGAAGTCCTCTGTGGAGCTCCTGTACTGCACATCACCAAATCACACAGAGCACTGCCCAATCTCCCATACTGCAGCCTGTCTGTCTGGTAATCAGTAATCTATGTGATGTTAAATGTGAGTGTTTACTGACATTTCCTCTAACTTCTCTTTCAGAAGCAGTGGCTGAATTGTGTTAAATGCACTAGAGAAATTAAGGAAGGTGATTTTCACCATGTAGTAGATGACTGCATCATCCACTCCCAGATTTGGGATGCATGTAAACTGCAGAGGGTCAAGAAATGGTTTCACCTGCCTGCATGGGTGAAAACATTTCTTGACCCTCTGTAGGTGGGCTGAGACTATCCTCTCCAGCACCTTCATCACATGTGATGAGGGGGCAACAGGTCGATAGTCGTTAAGCTCTGATGGTGTCAACAGTGATTTGGTTGTAAAATTTTAATATGCTTTTTTATCTAAGGATAAATATAATGAAGCACAGAGTGCAGCACCTTCTAAATATGGTGCAGAAGCATAAAGCTGCCCAAGGGAATGCTCAAGTAAAGCAAGAGGCCGTGATTAGCAACGCACAGATTGTGAAACTCTGGGCAGATTTGTTTACATTGCCACTTTGGCCAATACCAGGATTTAAAAAAAATGTCTTCCCTTGTTACAGGGAAACAGAGAAATCCTAGACAGCATAAAGAGAACTTAAACTGCTATCATAACTTGTTTTGGTTAGTAGTTAATTTACTAAAAGACTAGTTAGCTTTTGCCCCTGAATGTTTCAGTTAATGTTTTTTATAGCCAATCACAGCTGAGAATAAGTGCAAGGCGTACCAACACATCGTATTCAAAAACAAGGTCATATCTGTTCATATCTTTTACGAAACCTCTTTTCTCCTTCTATAGATGCTTCAAAATCTCTGAGCTTAAACGCAGCCAGCAGAGGACGACAGAAAAACAGTGGCTCCTCCTGTGGCTGACCAATGAGCTCCCAGAACACTGAACGGGTGGGCGGGACCGAACCGGGCCAAGCGCAAACATGGCGGCTCCCTTAGATGATGATATTGAGTCTAACAACCAGGACTACTACTCTCTGCTCAACGTTAGGAAAGAGGTATGGTTAGCTCTGTGTTTATCAGCGATGTCCGACGTCAGCGGACTTTTTCCTGTGACCTTTGTGCTTTTCTTTTTTATTGAGAAAGTAGTCTGCAGTACGTGGTCTCAGTCAGCACCATCGTCGGTAGAGGTTGAGACCGGTCGATGCCGCAGATGCATGTCAAACAGGCTGTTTTTGTAATTTCCCTGGAAGTAGGCATTGGCAAAAATGTTGTGATTGTCTCGAAGAGCATCCTCTGAAATCTGAGTTTGCCTAAAAACCGGGGCGAATATGAGCTATGGCTTGCACTTGCTCAGTAATGTTAGATAGCATTAGGTACACGCGAAGTACATTATTACACTTTTTATTTGTAGTTTTTTAATGTAAACGGCTGCTGGCTGTTTTTCACTCTTTTATTTGGATACTCTAATGCAGCAGTGGTATAACAGCTCTCCATTAATTGATTTGTCAATTAATTGCAAAAAGCAAAATGCGGCACAGTTTCTGTTTTATTTGGTTTAATTAATTGGTTATTTAAAACAAACAAACAAACAAAAAAACCAACAATAATGCAGCCCTGCTCAGGAGTGACACTTGTCCTGTCTCCTGACCCTAACACACAGGCCACATCGGAGGAGCTAAAGGCATCATATCGGAGGCTATGTATGCTCTACCATCCAGACAAACATCGAGATCCAGAACTGAAAAGACAAGCTGAGCAACTTTTCAACCAGGTTCACCAGGCTTATGAAGGTGAGGACGCTCACAGGTGCAAACTAGTTCAACTTGTACAGTTAATTGTGTCTCTTCAGGTTTAGGGCATGAAAACAGTCAATAACATGGGCATAAGCTGAACTGTAATTTTCCTCTGCCCCCCAGTGCTGAGCGATGCTCACTCCAGAGCCATCTATGACATCTTTGGGAAGAAAGGACTGGAGGTGGAAGGCTGGGAGGTGTGTTTCCTAACATAATCTATTTTCTTATATTTGAGTGGTTTTCACTGCTTCGTGGTATGTCTGCATCACCCATGCTTGTATGATTCTGTGTAGGTGGTGGAGAGGAAGAGGACACCAGCAGAAATTCGAGAGGAGTATGAAAGGCTACAGAGAGAGAGAGAAGAGAGGCGACTGCAGCAAAGAACAAACCCCAAGGTTTACCACGCCGTAACAACATGAAACACTGTGGAACACAGCTCACTTTTCACCATGGAACGTTTCCACATTCATTTCATTATGTTTCTCACTCTTTTCCTTTTTTCTTAATTAATCCCGTCAATCTGTTTTTCACTGCATCATTATTCAGGGCACCATCAGCGTTGGTGTGGATGCAACAGACCTGTTTGACCGCTATGATGAAGACTTTGAAGAGATGCCAGGAGGAGGCTTTCCTCATATTGAAATCAACAAGATGCATATTTCTCAGTCTATAGAGGTACAACAAACATTCACTTAGCCATTACTGTCCACCCACGTGCTAGCCTGAGCCAAGATCACATTGGTATTCTATGCTTCCTGCCTCTCTGCAGGCTCCTTTGACGAACTCTGACACAGCAGTGCTGTCTGGTTCACTCTCTACGCACAATGGGAATGGAGGAGGAAACATTAACATGACCATACGCAGGGTTATGTCAGCCAAGGGATGGGGAGAGGTACGCGCACGTAGATGGATGTAGAGAGAAGCACATTAAAGTGTCTGTCTGTCCATCCCAGTTTTTGGGCACATTGTCTCAGGAATGCTTTCAAAGAATTTCCTCAAAATGTGGCACAAATGTCCACTTGGACTCAAGGACGAACTGCTTAGAATTTGGTGGTCAATGGTCAAGGTCATTGTGACCTCAAATACATGTTTTTTTGGTCAAAACTCATAAATGTATACACTAATTATAACAATATTTCACACAAAAATATCAGGAAATGACAAATCTTCTGCAAAAACGCTAATCTCTGGTTACCACTTTGAAACTGAAGTGACTGTACAGATTTTCTGTGCATCAAAGGACAGGAGATAGGAAGGTGGACCATTCCCATTAAAGGCCAAATGGAAACCTGGCTGTAAGCACCTTATCTATTTGGGAATCATACAGCTGCAAGTTGGTAATTCCTGTAGAAATACTGTGTGTAATGCGTTAGGTGGTAGGCTTAGATAATACATCTTTCTGTGTATTCACATCTGCATTTGTTGCAGGTGGAGTTTGGTGCGGGAGACATACTCGGACCTCTCATTGGGTTAAAGGTGTTTCGCAATATCACACCACGGTGGTGAGGCCCAACTTTCTGGCATTAATGCGTTAACATACGAGCTGCGTTCTCCTTTCATATCTTCTTTGTGTGTGTGGTTTTTTTCCTGTCCAGTTTTTTGACAGCCCAGTGCGGTTTACAGTTCTCTCCTCGAGGTTTGCGACCAAGCTGTTCTCTGATGACAGCGCGGCACCTGGATCAGAACACCATGGGTTATCTTCAGTGGCGCTGGGGGCCCAACAGCGCCATGACTACCAGCCTGGTCCGAGACACAAAGAGCAGCCACTTTACTCTAGCGCTGCAGGTACACTCAAACATAAGTATCCACACGAAGGCTGGCAGTGCAGGTGCAGCCATATTATGTCATTACTTTTATTATTTTGATCATTTTCCCTTATTATATCTGTTCTTTATTGCTATTCTCCTGGGGCCCCAACCCACCCCACCCAGCTGGGAGTGCCTCACTCCTACCTGATGATGAGCTACCAGTACAAGTTCCAGGATGAAGACCAGACCAAAGTTAAAGGCTCTGTCAAGTATGTGTATCTGCTGCGAGTGTCCTAAACCTGCATGCATACAAAAAATAATTTGCTGAGTAGCTCCTGGAAGCATGGCAGCATACTTAAATGAAAAACATGGCATTACCTGAAAATCCTCTTTTTGTGGAATTCTGGACAACTTTTAAAAATATGAGATGATTAAAAAAAACATCTTATCTGACTGATTTATATACCTTATTTACTTTAAGTGACTAGAATAATTCTGTTTTTAAAAGCTGTTTAGATATTACAAGAAAATAGTGAAATTAGAGATAAGACATATTATTTTTTGAAGAAATTATAATTACAAAGAACTACATAATTATATGAAAAATAAAGTTTTTACAGGACTGTGCAGTTCTGTGAAAAACCACCTTTAGCAGAGATAATTTGAAGTAACTGTTTTCTGTGTAACTTTTGTCACTCTCTTACATCGATGTGGAGGAATTTTGGCCCAGTCTTCTTTACAGTGTTGCTTCAATTCACTGAGGTTTGCAGGCAATTCTTTACGCACAGCTCACCTAAGGTCCCGCAACAGCATTTTAATCAGGTTGAGGTCTGGACTTTGATTGGACTATTGCAGCATCTTGATTCTTTTTTTTTTCAGCCATTCTGTTGTGGATTTGCTGCTTGCATGGGGTCATTGTCCTGTTGCATGACCCAGTTTCAGGCAGGTTTTAGCAGTCACACAGATGACCTGACATTTGAATCTAGATTACTTTGGTATACAGAGGAGTTCACAATAGACTCACTGGCTGCAAGGTGTCCAAGTCCTGTGGCTGCAAAACAAGCCCAAACCATCACTCCTCTGCCATCGTGCTTGACGGTTGGTATGGAGTGTTTCTCCTTATATGCTGTGTTTGGTTTTCTCCAAACATGGTGCTGTATATTATGGCCAAAAATATCCAAATTGGTCTCATCTGTCCAAAGGAAACTGTTCTAGATGTCTTGTGGTTTGTTCAGATGCAACTTTGCAAACCTAACTTGTGTTATGTACATTTTAGAGAGAGGAGGCTTTCTCCGCTCAGCCCTTCCAAATAAGCCATAGTTGTTCAGTCTTTTTCTAACTGTCATGAACTTTAACATTCAGTCTGAGATGTAGCTCTTGGTTGTTTTTTTTAAACAGTTTCTCCGAGCACTGCACAGTCTGATCTTTGGGTACATTTGCTGGGAATTCCACTCCTGAGAATATTGTGGCATTATGTTAACACACACCTGAATGCTCCAGACCAGCAAACTGTCAAAACATCTGCTTTTATAGAGGTTCTTTTTCTATAGACCTTTTAGCCCTTATAACATTTTATGGAAGCAGTAAAGCTGTACTTGGGTTTTCATAGGGCTGTATAGAGTCCTACGGAAAGTTTTTTCCACCCACATGACTGTATTGTGTATCCTATATAAACAATTTAAATATGGTACAATGCAAGTAATAGGAAAATTATTTCATTTTTTCTTATTATTAGCATATTCATTATAATAACAATAGGTTATTCATAGAGCTGCTGGAGATTTAACAACAAAAAAAATCCCTACACAGCATGATTAAAAAAATCTTTTGGATCTCTCACTGAGTCAAAAGAAAGTCATGCACAAACAAAGACATTATTTTAAAAGGCTATTTACCGATCAAACATTTTACACATGCTCTTATCCCACAACATTAATCACCATTTATAGTTGCTCTAAAAGTTACTCTGTCCAGTTCTGGCCATGCTGTTGTCTTTACTAGCTGCCTAGCTTCATTTGTCTCACGGTCCCTGTTCACTTTTGTGTTCCCCCGTTTCTAGGACAGGCTGGTTTGGCACTGTGGTAGAATATGGAGCAGAGAGAAAGATCAGCCGACACAGTATACTGTCAGCCACTGTCAGCGTTGGCGTCCCACAGGGAGTCACACTCAAGATCAAGTACTGGCCATCCACAATATGATCTCACTCTACTGTGTGTCTTTGCCTCACTGCATGATTATCTTATAAATTGTGCTTGCATTTGGGCTTATGTAGGCTGGCACGTGCAAATCAAACATACCTGTTCCCAGTCCATCTGACTGATCAGCTGCTGCCCAGTGCTGTCTTCTATGCCACTGTGGGACCTCTGCTGGTGTACATGGCCATCCACAGGCTGATTGTTATCCCATATACACAAGCACAGAAGGAACAGTGAGTAAATGTCCTCTGCCTCAAACAGCATCTCACATTGTCCCAGCAGTAGAAAATCTTGGTTCCAGGCTTGTTCTCAAAAATTCTTGATTAATACACAATGAACTTTTCTTATTTATCACCCAGTTCTCCTTAACTTTTCTGTATTTAATGTAATTTTTTTTTGCACTTAATAAATTGCATGATTGCCAAACATTGTCCATCAGATAAAGGCAATCAGTTCCCTGATTTGGGCAAAAAAACAAAAACAAAAATGCAGCGTGTCTGTTGCGGGTGTCATTAATACTAGAGGGATTTCTTTCATGCTTACACTGTCATCACAGACGCCTCCAATGTGAATCCCAGCGGGTGATTGTTGTCTGTCTCTGTGCCTCTCAGAGAGCTGGAGCTGCAGAGGAAGAGCTCTGCCACAGACATCGCCAAGAAGAAGCAGGAGGCAGAGTCTGCTGTGAGTACTCGCATGCTGAAACACAGTTCTCCGTTGTGTGTGGGGGATAATTGATCATTGTTTCTGAGTTCAGCTCTCCTCATTATGAACTCATGACTGAATCTCGCCCGAAAAGCTCGCTACAATCCTATTCTGATTTTGCTCTCTTTCTCCCTTGGCTCCCCTGCAGGTTCTGCTGATGCAGGAGTCTGTGAGGAGAATCATAGAAGCAGAAGAATCCAAAATGGGTGAGGGTATACACACACACACACACACTCACACGCAGACGTATTGCACAGAGTGAAAAGCTGATATTTTTTTTTAAGCCCGTAGCCGCTCAAAACTTGGTAAAAATCCATATAATTGAAACACATGTCAAGGTAGCTGTCATACTACACATAATGCACTGTAACTTCAGATCCTGTCTGTCTAACTTCCATCATATACTGTTGTGAAGCATATATTACGTATATTATTTTTTAGGCCTGATCATCCTGAATGCCTGGTATGGAAAGTTTGTGTCAGACACAAGCCAGAAGCAGGAGAAAGCCAAGGTCATCGATGTGACTGTGCCTCTACAGTGCCTGGTCAAAGATTCCAAACTCATCCTCACCGAGGCCTCTAAGGTGCGCCAAATAAAACGAAAGTGTTTCTTTCTGCATCTGATCTGCATGCATGCATTGCTTTCAAACGGTTCCTCTGTGTGCAGTCAGGGTTGCCTGGCTTCTACGACCCCTGTGTAGGAGAAGAGAAGAGCCTAAAATTACTCTACCAGTTCAGAGGTGTCCTGCACCAAGTCATCTCTGCAGATACTGAGCCTCTACGGATACCCAAGCAATGTTAGTATGCGAGGCTTTTAAGAGCAACATTATTTGCAGTTTTGTTCAGATTTACAGCACGTGCTTGCATCCACGTTCAGATTATTAGTATGTTGTTGTTTTTTTTTGTCTTGTCAGCTCACAGAATTGAGTCTGAGTCCTAGAAGCCACTGCTGTCGGAGCAACGGGGGGCAAACGCAGATTAAACAGACTGTGTGTAAACAGAAGAACTCAAGAATGGAGGGGGACACATCAAAAATGAGCTGGCTTCTCTCCTCTGGCCTTCTTCTGTTGTGACGCTAGCAAATCCGATAGTTCCTCCACTCCTCCCTTTTTCCTGTGGGCCAGCTGAATACAGTCAGCAACAATTTCCTGCAAGGTGTTGCCCTTTGTGTCCCTACACCTGACAGAGTTGCTCAGATACCTGCCTGCTGCAGGGGAGAAGACACTCGTCCTACAACATAGATTTATATATGCACTACACAGAGGGACTGACGATCCCTCAGTAATGAGCTAAAAGTACATATCTATTTAAACATGTTTCTTGACATTCGTTAAGCCACTGAGGCTGTAATTTACTCCATATAATTGTAGTCTTTTTTCCTATATGTGTATCACCTTGATAGTATTGATCTAATATTGGTATAGCATAGTCACTGCAATAATTCATGCAAATGTTTCTGGTCACAGATCACGTCTGGCTAACCCCGAGGCTAGCCACGACTGTGGAATGACTAAACTCATGGTTTTTAAATTTCTCATCACCCACTCAGAACATCCTAATTTATGTATCGTTTTAGTGACGTTATCTGCTGCTCACTCACTGGTGCCGGTCGGCAGGTGTTAACTGGTGCTCCGAACTTATATCTGTGAAGGCTGAGATTTGGAAGAAAGGGGAGGGCTTATATAGGGAGGAAAAGTGAGCGTTTGCCTTTAATGGTAGCGTTCCAACTAAAGAGAGAGAGAAGCTCAAATTCCACATATTGATTTTTAATATCTATTCTAGACTGCAATTTAAAGGCAGAAATTCAACTTGGATTTGATTTGCGTCAGTGTTTATTGATTGACTCGGTGCAGCTGCAGCCAAAACTGAATTTTCTATAAGGACTTTAAATACAGTGAAGGTTATAGTTTGTACTTCTCTGATGTCTGCCTGGAACAAATCCAGTGGTAGCAGTAAAATACTGGCATGGATTCGAAGCATGGAAGGAAACTTATTTAAATTAGGATTATTTTGTAATTGATTGGATGTAAATGGGAGTAGATCAGCACTTTGCCGCATGTAGCTCATTTGCTGCTGGTGTGATTAATTGAGCTTAGCAGACTGGGCAATGAAATCAAGCTCAGCTGATCCCCCTCTGCACATCCAGCTGTCAGGTCTCTAATGGGGCATGCTGTAGGTTTGCAAGCCACTTTACAACCCACCTCTACCTTTTGTGCTCTGTCTGACTTAATCATTATGTCTGTTGTCAAAAATGCCTACTCTGTTTTGTGATGGGGCCTTGCTGCTGCTTTCCATGCCGCTGGGCTTTCCATATATGGGCACGGAAGGGAGATCCCAGAATAGAGCCACAATTTCCTTTGACTATAGCGTTTTTCACCGACTGAACCTTAGCCTCAGTAAAACTACATGGCTATATTTTCTGAATTAGGTGTTACAGTGTTTGTTTAGTTGGTGCACTGGTTTTGTGCCATATCTTTTAATTCCTACTACTCTCCCTCAATTGTTCATCAGAAAAATAAAATTCAGAATCCAGTTAATTCTAAATGACATGCCACTCCTCTGTAGTTGCAGAGGGATCGTATTACAATCTTTCAGGTATTAATAAAGCTACTTTCAGCTGCTCCCTTATTCACACAGGGTCACCACAGCAGGTAGCTCTGCATATTTGATTCGACAGATTTTACACTGGATATTCTTCCTGACACATTCCCCAAGGGATTTGTGTCTCCTCCCAGAATTGAACCAGGGAGCTTCTGCTTGCTAGGCAAATGTGTAAACCACTACATTATGAAGCTACTTCAGGTGATAAGACATACACGAAATCACCTTTGCCGTAGCTATTTTCTCATTTTAATGGTGAAATATCCTATGATACGCATAACTGAGAAACAGGTAGGTGATGTAGCATAAAAGTCCCAAAGATTTCAGATCAATTGCGCCCTTCAAAGTTCCTGTTTAATCTGATCTTTCTCCTAATCCTGATCTATTATTTGTCTCTGTAATCACAACCATGGGCAGATTCTGTAACTACAGTCATTCATTCATGACCATTTAGGGAAATATAATATTTTGCACAAAATGTACAGTATTTAAAGCAAATGACAGAGGCTGTCACCAGACCTCAAACTGTGGTACACTTTTACTAAACTGGAATTTGCATAAAGAAATACTGACTAATGCAGGTGACTTCATATGGTGTCCTTTGGATTTTGGTTAGTCTATTTCTGTGAATAACCTGCACTTCCAGAAGGTGTGTGTAGGCTTCAAATAGTTAAAGCTAAAGCATGAAGAGGGTTAGGGGACAGTAAGTTTTGGTGTTATGCTAGAGAAAAAGAGGCAGCTGATTTTCAGTTGGGATTACTCTTCCAGCAGCCGTTTTGCACTAATTGTTTGTAGTATTTGTCTTATTTTTGCCGTCTTAAGTGTGATGTAAAGTGTTTGGCCCAGTCATCTGTCACCTCTGCTCTGGTGCCACCCTGAGGCCTGCAGAAAGACTGCTCCCTGCTGTTACATTCCAACCCATCCTCCAAACTGACTGGTGTTAGTATGTAAATGTTATGAATGGTTGAGGAGCCTGTTTTCCTGTCCCGTAAAGACAATAAATATGAGAAAAACATGTTTAGTATTTGATTACAAGAACATTTCAGGACTACATCCTGCAGTTACAAAATGCACTGTGACCCCCCCCCCCCCCCAAGAAATAATCAAAAATCAGCAGGTTAAAATGGCAACTCTTTATTTACAGTAGTTTACAATAGTTTCACAGAAACAGTTTGCACCACAGTACAGACAACGCTTTCTCAGTAAGAGGGATAGAACAACCCAGGATCAGATTAAACAAGCTGTATCACAATGAGCTTTTTTTTTTTTTTTTTTAAATTTTTAAACTAATTTGTTTAAGATTC
>JAVDPK010002309.1:219032-229184 GCA_034780415.1 Cichlasoma orientale
CAGGTGTGCTGGATCAGGAACACATCTAAAACCTGCAGGACACCGGCCCTCGAGGCCTGGAGTTGTCCATCCCTGCTGTAGCCTATCTGCTTCAAGGTTTGAGGTTCAAGGTTGCGTGCTCAGAGATGCTCTTCTGCATAACTTAGTTGTAACAAGCGGCTATCTGAGTTGTTGTTGCCTTCCTGTCAGCTCAAAGCAGTTTGGCCATTCTCCTCTGACATCAATGAGGTATTTTCACCCAGAAAACTGCCACTCACTATTTTCTCTTTTTTGGACCCTAGTGATGGTTGTGTGGTTTAAATCAAGTTTCTGAAATACTCAGCCCAGCCTGTCTACAGGGTGGGCCATTTATATGGCTACACCTTAATAAAATGGGAATGCTTGATGATATTAACTTCCTGTTTGTGGCACATTAGTATATGGGAGGGGGAAAACTTTTCAAGATGGGTGGTGACCATGGCAGCCATTTTGAAGTCGGCCATTTTGGATCCAACTTTTGTTTTTTCAATGGGAAGAGGGTCATGTGACACATCAAGCTTATTGGAAATTTCACAAGAAAAACAATGGTGTGCTTGGTTTTAACGTAACTTTATAAGTTTCTGACCACTCATAAAATGTGTTCAAAGTGCTGCCCATTGTGTTGGATTGTCAATGCAACCCTCTTCTCCCACTCTTCACGCACTGGTAGCAACACCGCAGGAAAAATGCTAGCAAAGGTTCAGTGCATAAAGAGGGATCTATCCAATGTGGGTTAGTGTCAGGCCAATAGCGGTGGTTTTCTTTGTTAACTTCACCATTCACATAAACGTTTGCCTCATCACTGAACAAAATCTTCTGTGTAAACTGAGGGTCCTGTTCCAATTTTTGTTTTGCCCATTCTGCAAATTCAGTGCGCCGATCTGGGTCATCCTCGTTGAGATGCTGCAGCAGCTGGAGTTTGTAAGGGTGCCATTTGTGAGTAGCTAATATCCGCCGAAGGGATGCTCGACTGATGCCACTCCCCAGTGACATGCGGCGAGTGCTACGCTGTGGGCTCTTGCTGAATGAAGCTAGGACAGCCAGTGATGTTTCTTCATTAGTGACAGTTTTCATGCGTCCACATTTTGGCAAATCCAACGCTGAACCAGTTTCACGAAACTTGGCAAGAAGTTTGCTAACTGTAGCATGGGAGATGGGTGGTCTCGTAGGGTGTGTCTTGCATTGAAATCTGCTGCAATGACCCAGTTACTGCGTTCACCAGACATCAACACAATTTCTATCCGCTCCTCACGTGTTAACCTCTGCGACATGTCAGTGGCTGTAAACAAAGAGAAACTTGTAAATAAAGTTACGTTAAAACCAAGCACACCATTGTTTTTCTTGTGAAATTCCCAATAAGTTTGATGTGTCACATGACCCTCTTCCCATTGGAAAAAAAAAGTTGGATCCAAAATGGCCCACCCTGTACTACCAACAACCATGCTGCATTCAAAGTCACTGAAATCACCTTTCTTCCCCATTCTGATGCTTTGTTTGAATTTCAGCAGGCCTACATGCCTAAAAGCACTGGGTTGCTGCCATGTGATTGGCTGATTAGATATTTGTGTTAATGAGCAATTGAACAGGTGTACCTCATGGGCTGGTGAGTATATAAACCAATCAAGCATAACATTATTAGTGGGTAACACTGATTATCTCTTCATCATGGCACCTGTTAGTGGGTGGGATATATTAGGGAACAAATGAACATTTTTTCCTCAAAGTCGATGTGTTAGAAGCAGGAAACATGGGCAAGCGTGAGGATTTGAGCGAGTTTGACAATGGCCAAATTGTGATGGCTAGATGACGTCTCCAAAACTGCAGCTCCTGTGGCGTGTTCCTGGTCTGCAGTGGTCAGTAGCTATTAAGAGTGGTCCATGCTGAACCCTATCAGCCACCGAAGCATTGTTGGAGACCATGTACACCCTGCCATGGAAATGGTATTCCCTGATGACTGTGGCCTCTTCCAGCAGGCCTGCCACAAAGCAAGAATGGTTCAGGAATGGTTTGAGGAGCACAGTGATGAGTTTGATGTGTTGACTTGGCCTCCAAATTCCCCAGATCTCAGTCCAATTGAGCATCTGTGGGATGTCCTGGACAAACAAGTCCAATCCATGGAGGCCCCGTGTTGCAGCTTACAGAACTTAAAGGATCTATTGCTAACATCTTGGTGCCAGAAACCACAACACACTGTCAGGATTGATTTGGCAGCAAAAGGGGGACCAACACAATATTAGTTAGGTGATCATAATGGTATGTGTGATAAGTGTATAACCCAGTAATAGCTGTTCCTTGTCTCTGAGCTGTTCTGCATGGTGTGTATTGATACCTTAGTTACTTTCCCCAATGTGACAAGGATCTATGGATAACTTCGATAAGTTGTACTGTGATCATATATGATTTATCCTCAAAGTAAAGCAAAAATATGATTACTGTATCGCATATTCAATAATGTTTTTTCTTTTTCCTTTGATAGATATTAATAAATATGCTGGAGAACAGCCCTCAGAGCCAAACACCAGGGTGGACCTTGAAATATCAGAGCTGCTGACTAAAAAACCTAAAGTAGAGCAAATAGAGTATGACATAAGTTGGGAACAGCAAGCAGGGCTGGCTGAAGCTGACAGCTTTATTACACCAGACTGTGTTAAAGAAGAGCATATTGAATGTGACATAAGTTTGGAACAACAGCCGGGGGTGGCTGAAGCTGACAAATTTATTACGTCAGACTGTGTTAAAAATGAACTGAAAGAAGAGGACGAAGAAGACATAAGCATGCAGTGCATCTCTGACATGTACCAGGTTCATGTGGTGGATGACAGCCTCGAGTCTTCAGCTACTAACTCAGCTGATGAAGGGAGTCAAAATGAATACTGTTCCACAGATGAGTCAGAAGCAGATCACCAGAGTGAAGAAAGGACAAATGAGAGCCATCGACTTCAGAACTGCTCTAAAACTTCAAAGGCAAATGTAAGTTTGTCCTCTTCACTCTAAAGTATGTGGTGAACGACTGTTATGATGTAGTAAACAAACTGGTTTCATGTGGCAAAAATCCTCCAAGATATTCTCCAAGATATGACAAACATGAAGAGTACGCGTGGCTTGCGTCAGTATTTGTCAGTAATCTAAAGTTCTCATATCACCTGACGTCACAGTTTTGTAGTTTGTAGTTTTTAAAGTTTTGCTAAGAATTGAAAACACTGTTCCTGACCTGCTGAAGTACCACACACATTTAGGCAAACATACACCAAATGTAAACGATTGTTTAAATGTTTATGTTACTGTTTTTCCTTTTATTTTCTGAAGAAAAAAAAATAGCCAATAATTGTGTAACTATGACCTTTTCCCCCCAAAAAACTGACGCGCACAATAGAATAAACAAGCAAGTAAGTAAATGAAATCAGTGATTACAACTCATTAGGCTGATAGCATGTCAGTAACCTGATGGAGACACCACCAACCAACCAGAATCTGAAGCTCATTTTGGAAATGCTGGCTATCGCATAGGGCTAAAGAGGTGAAGCTTGTTACCAAGCACAACTCCGAAGCCAGCAGTCATGGTGGTGTTGGGGGAGTGTTGGTGAACACGGCATGGGTAACTTGTACATCTGCGAAGGAGCAACCTCTGTAGCATTCCGGGCATCTTTTTCCAGGAAGGCCTCTTTTATTTTAGCCAGGCAGTGTCGTTATAGAAGAGTTAATGTCAACATTTGGGAAACACATTGCATGTAATTCAAACAGCACATATTGTTTCTGTTTGATCTCTTTTTTTTTCTTCAGTTTCAATATCTGACATGTTGTCTTTCTACTTTTTTCTTTTTCAATCCAGTATGGAGTTTGAACGATTTTGCAAATCACTGAATTTGCTTTTTTACATCTTGCACAGGTTCACAGCGCCTGGAAAAATGATTATTATCCAGCCTGCAAACACTTCTGGCAGCAACTTCTTTCTGTTCTAAACTTTTGAATCTTCACCCACTTTTCCCTGTAGATTACCTTCTGACATGTTTTTAAGCTGTCTTGCTTACGCAGCATTATGAAGTCAGATGAATTTAAGTGCCATCGAAAATGCTTAAGCTTGTGTTTCTTTGAGTAGCTGATAGTTGAGGATTGCTATCCAATGAGATTTTGTTACTATATAATGAAATCCTCTTTGTACTTGTGGTGTTACTGCTGCACAACCCCAAAGAAGAATATTTCCACTCCAGTGTTTAGCAGGTGGCAAGGCTTTCTCTTCATCAAATACTGCTCCTTTTATCCTATGAAGCTTTAACAGCTAACTCAACTTCATGTGTCCGCAGCACTTGTTCACAGTATGACATTTTGCTTTGCATACCTCAAACACTTGAGTTTTACGAGAATGTGGCATGCAGGTATTACCTTTACCCCCCGTTTGTGCATCAGCGCTTTACAGTGAAATGTTGCATCACCGGCCCTCTGTCAGCGAAACCTTTCTGCAGGGCCTTCGCTTTATGGAGGCTTTACTTTGGCTGTCTGCTCGACATTTACATCCTCCGAAAGCTTTATTGGTCTTCCACACCTTGTGCTGACTTCCAGTTTCCCTTAGCTGCTATTACGTTAATTTAGGATAAGAGACGTTTCACAGTTTAACTTTTAATTTCATGGAATTAAAAGTGTAAATGAATTAACATTTTGAAGGATTGGATTATCTTTAATTTCTGCAGTCTTAGTAGTCTTAATGGGTTTGACTTGAAAATAGAGAGGCGCTTATTAGATAATTGTTGTCTCACAAGTCCATATGCAGCATAACACCACCTTCCTTTATGTATGCTTATTCAGGATATGATGTGAAGTTAAAGCCAGACTTTGCCATGAAGTCTTTATAAGCATCCTTACACTTAGTTTCTATCTGCATCTCTCTAACTGTTGTTCCCAAAACATTTGTAGGTGTTCTAGGCCCCAAGATATTAGTTGACTCTGAATTTGCCTCAAAGATGAGCTTATAGTTCAGTCAAAGTCATACAGCCTCTGTTGCCTTGCTGATGACGTGAGGGTAAGTGCATTCTGGGTTTTCTGATGATCCAGAATTGTTATAAATAGCATTCATATACGCCTCGATGGTGTTAGGGTCTTTTGTACTGCAAAATGGAATTTATAATTGCTTTTTTTTTTTTTTTTTTTAATGTAAGCTACAAGATATAGTTAATCTATTCAAGAATGTCAAAGTAATGCTGAATTAGCTTGCAGCTGTAAGTGGCAGATATTTTGAAGATAAAGGAGCTGTCACAAAGGTTTAGAGAATAAATGTGTCATTACCCCAAAATGCTGTGTGTAACAGAACACCCGTGGTTGGCAGTTATAAGATTTAAACTCAAACCTACTGAGCTGTGGAAAACATCTGTATTACTCCTGAAGACTTGCAAAAGGACCCATTTGAAGGAATTTTATTATAAGTGAATTATAATAGAATATGTCATGCAGATTTTTCATGATTTTGACCAATTCTGCTCATTAGATTATCAGTGAATATGTTTAGAACTCCTGGGTTGTCTTTCAGTGGGCGGGCCCCTCAGTACTGGTACAGGATGTATTTATTTGTCTTTTTTGTTTCTTTGTTGTTGTTGTTTTTAACTTTTGAAATTAAATAATTTCTTTTTGTTTTCTTGGGTGAAAATCTTTAGAGGAAGCCAGCGTGCACCCTGCAGAAAACCATGCTAGAATTTCCAAGGTAAGAACAGCGAGAACCTGAATGATAACCCTCCTAACTTGCTTGCATAGATAATTATAATAATGAGGATGATATGTTTCATTACAGATTGATGCCCATTAACGCTTTCCCTGCTATCACATCTGAAAGCCGGTCCTTTTTAGAGAGGCTCATTGAAGCCTATAAGGATGTTCCTGATGACCAGAAGCCTCTGGTGACCAAAATGGGCCTCACAGCAGATGTGGAACTGGTGGACTGCGCTTTTGGAAAAGTTCCCAAAGGTTCCCCCCTATCCTACCAGTACCCCGTGCCGTCAAGTCGGGATTATAAGATCATGGATGATGCTCCTCCCCGGCCGCTGCTTCCTCTGTCTCATTACAAACTGGAGCAAGTGTCTGCCCTTCCTTTTCTCAGTGCTAAGGAGCAGGAACATATAAATGTCATGCAGGTCACCTGGGATGAAGCACACGATCTCGAGCGATCCACACGTGGCTGTAGGTCGAGTGAACGGGGGCTGCGGAAGCTGCGCTTGACCAGCCGTTTCAGAGAGATTTGCAAACTTAAACCAGGAAGGAGCAATGCAGAGCATCTGACATTCAAGATTCAGAAAGGATTTTCTAGGTGCAAATCAGCACAGATAGAGGAGGAAATGAAGAGCGAAGTTTTCCGGGAATACTGTCAGCACATGTATGTCAACTGGTACCCCTGTGGTTTGGTTGTTCATCCGAATGCTCCGTGGCTGGGGGCGATGCCTGATGGGTTGGTGTACGATCCCAATGAGAGCAGCAATTTTGGGCTGGTGCATGCTAAATTCATCAGTTTTCAGAGCTTCTCTGACTGCACTTTCCTGAAATGTCGGGATGGAGTCTTACAGTTGAAGAAGGACCACTCGTACTATTGGCACATGCAGGGAGAGATGATGGTGACGGGCATGGCATGGTGTGATCTGTTGGTGTTCTCCAGGGAAAGCATGCTGGTTCAACGTATATACCGTGACAATGTCATCATCAACATCATGAAGAAGAAGTTGGAGGAGTTCTTTTTCTATTACTACTTGCCAGCAAACGTTAAGCCGTCGATGGCATCATCACATTAGTGCCGCATGTGGGTTTTCACCCTGTGGGTCAGATTAATGGCACAGTGCAATTTATTTTGTTTTCACTGCATCACAAAGAAACCTGAAACACTGCTGTAGCGTGTTTTATATATATATTTCTTCACAATAAAAGCATCCCACTTGTTCAACTTTTAATCTGAAGTAACAGCACGAAACGTTTGGTGTACATGGGCAGCGACTTAGCTCATATTCATGCCTGAAATGATCAGTCTACAGTAAAATAATTGGTATTTCAGCCAAGCAGATGCACAAGAGTGAAACTAAGCTCTGAAGATTTCTCTCTGGTCTCTGCCACACTGCATGGGTTCACTATTCTACAAAGCAGGCTATGGCTCTATGTGTTGGAACATGCATAGATGTGCTTAGGCTAAATTGGACCAAGTGAGTGAAAAAACCCCTAATACACTATGTTTGGTTGCAGGTTTTAACCGATTCCACATGACTTGAAAGTTATCTTTTCTAATGACACGATTATATATTTAAATTTTGTATTACGTTCTATTGACCACAGGAAATGTATGTTTTAGTTACACTTTTTAATTTCTCATTAAAGTTGTTTTTTTCAAATCTGCCAGATGACTGATGCGGTTATTATTTGACATGTGTACCTTCTTAATACTCCACGAGTCCACGTTCTAGTGCTGTATCCAGTGTGAAGATTATTAAATTACACTGATCAGTTTGCCAGTAATTTGCGGTTATTTGATTATATTTTGGATGGCTTTTCACTCTTGTTTGGTGTCATTTACTGGCTTGGATGCTTGAAGTCTGAAGAAACAAGACATATTGGCAATTTATCAGTTTATTCATGTAACAAACAGGGGCCTCAGTAACGTGGAAGAACCAAGAGTCTTGGGAAAAGATTTTTTTTCACATGACTGCATAAATGGATTATCTGACCCAGAGAAAGCGTATAGCCTGAGAATACGGGAAAGATGACATGAGGGGGCTGAGGATGAGGAGAATTCTCTTACTAAGACAAAATAATCTGTCTTGTAAGTTGTAGCAAAACCAGGAAGAGCCTTTGTACCAACACCGAGGATTTATAAGGATGCTGTGATCAGCTGTATCAAATATGGAACTTAGATCAAGGAGGATTAGAATTTAACAATCCCAAAAACATATTACTTGTGTAAGTTTTGTTAGAAACCTCCACTGTAAATCATGCGGGAACATATAATCATTGTTTTATTTATTCACTTATCAATTACCCAAACAAATAAAAAATAAATATTTGTAATGCGTCACCAATCCATATAACATGCCAATCAAAAAGTTGTTTTTTTTAATGGGAACAGTTTGCTGGTCTGTCAGCTGTTATTTTGCATGCACAGCACTGAGCTCTCTGAGGTAGAGCATTTCCCCTGTCGCCCTGTAGGGGGTGCTGTGTCCACTCACCATGACCAGATTTTTTGATGACGTAACGTAAGGCACCGTGTTTTTGCAGCTGGTTAGGACATCCCTCATCAGAAATGCGCTGTCATGTTTCACACTAACCACATTAACCATTAGCCAGCAGGACACACGCGTTATTTAGTCACGCTGTGTCCCCCGCAGACCTTTTTCTCACGTTGACCGCATGTAGGTATTTTAAAGTTACCAGCTCGCTGCTGCTGCTCTCACAGACACTCGGCTCTCCTCCAGCCCAGCCCGCGTCTGCTTTTTCCCCCACACAGCTTTTTTGTTTGTTTATTTATTTTTTTATATTTGCCATCATGGGTGTCAATAAAATGTACATTAAGGTCGGCTATGCTTCGTTTGGTACGATCGTGGGCTTTTCAGCCTTCCTGGTGTGGAACTTGGTGTACAATCAGCCGTGGACTGGAGCCATGGGAGGACTGTCAGGTGAAGTAAACACTCTCTGCAGAGATACATTTCATGAGTGGGAGAAGCACTGAATCAGAGACTTTTAGGCATTTATGGGAGCGCAGATTTAGAGAGAAGTCACAGGTTTAACTTCTATTGCAAGACCAGGTCATCTCATCAACTTTGTGGTACATGTGTCACTTTTGTGTGTGTGTACAGTAATTACTGCTTTTTTCTATCATTAACAAATTTTTTAAACTTGCTGTTTGTAAAAAGGTCATAAAATAATTAAATGCCACTTTAGCTTCATAAACTGCTGCTCAAGAGTCTTTTAATTTTTACCTTATCGGGAATCTTACGTTAGAAAATGTAAAAATTAAAAAAGTAAAAGTAAAAAATGTAAAAAAGACCATTAAAACCCAGATCCTGGAAATCTAAGTAAACAAATACGGTTTGTGTTCAGATGAAATATTAATTAATTCTTGGAACATTTAACCAAACAAGAGTATCCAAAGTAGAACAGTCTTCTTCTGTGGTTGTAAGCATTTATTAACAAGCACGAATTCCTTTCTGTTTGTACTTTAACCTTTCCCACCAATGAACACTGACTGGATCAACCATTAGAGGCTTGCAGAGTCTCCAGTATCAACTTTTAAAGGACATGTTTTACCCCAACCCCTGCCAGTACTTTGTCTTTCTGAAAACCATTTTCCAACCTTTTCATGCAGATGTTGGTTGCAATGAATTCATCTCTAAAAATAAGTCGCCAACTTTTTGTGTGCAGAAAGCTGAGCAAGCCTGCATGGTCAGCTAAGGAAACACCATGCGTAAAACTATACTCTCTTTGGACATGGACTGTGAATAAGAGAGTGTGATTTACAATCCAAGAGTACAGATTTGCACATGTTTAAAGGGCAGCTCTGTACAAACTGCCAATAAAGGGAAATGTGTCAACATTGCAAAAGAAAGGCTGTTGTTTTAGAGCGGTAGCATTTCCTTTCCAACTGTGCTGCTTTGAATTTAGACTCAATAAGTGCAGGCTTAATCTTACAGTGCAAACGTATAGACATTGGACTTGACAGGATGTTGGTCACAATTGTAAATCTATAAATTGCAGTGGTAGATCCTGTTAGATCAGCCAAAAAGATAAAATGCTTCCGTTCATGCACAGATATGCAAAGGATATAAAAGAGCTGCATGCTGGAAATTTGACCTTTGAGACACTGTTGAGGTTTCATCAGTTGACAGGATGCAATGGATTCAGTTTTAGCAGTTGTTTAAATATGCATTTTTACCAAAGATCAAACTAGTTAAAGTTCAACATTGGTGCCATCTCTTTGTGCAACATTAACATTTGTGTCTATTCCTGATTACACTGATAGTAATACATTAATCTGACTGAAAAAGAAAAGCTGCATTTTCTTTGTCTTAACAAACAACAACAACAAGATTGAAATGATGCACGGGTGTCGCAATCAACCAGTGTTGAAGATAACTGTTAAATTTTCATGAAAAATGACAGCTTGCATCACCTAATATAAAT
>JAVDPK010002309.1:258650-271948 GCA_034780415.1 Cichlasoma orientale
CCATCCATCCATCCATCCATCCATCCATCCATCCATCCATCCATCCATCCATCCATCCATCCATCCATCCATCCAGAAAACTCACAGTCTCTCATTTACTGAACGATGATATTGCATTAAGTATATCAGGCAGCAAAGTTGATTTTAATAAAAGTGTTACAACATGTGTTTCTCAGTAAAAACAGATCCACTGTACTATTACAACTAGTGACAGTCACGTGACAAGGATAATTATGCAGTGAACAAAAAACTGTTTAAACTGATTAGGCTACTCAACTGTAGATGGTGGACCTTAAAGCTCAGAGGTAAAACCTACAGAATAAACCTTGCAATATTTCAAGTGTATTTTTTTTACAGCTTAAAACAGAAAGCAATAGTTTTTTTTTGGATCTACTGTTTAAATGTTTCAATAATGAAAAGTTAAAAAAATACTTGTGTAAGGTTAAGCATTCACTGAGCTATAACCCGTGCCTTCATTATATGCCGATAAGAAAGTCTCCTAATATTAGCATACATTTATATAAAAAGCTTACCTCATGGGGCAGTGGCAGGGAGCCGTTATCTGAATGGAGGCTGTCGTTTGGAGAGCTGCACCCTGATGCTGGATTGCTGCTGCTGCTCGGTGAAGAGTCTGCACGTCAGAATAGAAAGACCCCTATGAAGCTCATCGCTATCAGCTGCTTACGACATACTAGAAAATTTATCAAACTGTGTTGAAACTCGATGATGTGCGCTAAAATGTCGGAAAGGTGACGTCAAAGAAACTTTAACTTGCAACAGCTAACAAAACAAAAGAATAAAAGTGTTAGAGTGATCCAGCTGAATGTAAATACTGTACCCAGAGTTTCAGTCCTGTGCTTGACGGCAGGAGGGGCACTGATCTTACGCTGCAGCGGGTTTGGTCTTGTGGTGATGAGTTTCTTTAACTTCCACTTCAGCGTGGGCTCAGACACTTTACACACACAAACACATGTGAAGGAGCAGACACATCCACACACAAGGAGACAAAAAAATTGTCCAGAGCTCTCATAAAAAGTAAAGAAAAGTATTTGTAGTTCTCACACTCACATAACTAGATGATTGTTTTATACAGTGGCAAAATCAACAAGAAAGCACCTACTCAGCAGTGCACGTACTATAATGATGTGCTCACTTTGTGTAATATAACTCAACAAAACAAATACCTCAACCGTGGACAGAAGAATCAAAACATTAATTGTATTGTATACACTGGTCAGTCTCCAATAAACCTGAATAAAGTAATCAATCAGTGGCTGGCTCAAAGTGGATAAAAGAAAAATTTGTGTTGTCAGAGAGCCAACAAAAGCACTAGGGGGTGTTTGCCAGTGCAGATGGGTCTAGGGTAACGCAAATAAATAATGGTACGTGCACTCACAGAAATGTAGAGGAAGGCGTGACCACTTTTGCTCCTATTCACACAGTGATGGAGGACTGCTCTGCACTCTCACGCAGTTCATTTTACACATACCTTAGCTACAGTTATATAACTGCTCAGGTCTTTGTGTCTCACTGTACCTATTGTTTTTTTTTTTATGGCTGTTCAGCCTTACTCTGGCCCTGCATGCCTGATGCATAATGAGTTTCCTTCATCTCAATGCAAAAGACACACCTTTGCTCCCTCACTCTTTCCATTATTTGGACTAGAACATTACATAATGTAAAAAATGACAGGTGGTTGAAACACTAAGTATTCCAGTGCAGGTGATTTGAGTCTAGCAGACCTAAAATGGAAAATCACATGACCTCTACAGCTTTAACCTCAGGGTGTGAACCCCAATCACAGACCCAGCTACAGGTGTCTCACCTGTTCTTCTCAAGACACGCTGGTCACAGGGTGTAGGCTGAGGCTTTGGGGACATGTCAGGAACCCGGAGCCTTAGTGACCAAAACACAACAATAGATTGCGTCAATTGTAAGTAACCACAATAAACTTTTTGCTGAGTGTGTGCTGTTTTTGCATCCATCGCAGTCTACAGCCTGCTCAGAAAAATCAGTGATGCCTCTCACCCGAATCCTGGGGCAGGACTGCTGTGGTTGGGAGTCACTCTGTCATGGTTAGGCTGGCTCTTCATAATTATGTGTTCCCGAAGTTTTTGCCTTACCAGGGGACTGGCCACAGCACCTGCCAGGAAAAAAAAAAAAAAAAAGACAAAAAATAAATAAATAAAAGCTCATACACAGTCACAGGGCAGGTAGATATGCATTAAACAGTGTAGATTATAGTATGAAGTAATGGTGATTTTCTTTTTTTTTTTTTAAAAATAGCCAAATTAGAAGTGGTTTGTATTACAACTTCTCAAAAAGTAGTCAAGAAACTTCGGAAGTAAGATCCAAGATCCTCTTTGCGCTCTTCATTTCCTCTACATTGTAAAAATAAAAATGGTTTCCCAAAACAAGCTTGTTTGTTTGACTTTGGTTTGACGTGAGTACAAATTTCCTTGGAATCTGAGAATACCTCACAGTACTGTTGGAAATCCCCTTCTTTTTCAGTAAAACATACAGTGTGCTATGACTCAGATGAAGGGCACGTAAACCACCTTATGGTCTCTCAAAGAACTGATGAAAACACACAACAGTGTGGCGAAAACAGAATACACAGGACAGAATACACAGGACTCACTCTGCTCATTTTTACTCTTTTGTATCAGCTGATGTAGATCTTCTCTTTTCTCCTCACCCATCTCTCTTTGCATTTGTTCAATGTTATACTGAAAGATAAAAAACAAAGAAAGAAAAAAATAAAAAATTACACAAAAAAAGGCCAAAGGCTACCACCAGCATTCTCTGACAAGCACATAGATACACATCTTGAATAAGATAGCTGGACACTGAAGTGCTGCATCAATCAGCTAATCTGTGACAAGTGTCAATAAGAATTAAATACTGAGAAGATGGTCTGTTTATAGTAACCTAAATCCAGTTCTTACTCATCTCTCCCGAGTCCTGCACAATACCTGGGTAAAGGCCTGCGGTGAAAGCCGCTGGATTGTTTCTGTGGCCGGTGTGGCAGGAGGTCTGTCTGTCTTATAGTAACATAAATAAATGCCAGATGTGGAAATTCTCCACTGTGGTCAAAATTTCATTTGGTCTCTGTTTTCATTTACTGAATGCTGATGAAACAGAAGCCTTTAATGTAAAGATTTAAATCGTCTGATTTAAGCTAATGCACTGATCAATCCATGCTACGCCCATTCCCTCTCCAAATTTAAACTTCAATTTTTGCTGAGCTGTCCAGCTCGACTAGGTGAAGACTGACATCTGAGTTTGGCCTCACCTGCAAGTGCTGCTGGGAAAATTGGGCACAATGTGGAGCGTTGTAGGGTCCCAGGAAGAAAGGAGTGCGGGGAGCCAGCATGGCCGAATCGGGGCCTGGATGCAACAACCTGTGAGTCACACTTAGGTCCATGGGTGGATTCCCATTAACGGGCAAAGAAACCTGCTTGCTGATGATCACATCCACTAAAGATGGGGATAGAAAGAAAGAGAGAGAGAGAAAATAATATATTAGTTTGCTGACTTTATTTACAGATGCAATGCTGGTCGCTATGTAGTTAGGGGATGAAAAATCAGACTGCCTCTCTTTAGTATTTCTTACTTCATCTGTATCACTTGTTTTGAAAATTATGTGTGCCTGTCATAGATAGATCATCATCACTGATAGGAACATGAAAAATGGTGTGAGCAGCTTAGATTTCCAGCTCAAAAGTTCACAAAGTTTCTCCAAAGAATGTGTGCATAATGCTATCTATTAGGATTTTGTGTGTGTGTGTTTTTTTTTTTTAAATAAGCATGACCAGGAGCGCTTTCAGTCTCTTGAGCAGACATTTATGCTCAACAAGTTTTCCCGTTTGAAATGAATCACTCATTATCAACACTAAAACCTCTTTCAGCTACTCCCTTAAGCACAAAGGGGTGCAAAAGCAGATGGTTCCACATTTGCGTTTCTTCCCGGTCTGTACCTGGACCCATACGTGTGTTAGTCAAATGTGTACACTACATTCAGAAAAGCAAAAGAAAGTCGGAGTCGGAGTCGGAGATGCATAAAAGAAGTGAAAGAAACAGGGTGGGAAGTTGTATTTTAACATTGTGGGGTTGAGACATTTGGACCAGGCACATTCATCTGTCCCCACCCTCTCAGGTTTTGCTAAAACTGAAAGAAATAAAAGCCTAAATTTAGCATGAGTGAGACACCTGAATCAAGCCTCAGTGTTCTAATGAAAGACAGATGTCTTTTTAAAGGTGCAGGGGAGTGCCAAAAAGGTTTCGGTCCATTTATGCACTCTTAAGGACACCAAAAAATATCTTAAATATCTTATCTCTCCTTACTTTCACCACAAATCATTTAACCATACCATGCATGGCCCAATGTGGGCCATGCATGGTATGAAATACAACAGATAAAACACACATGGAGATAATAGTAGTTAAGTGAGAAAACACAACGCTGAAGATTGTCTCAGATTTGATGATCAAAAACAAAAGCATTCACAATGCACACCCAGAGGTAACTTGATAATGTTTTCACATTTCAATGCAACTGACACATGAAACCAATAAACATGATGAGGAATGTTTCACTACTGATACAAAGGCATAGGCAGATACTGTATGGAAGATGACACCTTGCTCCCTCTGGGGTAAAGGACAATGGGAGGGATGTAAGAATGTGGAAATTTACTAAACCCATATGTCTGAACGTCTGCAATCCAAAATATTACTCAGCATTACTCACAAAAATTCCTGTAAGTGGACTTTTTTCTTTCTTTTTTTACTGAGTTAAATTAGAGTCACTTTTGTGGAAAGCACCGCAGCAGAGCAGCAAATCTCACGTCATAAGATCTTACTTCACTGCAGCTATTCAGCTGTTATAGTTGTCCATTTAGCAAATAGGATCACACAATAAAATCCACTAAACTGGCAACTCATGCTAAAAGATTCAGATACAGTGATTTCTCGGTCTTGACCTCCAGTGTGTTAAAATTAGACTATTAGAAGCACCAGCAGCTGCAGTTATTAGATCTAACTTGTGAAACAAACCCACTCCAAAACAAAACTCCATATGCAGGCTGCACAGTCCAGCTCAACTGTCCTCCAATCTGAGCCACAGCCCTACATATGTAGACAGCCAGACAATGTGGTTTGGCCCTCATTCCTCAGAGCGAGCCTGACTCAGAATAAAATAATCATGTGTGTGAAAAGTATTTTGAGTTGACAGAATTCCTGTGAAGAAAGAAACACTCCCACGCTCTTATTACTGCAGGCTATGTGGGTCATAAACGCATAAAGAAAAAAACAAATACAGGCTGGAAATTAATATTTAATAGATCAATATAATACTGTACAGTTTGAGCCTTGCTTGATAGCTGAATACTGTGCTCACCATAAGAGTTTGGGTTCACAGTGACAGGCTTGGGTTTTCATGTTTGCTGTAGTGTGACCCAGAGAACAGCACAAACACAGATGAGCTTTTGAGTCACAGCTAAAACCCATGACAGCAGTACAGGGAAAGATGGGACAAAAGGTCTATTGGAAAAAACAAAGCCTGCAATTTTACGCGCTTCTTCCTCTGCGCAGCCTTCCTGCCTCACTGGAATCCTACCTTGCAAGGTAACTCAGGGAATCCATGACACATCAGCCAAGACTTAATCTCAGAGACTGCTCATACCTGCGTGACAGAACTTTGTGCAACACTGTTAAAATTCAAGGGACTTATTTTCTTAAGCTTCTACTGTAAAAATAAAACAAAAGGTGCAACAGGAAGTACCAGTAGCAGCAGCACAGTATGTATTACAAGAAGAATGCCTGTGTGTTTTCAAAGGAAATCAGACAATCACTGGAGGAGCGGGCCGGTGGTAGTGGTGGTGGGGACTCAGAAACCTGCACACACACGTACACGCACACACACGATCATCAAACGAGTGCGCTCCCCTGAGAAAGAGGAAATGATCAGGAAGCCAGTCTCTCTTCTAAACAGAAAACAAACACCTGTGACACATTTTTCATTTTGCAACAACCATCCGTATCTGGCTTCAACTCGCTTTCAGCAAGACGTTAATGTTCACGCCGTCTACACTAACTGACTTTTTGTATTTAATGTATTTCCTACAAAAATTTCTACAAAAAAAAGAAAAAAGAAAAAAAAAGAAGCCACATTTCCAAACAATTGTTTTTTTTTTGTAGCTGTTGCTTTAGGCAAAGTTACAATGTGACTCATTATCTGACTCGACACAAAACCAGCCGGGTAACCGCATTGTACATTTAAAGCGCTAACTAAACAGTTAAGGTTTCTTCTGCACTGATCCTGAAGGGTTTCAGCAGCTCGTGATTACTTTCTATCATATTACCAAGAGTCTAAAAGAGGACACAGACTAGTTTCAACATGACAAAAAAAAGTATTGTTCAACGGTAAAGGTATTTTTAGCCATTGTCGTTTTTCATGGTGTCACATGTATCGTTCTAAAATAACGCAAGAACTGTATAATTACAAGACAAAAATCTGAAGCACTTTAAAATAAAGAGAAGTGCATGCCAATAAGATCTGTGTGCGTGCTACTCTGTCTCTCTTTTCAGCGTTGTGCTGCTAAAAATAGACAAGGGACAAACTTCTGGTTTCTGTAATAGCATATTCATTTCACAACCACCATCCTCTTTCTGTGGGCCCTCTGCAGCAACATGCTCATGCACTGACACAAAAACACACCACACACGCGCGTGCACACACGCCATGGACGCACCTGCACACATGCATACATTCTGCTGGGGCACGCGCTCACACACATGCACACACTCACAAAGAAACAGCGACTTCCTGTTTCTAAAGTTAGTCTTCACCATAACATCCTCTTGGTTCATTTAGGCAAGCAGAAGCTGCTATTTTGGTTGAATGGCTTCACTGCAGCTCGAGAGAGCTACATATATCGTTCAGCAGTATTTATATCCACGATGTGGCTAAAATGTGCTTTGTTTATTGCTGGGTTAACCTGAACTCCACAGTGGTATTGGATGGAGTTAGGCCTGGATGTCACACATCTTGCTAAGTGCTAGTTACTGTTACTATAGACATAAACACTTGCAGCAGGCATGAGGTTTATGCTTGGTTAGAAGAGCAATAAAGCAGAAAGAGCAGGAGTTCAGAGGAAAAATCCATGAAATCCATGAAATAAACAAAATATTCAGATACAGTGAAGCTTCCAATCACAAACCTCAAATATGCCAACCTGCCCTTAATGTAAACTCATTATGTTTACACTCCCGCACACAATAGAAATAAAATAACAGCTTCTCCACCATGCGGGACACCTTTATCAGCCCCCACCTGCCACCTATCCCTCCACCCTTTACTGCCTCCCTTTCCCTTCCTTACGTTCACAGGAATCCACAGCTGCTGCACACATTCTGTCCCTCTACTTCCGAGCAGCTGGAGTATCAATCTCATGTGTTCATTGTGTGTGTGTGTGTGTGTGTGTGTGCTTGTCCATCCCATACACCCCAAGATATTAATAGCATGCAGTTGTTTCTTTTGAGTGTACACAGCAGGTCTTTGTGTTTGCATAAGAAGGATCTGCTTGTGTGACAGTTGAGGGTGCATACATGGCTAACAGCGCTTCGGTGCTGGCGTGTGTTGGTGTATTAAGTGTATTAATAGTGCCCATTTGTTTCTCCTGAAGGAACACTGTGGCTCTCTGAGTAAGTTTCAATATTTGTATCCGTGCCAGTTTATTTTTAGTGTCACCTGTCATTTAACACTTGTGTTATTGTGTGTAATCAGGCAAGTGCACATGTGAGCGAGGACAGTGCCGGTTTCTTGACATATTAATAGCACCACACCATTTGCGTTTATGAGTGTGTGGCATCTGCGTGTGAGAGAGACTGTGTGTGCTTATATGTGTATTAATAGCGTTCTCATCTGCCCACAAATGTTTCTGTATATGTGCGGTGTTCGTGCTATATGAGCGTATCTCTCGGTTAATATCAAAATCCCCAATTTACATCAGTATTTCCCTGCAGATTTAGGTGAGCTTGTGATCATATTAATTGTGAATGTTGTTGCCGGTCACATCAACTCAAGGTTAAAGGCAGAACCCACAAATCTCTGCAGTTTTTTTTTTTTTTTTCATTTTTTTTGAAAAAATAAAAGCATCAACACACCGTGTTGATGCTTTTATTTTCGACTAATGGTCCAAATATTCTTCATCAGCTATGAAATACACATCCACGACGTGTAGTTTGCCCACTGAACTGTGTCACAACCGATCACACTTTTGCTTAGCTTACGTGGAGGAGAAAAGTATGGACAAGATAAATTCAAAAAAGCCCAGAATCCTACTGTCAGTATCTTCAACCTCATATAAATTATATCAGTCCAACTGCAAATTTGGGTGATTGATGAATAAGTTTCCTACAGACAGTCATTATCAGCAGATTGAAAATACTGGTTTAATCCAGTATTGGCATTCATTGTATCAACAGTTGGCAGTTGGCAGCAACATAATGTATTGCGTAAAGGTCTGGTAGGACAGTATATTTGTCTCTCACTTATCATTATTTATGCTGAAAATTTTACGCATTTGCTATTTATTATTCATTGAAGTTTATTGCATTAAATAAATTTTCTGTTGTGTGTATTTCTAGATGACTCGATCCATTGTTTGGTATTTGTTAGCTAGAAAACTGTCAGAAAAATGGCATGTCAGCATTTCCAAGAGCCCACAGCAGTGACTTTAAACTGATTCCCAAAGATGAGGGTATTAACGCAAAAGTTTAACAAATATAGGACACTGGAATAATAAAAAATTTATATTTTGCCTACTCCAAAGCTCAAATGCACCTTCAATAATCAAATCTAAGGAATAGATGTTGAAATTTCTGTAATGTAAAAAAGCATGTGGCATACACGTTATTATAAGATGTCTGGCATTTCTGTACTATTTATTTAAATATGCCCACAAAACCGAGTTGATGGATGCATCTGGCATCATGATGGGTTCAGTTAGTGCTGCGGAAGGAGTAATGATTAGCCAGCTGGCATCACGGGTAGGATTAATGCCATTGTTACGTGGTTGTCAAGCGTTGTCGAGCTGTGCGGCTCAACACAGATATTTTAAACGGCTCGTGCTCACTTTTTAAGCACCCCTAAGGCATGGCTACTGAATGAGTAATGGAACAGGCTTAACTCCTTTTACTTTGATTTGGTTCACTCCTTAAACCCCGGCAAAACCAGTGTGAACAATTCATTACTATAAGTCATGTATTTCTAGATTTAACTGTCAACAGCACAACGACACATGAAAATATGAGATCCCTTCTTTCTGAGTCTTTCTGCAATGCTTTTTGACCATAAATTCAGAGGTCAGAGAGAGACACGACTTCTTTTAATGACGTGTTGCTAAAATGGGTTTGGAAAAGGTGAGGGGTCTCCAGTTCACTGAAGAGTTGTGTGTATATGGGAGCGTATCACTCCCATAGTGTGATTCTCCAGCTCGACATCTCACAGACAAACAGACTGCCAACAGTTGAAATGGTTTCTTTATTTCTCTTGCTTGTTCGAAGGGGCCATTGTTTTTGGAAGGGGCGAAAAAAAAAAGCTAAATTTGGCCAAGAGTGCCTTCATATGATTGGCATGAGTCTGATATTTGCCTCAGGACACACACACACACATATATGCACACACTCACAATATACAGCACACTCTTAGGACTAACACTGAAGCTTTAAAGCTCTGGCAGGTGTTGGCGTTCAGTTACTCATACACAGTTGCATTCAGACATACTGTATTAAACATGTTATTAAGTAACTGTGCCCTTCATCATGCAAATTAAGGCAAGAACCAAAATTTGACCTGATGGAAGCACTGTCTGACTTCCTTTATGTACTTCAAAAGAAAGTGCTTCGGTGACTGATCATCTGAGCATGGCCCGATTCAGGTCAGTAGTCTGCGCACCTCATCTCCACCCACAGACATTCATCCTTATACGCTGTAATCCAGATATTACCAGATGTTATGTGGCTTTTACACGCCCACACATGCAGAAATATAGGGATACGTTATTTTTTTTTCCTGTAAAAGCCAACACCTGGCATAAGGATGATTTGACTGAGAAAACAGGTTCTCATATTTACTTCCTACTCTAATTCACTCGTGTGTCCGTAGCATACTATGTATCTGCTGTCTGTTATTGCACACTAATAGGAAGACTATGTACACTGAAGGGCTTCTTTGTTTCAAATACACCCTGCAGTTAGTAAGAATAAGGTTACTGTCTTCTGGTAAAAGCTGGCTTTTGGTCCTGCTAACGGTATTTGATTGAACTTTGAGTTCCCCATCATGCTTCATTTTATGCCCGTTCTCTCTCACAAACACAAACACGGGCTCACATGATAAACAACAAAGTGATGGTCCTGTTATTGTGTTTTTGAGGAGCAGAGTGTATCAGTAGTCAGCTGAGCTGATCTTAAATCAGGAACAGGAAATGTGATCTGGGGCTCTGGCCAGCCCAGAACACTGTCCCTATTGTCAGTGTTCACACAGGGAAAACACTAGGGACTTTTAAAGGTTATCTGTCCTGGGAAAAGGTTAATATTCCCCCCCATAACTACCCTGCGGGACAAAGATACACCCAAAGTGGATACCGGATGATGACCCTATCACTAAATATGTCTTTGTTGTGCTTCTTACTATAAATGTAGACGTTCATCTGCGATTAAGAGGGGTCAAAAAAAGGTTCTCTATCTGTGTTTACTCAACTGCTTTTAAACCACTGACGACATATACTGTAAAGAAGTGATTAATGCAAGTGGTGGAAGATCCCTTACTGGTCAGATTAGTCATCAGTGCACCATGCAAAATGAAAATAAAGTATTTATATGAGCAGTTAATGGCCTCAGTTTGATAAAATGAATACTATGGCTCCCATTTAGACTTCAAATTATTTGTGGGTTGACAATGAAAATAAACTGGCGCCTACTGTGATAGTGCATCTAGTGCCTATGATTTAAGGAAAGAACCCAAACAACTGGAAAACAACAGTCCCTTTGTCCTGTGTGTCAGATCTCTATCACTGATATATCCTCTCAAAATGAATAGACTAAGCAGGCAGTTGAGAGAAAATTCATCCACATCCACTTTGATAAGCAAACACATAATCTTGTGCTCTTCAAATAAGACATTCATTACTGGCAATATGTTTTGTGCATATCATTCATGTAATAACACTAAATAACTCTCAGCATAAAATGTAACTACACTCCATATACTTCTCTACAAGAGGGGCCAAACCACGCAGTAAGTTAAATGGTAGGAAAACGCTCTAAATAAACACAGTGATTTAGTATGTTTTAAATAATCATTACGGGATACCCCCCCCCCCAATACAAAGTGAAACTAGACTTCACACAGCAAAACTAAACAAAACACTGACTGATATCAACCCCCACCACAGTGAAGCTGTCTGCTACAAATTTGTATGAATAGCAAGCTTCGCAACTACTTAGACAAATGCACCAACAGTTCATGCAAGTTGTGATGCAAGAAAAAGCTGAAGTTAACTTGACTTTGAAAGGTCTTGGTTTACCATAGACATAGGGAAAGAATTTCTACATCTGCATTGTAAGTGTGAATCATCTTTTTTCTCTCAGCCATACAAGGCCTAGCCACAGTGACAACCATAGGCTTCCACAGCGCGTGGGCCAATGGGGGATTTGTCATCAATAGCTTAGGTAAGGGGATAAGGTAACAGAAAGACCTGGTAAATACAATATGATCAAAGTCTTTATTCTGGGGTACATTTTTGCAAACACAAAGGGAGATAAACGCGAGTAGAGAAATCTAAAAGGCAACAAAAAGGGGCCGAGGAGTGTACGCGGTGTCGATTCCTCTGGCGTGGCCCACATGAAACTAATGTAACTGTATCTCTGCAACAGCACTAAGGCTATGACCTCATCCCGTGGCAAGAGAGGGAGCAAACCTGGACACATGAGACCATTACACCAGCATGGCTGCCGTGGGTGTGTAAATGTGGGTGTGCTTTCATTTTCAGGGGACTGAAGGGGGCTTGGGTGGTATTGAACCGTTTTTTTTTTATGCCTTCTCTTATAATATAACAATATAATATAAATAACCACACAACCAAACATCTGCATCCTGGTAATGAGTGAGTAGTGGAGTTTTTCAGCTATGGGCAGATATAGATCCAGAAGGAAATTCTACACCAGCACTCACAATGAAGCCTTAATACCATAATTGCACACTTATTTGCCCCATTTAACGCCTCAAAATAGTCATGTTGTCTGTCAGATTAGATTACCGGGGCACCTTTTGTTACACATTCAGTTCTTTGTTAAATAATTTCACAGCAGGGTCGTGTCCTCAAGACACGGAAACTTATTTTATCTAAAAAAAAAAAAAAAAGAAAGAAAAAAAAAGAAAAGAAAAGAAAAATAAAAGATTTTAGCAATTATTTTAATTGCTACAACAGCATTTCTTGAAGTGTGTTTTACAAACTTTTGAGCTCGACTGTCTCGGTCATGTGAGCATTTACACCGGCGGATTTTGAACTAAAGTCAAAACATAGCCTAGATATAACTGTTTTTAACCAAGGAGCGGAAATTTAATTCACATTTTCACTAGGAAACAGTGTGGACACTAAGTACTTCGACTGAGGTACACAAGAAAGCAATAAACTGACAGTAAAGACATTTGCAATAATTACGACATTCACCACGTTTTCTAGCTATTTTGCAGAGCACTTTAAGAAAGCAAACACCGCCTACCTTTTGGAGGTGAAGTTCAAAAGCGACGTATTTTAACTTTCAAAAGACACCGGTGGGAGTAAAAGCCAGTTACAAGGCGGCTACATCAAGTCAGACGAACGTAAGCTTAGTCCAAGAGCCTATCCTTGTCATCTTCGGCGCTTTTCTCTGCGTTATTGTGACAGTTATCTGACCGCTCGACGTAATAATATCAAAAGCGACGATTCCGACCGTGAGCGCGCGTCGCTGTCAGAGCCGTGCGTACGTTCAGAAATGTGTCGGTAATCAACTTATGTAAGAGAAAGAGAGTCTGCACGCACTGCTTTCTATTTATCTGTCTCCTCCTCGCCTGTCGGTGGTGAAACTGCTGATAAAACCAGCTGGAAGTCTCACTTTCATCCGCGTGTGTGCTGCTGGTGTGCGGGCTCCATCTGCTGAACTCCGCAGGGTAAGGGAGATGTGTGTGTGTGTGTGTGTGTGTGTGTGTGTGTGTGTGTGTGTGTGTGTGTGTGTGTGTGTGTGTGTGTGTG
>JAVDPK010002309.1:280790-300352 GCA_034780415.1 Cichlasoma orientale
TAAAAGATTTCAGATCATCCACAAAAGCCCGTGCAGTAGGGTAGATTTAGTCAGACATCTGTGTAGAAATTTCCTCGCAGGGATCAGTTGACTTGGGATGCTTATCAAAGGCACATGACGGTTGTATTTGAGTTTTTTTTTTTTTTATTATTTGACCCAGTCAAGCTCGAGTACGTCTGTGCTAACACACAAATGGAGCATTCAGTGTGATTACTTGCATAAGGCAACACATTTCAAACCGGCAATTGGATTTCAGTCTGAGTAAAATTAACAAAGGGGGGGAAAAGCAGCCATGAACTCTGTATCTATGGAAAACTGTTCCAGAGTGTTCGAAAATGTTTAACCCATCAGTGTGTTCTTCGCGCCACACACGTGCTGAAAAGCTTCCTTAATCGTGTAATGCTTTTCACATTCATTTGTGTAACTGAAACCATATAACAGGTATAATACAGGTACATGTGATATAAATGTATATCGGCACTGTAATTTGGGTAAATATGCATTTCCCCGGAAATACAGGCGGAAAAGACGAGTTAGTGAATGTGGTTTTGTCTGATTTGTCATCAGAGATCTGTGAAGAACACTAGATTCATTCATAGAACGCTGCAACGTCAGAGAGCTGAAAAAAGCCAAACCTGCAGTATGTTTCATGGCTTCACATGCAACAAAGGTTGTGGGATGAGCATGGAGCACGTGCATTTTGCATATTCATAGTTTGAGCCTAAAATTCCCACGCATGGGAATAGGGTATATATGGGATTTTGCACCTTATATAAACAAAAATCTTGCAAAGATATACGTTCAAACCACTTCCATGAGCTAACCTAACGCAAACCTTAACAATGCCGCAGACAGTAGCAGGCAATCCACGGCAGCTACGCCAACTCACATTAACCTGTGCTGATTTTAGGCAGTGCACGCTCTGTCTGAGGGAGAGAAAAGCAGTTTAAAGGTTAACAAGTCTTCTGACCTCAACTGTTGTGTGGTCTGGCTCACTCCGCTTCGCCGCTAGCAGCAAAAGATTAGCTTTCTGGTTCAAATGTAACTTTATCCTTTGGGAAAACACGGCGACCAAAGGAAACTCATGTTTGGGGGTTATGACCCTCTGTCCTTGTGTCAAGTGAGAGACATTCTGAGGCTGGCTTTCCCTCTGGTTTCTGTTTCTCCTCAAACAAACGTTATGGAGAGTGCGATGTGCAAACTTTGAATCCATGCAAAAAAGCAAACAAAAGAGGAAAAAGGCAACAAAATTGTGGATGTGCATGCTTACTTTTGTTTATGAACTACAGTCAATGTAGTTCATGAGTACTTGTGTCTGTTCCAGCATTTTTGGAGGAAGTTTACCAGAACTACCATTTGCATAACAGCACATGGGTTTTCATATGCAGAAGCGCTGCACAGCAGATACACAACTTTCTCAGATGGAAGTCGGGCATTTGTGGTTGAGCTGATGCAAATAGCTAACCTGTTCCTTTTGGATTACAGAGAGGAAAAGGAGAAAAAAAATCGACGTCAAGGCTGATAAGAAGCAGGTTAGGAGTCCTTGAGGAATACAATGGGATCTGCATCATCTGGAAACATGAGGTCCGCGCAGACTGTTAAAAGTCCCTGAAGATCTGTGTGTGGAGGAGCAGAAGGAAAGGGTGGGGGTGGGGGGGTGGCAACTTTATCTGCCAGTGCAGTTGAGACAGATCACATAAGAGGAAAATACTGGATTCGCCTTATCAGCCTGTGACTGACCAGCTTTTTTCCCCATTATCCGTTTTCACTTTATCTACGTTATGATTGCCCCTCATGGCATTTGCAGCGGAGTTTCAAAACTTCTTCAGCCGCCTCAGCAAGTTTATCCTTTCCCAAAGAAAACATAAACATTGTTGGGACAATCGCTTTCCCCTTTAATCTAAATAAAGGTTGCATAAAACCTGATGATATTTAACATTTTTAGGATATGTGACCAAAACCAACATTGTACCACGTTGTCCCTCAATAGTTTTGTACATCTGAACTAACCCTGGCTGCTATCACTCAGCTCATTCTTTATGACATGGTAACTTTGTTATTTGTTAGAATGCAGGAACATCAGTGGGAGTAAATAGTGGAAAATGTTGGGAGGGGGGGGGGGACTATATTCAGCTCTAGATTTAAACACATTTAATGATCTGAGTATTTATAGCAGCAAAGATAGTTTACGCAGTGTTGACACAGTTCTAGCACTTTTTAAAACACACAGTGAGAAAGTGGTTCACAATTTGTATAAAAACACACGTGCAAGTGCACATATTCAAACACGCAAACACTTGGTCGTACTTTCATCCTGCACATGCACTCCCACACACATTAGAAGAACGAGAGCCAAGAGTTTTCAGCAGCCGTTTAAAAAAAGAACCACAGATTCAGCTGACTCGATAGACTGAGGAAGACTAACGTGGGATGGTTCGGAAACCTTGATCAGGTGATCCGAGAGGCAGGAAGCCAGTGAAGGGCAGCAAGAATAGGGGTGAGTAGGGGTGCTGCATTCTGGACCAACTGACGATGGGCTCGGGAGGACTGAGAGATGCAAGTGAAAAGTGAGTTACGATACGAATGAATATGTTACCCGCCATAAAGAAGATACTACGTCAGTATGCAGTTTCACAAGTTTCAGTTCAGTTCAGCCAAATTCCATTTAATTTACTGTACAGTGCAAATTCACAACAAACACAATCTCAGGGCGTTTTACATGATCAGGTCAAGTCTTTCCAGACTTTATAGAGAGAACTTGGAGACAATGTTCCTGCATTAGATTTGTTTAGTAACAACTAAAGTAGCAGCTAAACAGGCACTCGGGGAGTGGCGGTAAATGGTTGACACTGATGTTGCTGTCTGAACTGCAAAGGTTGATGCAATATGCAGGTTGTGATGTCCTTTTGAAGAAATACCTTCACTAACTGTGTCTACAGAAGGCCCAAATGGCTAGAACTGTGACTCGTGCACACTGGCAGTGCACTTTTTAGGCACCCCAACACAGTTTAAACACTACAGACCCCCTTCACTACCGGTGTTGGCGCCTGTCGACACATTATAGAACTTTTTGATTAAAGACGGTGATCAGATCTGCACCAACATTTCTGGGTTCTTTCTTTGCCCGTGCTTTACCCTCCACCAAGTTTTATCAAACTTGCCTTAGCATTTTTTTTCTTCATAACCTTCCTAACAGATTGCCTGGATAAAATACTGAATATAATAAGACTCATCCTCCAAGCAGACAAGCTCAGAAATCTCACAGCTTTGAGATGTTTTCTGATGCTTGGTTGGTGTGAGAAAAGTATTGAGGTTCATTATCAAAAAAAACAACTACTAAAGTAAACAATGCCATTCCTGTCTAGACCACAAAGGTTAACATGTAGGTTGTGCCGACCGCTTGAAAAAAAAATGCACCAACCAACTGTGTGAAACGTGCTCACGTATTTCCAAGAATGCTGGCTGTTGTGCTTCTCGCCTTTCAAACAGCCTGAGCGGCGAGTCGACCCGTCTCTAACAGGAAGGGGGAGTTTCCTGAAAGGTCACGGTTGTTCCAGCCAGACCAAACACTAGCTAATTGCTTTGTTGTTTGTCGGGTCGGTGCCTGTTTTTGTGTTGTGCTTTCCTTTGTTTAGCATTCCCAAGTATATTACCTGAACCTGTGCCCAAAAGATGAAGAGGACAGCGAGGGGAAGTTCCGAGAATGGGACACAAAGGAGGGGGGGAGGTCAAGCACTGAAAATATGAAGACGGCGGTTGCATGATGGATGCCGTAATTAGGCCGTGAAGGGGCCCCTGTCTCTCTTCGTCTCTAAAGCTAAAAATAGCGAGAGTGGGAAGGTGCTTTTGGGACTGGGGGAAACACTGGAGGGGACAGGACAAGCAGGGACCACAATAATTGGTAAGAGACAAACAGCTGGAGGAGTGTGTGCGTGTTTGTGTATGTGAGGGGGGGGGGGGGGGCTCTGCTGCATGCAGCGCCCCCCCCCCCCCCCCCCCCGCGGCTGCAGGCAGCTGTACTCTGTCTTTCAGGCTCTATATTCCTCTCAAATTGTTACATTGCCTCTTTCACACACAAACACCCAGCAGGAAGGGCTGTAATGGGTCCCTGACAGCCTGAGCCCTGAAGAATGAAAGAATGTGCAACATGAGGCAAAGGAACAGCTGTATAGAGGGGGGGAAAACAGGAGGGTGGGGGTTGGGGGGTGGGGCAGTTGATTCATAGATGGCGGGTGGAGGTATGGCTGCAGATGAGATGATGAAAAAAAGGGGGGGGGGGATTTTTCTGAGAGTAATAGTATGCGGAGAGGGTGGACTTTTTCTGGAAGTGGAATCAACAGATTTATCGGTTTATGTCAGACGTTGGTCTAAATCAACTCCAGAACGTCCTGGCTGGAACGCCAGCAGATGTTTTGCTCAGCTGTTGCAGAACTGATCCACAGTTGTGTCGATGTGCCTCCTATTAAGTGGGCTCTCTGTAATGAAACGGTCTTGGGAACTTGAATGGCTGAGAGGGGCTGAATGAACAAGGACAACAAACTGCAGATCCCTTGTGTGGGAGGAGGTGGGAGGTAGTGGAAAAAAACATGAAGTCACCATGACTGAGAGGGTATTGGCCATTTAATTTTGTCTCTGGACTCCAACTTTGGCACCGGTCTGTTCGTTTGCTATGCACTCATTCACATGAATTTGTATTTTTATGCGCCGTTCTCCATTTATCTTGGAGGCAGATGTGGCCAAGATATACATCTGTACGTTATGTTTTTTTAATGCTAGAAAGCATGTGCATGTGGTTTATTGTGGCACTCCCATTTTTCAAAAGATGAGCTACATTTTACCCAATGTGCACACACACAGTGAGGGGGGGCAGGGGGAGAAAATAGTAAAATTTAAAAAAAAAGGCAAAACCACAAACATAATGAGATATAGCCAGAAGACCGCAGCAGCGCATGTGTCGTAGATACGAGCATTCGTGCACACAGAGAAACATGCAAGCAATTCAGTCGGTTTTAGACATCAATCAGCCTCAGTTTTCATTTCTCTTCTTTGTGTTGTTCCAGAAAATTTTACACCTACTGACAACACACACCTGGATCACATGTGCACACTTTGCTTAGAGAGCTTTTTACCTCTGAGGCTCCACTTCTTGTGAAATCCCCTCCTCCTTGTATCTCTACTGAAAATACCACCATAGCGGTGGTTGGAGATGACACCTATCGCAGCATCTGAAGTGTGCGTGCGTGTGTTTCTGTGTGTGTGTGTGTGAGTGTGAGTGTGGGCTACATGTCACAATGCACCTGCGCACCGGCGGAAATGCAGCTCCCGCTGTCACCACAATATACACACACACACATACATGCAAGCAAACACAAAATGCGCACTGGCCACCTGTACTTCTTCTGTATGTCTCGTAACCTTAATACTTGTCTGCAACCGTGCTGCCTGCCACCACAGCACAGTGGCTGTCTTGTAAAAAGTCGGTAAACTCTTTTTATTCAACAGTGCCTTCATTTTGAAGTGAAAAAAAGAACACAAATGATCTTATTTGATATATGACGATTCATAACCAGTTTAAATTCACAGTAAAAGTGCTTTTTTTATTACGTGGTTTAAATATTCTGTCTGATTTTTAATATACGTCATTCCTTTTTAGTAAAAAACTGAACTTCTTTTCGGATTATAGTTGTGTTCAAGTAAAAATAGCTGTTAAAATAATGCACTCTGACCTCTTTCCCAATATGTTTAAATCTTTCTGCATCTGAAAGTGTTCCTTTGGCGTCTGTCTGTGCAATTATTGAACAGTTACGCTTGGCAGAAGTTAGATTTGTTTGCATCACTAATAACAGCGTGGCACCAGCTGATGTCCGGCCCTCTGCTGAGATTTAACTTTCCGAATCTTTGTTCCATGCGTTTAGCTTATCATGTGAACTCTCTGTGTGAACAGATGATAAAACTCTGACACAATGCCAGTTCGTCATCATCATGACTGCAACAAGTGGTTGTATGGCTTTGAAAAGCTAAAATCTATTTTTTTTTATCTTCTTTTAATATATATCTTAAACAATAAAAGGCTTTAAGGTGGTTTTATGTATGAATGGATTCAATATCAAAAAAAAGCTATGAAATGCAGATGCATGGAAACATCCATCCATCCATCTTCTGCTTATCCAATTAAAAAATAATTTATTCAAATTATTTCAGTGTTTTAGTAAAAATCCGTAATTGCATTACAACTTTAACATACTATCAGTGAGCAGTCGGTGAACCCACTGACTGCTCTGCTGGGGGCAGTAGCTGCTAGTGTAGCCAATAATTCCAGTCCAATGCTTCTTGTTCCATCTGCGGGTCATTGCTTATGATGAATGCAGATAGATTTGCTGAACGCTGGTAAAAATTACTTTCGGTTGCCCCCTTATTCACCAAAAATCGTCTCCTTTTTCTTACAGATTCTACATATTCATATGCAGATTAATCGGCGAGTATTCGGACGGGAGCTGATGGAGCCAGAAACACTTGTAGATGGTTTTATGGCAACATTCCACTTACCAATCTCATCAGCACCTTTTCAGCCACGAGTGAAGGCTTTAAAGATGAAATGGCTTTTATTATAACACTTTTCCACTCTGCCATATTCACCCCATTAACACTCAGCTCACACCAGTGGATGCATCTGAGGCAATTTGGGGTTAGGTGTCTTTCCCAGATGCACTTCAACATATGGACAGCAGGAGCCAGGGGAGTCAAACCACCTGAGCTACAGCTGCCCGAAATCCCACTTCTGTAAGTCGAAACAAGCCCAACCCACTACACCATATGGGACACATGATTACATGTGAAACACTATACACAAGGCAAATTAAGTTAGCCATTAGCTGCTGGTCATTTCAGACAAGTGATATTTACCTCATCAGGCAAGGGAGACTAAAACCAAAAAATATATCTAACAACTGTTTGCCAAGTTTACTGTAAACTTCACTGTAATATTTAAGTGTGCTGCAGCCTATCTACTCTGCCAGCAGATTGACCAAAACAAAACAGTTATTGTAGGTTTAATAATTTACTAATTGGCTGTTAAAATATTCCTCTGAACTGCATAAACTGCACTTTAGTGCTTCAGACTTGAAACTAAAAAGGCACTCGCAGAGCTCTGACCTCCACCGAGGCCGTCATTTTAAAGACTGTTAGTGTTATCCGCACCAAGATTTGAGGGGCTGCTTGTCCACTGTGTTCCAAATATAGCAATGTAGTTGTTGCAGTCCTCCTGAGAGACAGACAAACATCACTGAAAACATGACACTTCAGGTTATTGACGTTTTGTGTTTATGTGCAACGTTTACAGCATGTAAACATTTTTCTAGAATACATGAAGACTCTGACATCAGCATTTGCTTGCACCTGCAATGCAGCTCGTATCCTCGATGAAAACCTAATTAGATCTTATCTGTGTGAGCTGTGTTTTCTGTGTGTCTCTTGCTGTATGTAGGGCAGGGTGACCACAGGGCTGATGAGAGGACAACAGGTGTCCCCCTGCCTCCAGCTGTGATCAGAAAGTCTGTGGTTTTTACTGAGAAAATGCCCCGCTGCAGAGGCGTGAACGCACATCATCGAGCCACAGAGCTGTTCACTTCACAAACACACACACACACACGCACTCAAATTTGTCTGACTGAAAAGGAGCACCCCTTTTACACAATATAACCATCAAGATGCTCGTGCACTCACATGACGCAGCCATCCCATAAATGCATAAAACACATGTGCACCCAAGCGACCTGTTTTATTGTACCACTGCAGAAAATCCCACCTGCACCGACGCTCTTGCACAATTAGTAGCAAACCTTAATATGAAACTTGTGTATTGGTTTATCCACAAACCTGCTCATCTAACGGGCCTCATCTCCTGGCAGTGTTTTATGTGCTGCCTGTGTGTGTGATCTCAGCACAGCCTGAGATGTTAAATGTTCAGGAAACCACAGAGACATTGAACTGGAGCACCACACAATGACATTTAAAACCACGTTCGTATATACACACATTCATGTAGTGAGCAGTAGTCAGGGGGCTAGCTTTCTCTGCCGGTGTTTTAACTTTTAAACTTTTATTAAATGCTGCGCTGTGTGAGCATTTTCAGAACGTTTTCAGAACCTTTCATGTTTCCTTACGCTTCCAATGCATCTTAAAATTGATTCGACTCATTTTTTCAATCATTAATTCAGAAATGATAAGTAAAAAATAGGTTTTCGAACTGCTTTGACAAATTATCTAAAAAATAAAAAGATGAAATATCCCGTTTAGATAATTCTGTCACGACAATAAAGCTCTTAGATGTCCTATTCCTACTAATGGTTCTTGAGATGCTACTACAACCTGACTCGGGTCTGTGTCCTTATAAAATTTACTACACCTATAAAGGACAGACACACACCCGTCTCACAGGTAGCGTAATCCAAGCTGTGAGACGGGGTTTTGCCACTGATGTGGTGGGGCATACGAAAGAGATCAGAGCTTATGGAAGAACCATTTCTGCAGCCACCCATCGAGCAGCCTCGCATGGTAGAGTGACCATACAAGGCTGCGCGTTTGGTCGCTCTACCGTGGGCGATGGTTCTTTTAGTTCCTCACTAACAGAACCGTGTCAGCGGGCTGTGAGGCACCTAAATGACTGTCAGACCTTAAGAGGTAAATTCGTCTTCTGTCTGATGTAACCAAGATCAAACTATCCAAGAACAATTCCCAACAACATAGTATGTGTGGAGGAAACCAGAATAGTGCTATGTGGATGTTTTTTGTGACAGGAACTGGAATGCTACTCGGGATAGATAGAATTACAGAACAACCTGAGTTAAAACCCTTTCTGCAGTGGCTGTATTTCCCGAACAGTTAGTGCAATAATATACAAATGATCCCTGACCCATTTCTCTACCTTGTCACCTATCTGCTTATGTCATCTGTGCCATGTGACAAGAAGAGGATGTTGATCTATATGTGTTTTTTTTTTTCTGGGGAAACCCTTTGACAGCTGTCACCCAGTTTGAAGCCTCAATTTTAGGCTGTTGCCATCTTGTTATTAGGTAACCTCAGCCAGTGTGGTTAGCAAAGTGAGTACCAAATACTCATAAAATAAAAAAGAAATTGCAGCAAAGAGTTCCTTCAGACAGCCAGACATCCAGCTAGGGTGACCAGATGTCCCTCTTTGAGTGGGACTGCACAGCATCTTTATTCCTTGTCCTCCCTGTCCCACATCTTGAGACAATGTCCCACATTTTGACTGGTTCTGTAGGACGTGCAGTTTTGCAAAGTCCGCCTCTTACCCAGTGCATGTGAAGGGAAGCCTTTTTATTCTACTCAGAAGAAGGTTAGCCTGTCTAATGCCATACTCACCAGGGAAAGTTACCACAAAGAAAATGAAGGGGCAGTATATTCTGAGAAATAAGGGTTTTTGTTCTTTAGACAGAGTTATTTAGAGTTGTTTCACACAGGTGGAACAAATGGTGTGAAGTGACACAGAACATGTCATAATTGGATAAAAATTGCCAAAATTGTCAGATATGGCGCCCAAAAGTTACGCCAATCTATAAGTGCATCCAAACTGAAACCTGAAATTGCATCAGACATTAAAAACCAAACGCAAACGAAGCGATTAATTCTTGTTAGCGCACTCAGGGTGATGCCTGCACAGTTGAGATTCAGGGCATTACAGGCTTTTACAGTAAGCCAGCTTAAAGCTCAAAAACACTTATCGTATGTTAATACGCGTTTGACGAAGAAAGCGTGTGAACCAGAGAATTTGCTGCCATCGGTTCTTGGGAACTTAAACATGAAGTCTGTTCTCAGTTTCACAGTTCAGCACTGAAAACTTTCACTCCTTTTCTAAACGTCAGGTAGGTGCTAGCCGTGTTCTGGTTTTCAGCCCAAGTAACCACTCATCCTGCTACTACAGGGATTATTTACAGCCACGAGCTTACCTGAAGTGACAGAAAACAATAAACAGCAGAAGGCACTGCTGAGAAAATAATCAAAAATAAAGTGGTTTTATTCATATATTTCCACACTTGTGCTCCATTGCGAGAAAAGTCATCTGAAACCTCTCTGTGTCACCAGAAGCTCGGGAGTCTATTTTTCACTCATGTAGGACTAATTTGGGTAGATCTGTTTTTAAAGTATTATTTCTCCAGATGAGATTATTTTACAGTAAAAACCCTGCACTCAAGCACGGCTCCTGATTGCATCAGTCTAACTCTGTAGCAGCTGAAGTTTTAAATATTTTTGTTTCTCAAGCGCTCGCCGACGGTGGTTTGTTCCCTGTCGCTGTCAGATTTCCCCAGTTCTTCTGGAAAATGAAACCGGTGACCTTTCATGCGTAAAGCAGCGCGCAGTTTTAGGATATGAGTTAAAAAGAAAAAAAAAAAACACAACTTGACTTGGAAGTGCAACAAATAAAAATCACCTTTCACATCAAAAGAGCAATATCTCAGGATCATTAGATCTTTGAAGCAGCTGTTCATGACAGCAGACGTGTAAATGAACACTATATTAGGTACACTGTGGTCATAAAGGGATGGACATGGTTAGCAACAGTTCTCAGATAGGCCGTGATTAGCTGATTAGATATTTGCATCAATGAGCGGGTGAACAGGCGTACCTAATAAACTGGTTGATGAGTGTATATTACTGTATACCCGTGACAAAATTCAGTCAGTTCAATTTCAAAGTCAAAGAATGATTACACGTAATAAGAAGGATGCAGTTTATTCTGGGAAACTTGCAGCTTATATGCATGTGTGTCCACTGTGAGCAGGTCGGCTCCAAACGCTTCACCAAATGAGGATCTTACCCATACGTGAAATATTATTAAAATCTCCCTTTCATTTGTGGAGTTATAGCATTAAATAAAGCCCAGAAAAAAGATGTCACAATGAAGGTCACCTTTTACATTTTGGATATAAGATGTTAGCAATTCATCACTTTATCCTAACCTTGTGTGAATTTCCTTTAATCCTCATTAGCGTGCGAATTCTTGAGCTAGGGTTAGGCCCAAAACAAGTTTACAGTTCACCCTGAAACACGACCAGCACAACCGAATGAGTTCACGGAGTCCGAGTGACAGTTCGTGCAATGTTAGGAAGTTCATTCAACAGCATCTGACCTAAATGCTTAGGCACATATGTACAGATGTGCGGACAACATGACAACAGAATTCCTCCGGCCACGCCTGTCGCCGGCACAGGAACGTAATAAATCAGCACTTCTTCCAACTTTCCACCCAGACTCCATACATAATAAAATCAAGGCCGTTATAGAGACCGCATGACTGAAGTGGCTAAGAAGTGAATAAACACAGTGGTATGCAAAGTGTGTGTGTGTGTGTGTATGTGTGAGTATAAATATAGGGCACGGGGGAAAAAAAATGGAGGAAATGTTTGGCCATTAATGCGATTTTGCAGCCATTATTTTCCAAGGAGAGCACTTCCTTACACACACACACACACACACACACGTACACACACGCACGCATGTGCACACACACACACACACACATACAGCATCTTCCAGCTCTGCCCTCTTCCTTTTTGCTTGGAAAGTAAGGAGTGCACAAGAGCTACAAGAAAAAAGAGCCAAGATGTTTTTCTTTCCTCTTTGGAACGATGCCAAGCTCAGAGGGGGAAAAGGATGAAAAATAAATGTGTTGAGGAGAAGAACATATTCTCCATTCCACAGATTCAAAAAAAAATCTTTTAGTGTAAGTAACATGTTTTTCTTTGTCTCAGTCTTTACACATTTTTAAATTGCAACCACCAGCCTTAGTAACGATAAATAATAACACTATAACTGAATGATTGCACGCAGTGCACAGGGAAAGACCCACTTTGGTGTCGTGAGTGCTACGTCCCAGAGGTTTATTTATGTTCTGTGTGTACTGTATTTTCTCTGCGTCTCCACCTTCGGCCCTGTGAGAGCGCAGACAGTTATGCTGCCTCACGCTGGGCCTGAGAGCGGAGGGACATCCACGCGTTCCTGACATTCTGAACGAAACCACATGGTGGGTTTAGCCCTAATGATATTTGGATGACTTGCATAAAGGGCAATAACATCCAGTCTAGATAAATGGGCACAAAATTTGGAGAAGAGAGGAATGAAAGGCCCTCTCTCTTTTGACCCACGGGGTCACACAGAGGCAGAGTCAATGCATAGCATGAGCTTCACATTACTGCATTTTTTTTCCTTCGCTTTGCCCTCTTATCACGACTGTCTGTTTAGTTTGAAATAAAACTCTCCCTTTCCACCTCTCTCTCTTCCACTCACACACACACACACACACACACACACACACACACACACACACACACACACAACAGATACGCACACAGAAAACAACACGCCCTTGTTATTACTGGAAAGTCACAACTGACATCCCCCTGCAGGCGGCTATGTGGCAGTCATACCCCAAGCTGGGCTCACAAAAATACACTATCAGCGTGCACATGTGCTGCTTAGAGCTGTAGTATCAGGTGCTGATGAGGGCACCACCCGTCAAGTATTAATACCCCCACAGACAAAAATAAATACCCAATGAGGACCACCTTAAAGTATGTGTACATTGACGCCACGCGGCACTGTGTGTGTATTGTTATCTGGTACCCATGAGTAGCATCTGCCTTACCCGAAAAACCTAACAAAGCCGTTCCAAAAACCTGTCCTAGAGTGACCCCGGTCACTACGCGCAAACAGCCAGAAGCCCCAAAGCAGACTATAAACAACAAAGCTGATGTATTATCACCTCATTAAGTTGATAATGAAACTGTTTTGGCAAACAGCTGATTAACGACACATCTGGCAGCATCACTGCTCAAACGCAGTCGAGTTTATGTCCTCCTCCTGAGCACTTTTGCGCTCACGTTTCAGCTCTGTTTTGGCCGATATCTTCTGGAGTTGCATTGCGCTGCGTTTTAACCGTCCCTGGTGGCTGCTGTCTGCTGCATTCAGTGGATTTTAGGACCTTTTAAGCTGTAAAAAGCTGCTGTTGCTCAAAACCATCAATGATGAGGGCAGTGAGGCCCAAAGCAGCAAAGAGAACATCCATTAAATGTTGTGTATGTTTTGATCAGCCCTCTGACCGCCAGGTCCTGATGAGAAGTAAGCCTAGCCCTAAGGGATCAATATAGTGGTCCAAAAAAAGTCCTTTTATTTGTTCTCTAATCACAGGGTTGGGATTACTTATGATCATTGGTGCAGACTTTGACCTCAGATGTGATTTTCATTTACTATTTGCAATCCAAATTGCTTTTCAGGACAATACAGGCTATCCAACAGGAGTTGGTCATAATTCTCAATGTGTTCCATAATACAAATGATGCTTTCCCATTACAATGAATACATTTTTACCATTAATATTAAAAAAAAAGCTATTGATTAGTGTGGCCTTAAAGAATGGAGGGGAAGTGATTTCCTCAGCAGTGATCCAGAATCTAGAGGAAGTGATGCACAAGAAGAACAAATCAGTGCTGACTGATTGGAAAGTCTGAATATTATGGATCGAGTTTGGCCTGCATGTCGTGTGCTGACGTGTTGGAACTCTTGCAACAAACTGCTGCTTATTAGTGAGGCCTGCGTGAGGAAAAGTAGAGTTTGTAGATTTTCTTGTTCCTCCGTTGTATAATGCAGCCAGAAAGGCCTCACCTAAGGGACGTTGCTGCAACCAGAGCCTCTCTTTCCTTCATCTAACCTCATGCACAGACACAACGGCTCAACAGACCGCACGAGCACAAACCTTATCAGCAGGCAAAAGAAGTGCCTCTGCATCGTAGCAGAGCTGACAATTAACTGTCGCGCAATGACTGGATATCTCTGATAACCTTTTATTTGTTCCCCCCTGCACTTCGCCACTCGTGCAATCTCTCTACATACATGTCCAGCCGGGGAGATATGAGCTGAGGTGAGCTCAAATCTCTTCCGACATATTGTACATGTGTCACATCTATCTTGATAAATGTCTGCTGTGTGTGTTCATCTAGGCTGGTGTGCTTCCCCAAACGCACCACAGTTTTGCTGTGAGGCAGTCCAGCGTGACCTAAATGATCTTAACTGTTTCAGGCTGACCTCAGTGGTAAATCAGAGAGGTCATTAGGCCATCGAGCGTATGCAGGTAAATGTGATGAGAGACAGTGCCCTCTGGTGGCTAAGCGATATCCTGCAAAAGGGACCAACATGGAACTCTTCGAGAGAGAGAGAGAGAGAGACACTATATTAGGTACACTATGCTAGTACCGGGTTGGACCCCCTTTTGCCTTCAGAACTGCCTTAATTCTTCATGGCACAGATTCAACAAGGTGCTGGAAACATTCCTCAGAGATTTTGACACGATAACATCACACAGTTGTTGCAGATTTGTCAGCTGCACATCCATGATGTGACTCTCCTGTTCCACCACATCCCAAAGGTGCTCTGCTGGATTGAGATCTGGTGCCTGTTGAGGCTGTGTGAGTACAGTGAACTCACTGTCATGTTCAAGAAACCACTTTGAGATGATTTGAGCTTTGTGACATGGTGCATTATTCGGCTGGAAGCAGCCATCAGAAGATGGGTACACTGTGGTCATAAAGGGAGGGACGTGGTCAGCAAGAATACTCAGGCAGGCTGTGGTGTTTAAACAATGCTCAGTTGGTACTAAGGACCCTAAAGAAAACATCCCTCACACCATTACACCTCCAGCAGCAGTCTAGGCAGGGTGGATCCATGCTTTCATGTAGTCTACACCAAATTCTGTCCCCACCATCCAAGTGTTGCGGCAGAAATCGAGACTCATGAGACCAGGCAAAGTTTTTCCAGTCTTCTACTGTCCAGGTTTGGTGAGCCCGTGTGGGCAGGAGTGGCACCCGGTGAGGGCTTCTGCTGCTGCTGCCGTCTTCCTCTCAGTTTAAAGCAGTCTGGCCGTTCTTCTCTGACCTCTGGCAGCTCTTCTTGATCATGTCTACATGCCTAAACGTATTGAGTTGCTACCATGTGATTGGCTGATGAACAGGTATACCTAATAAAGTGACTAGTGAGTGTATATTACTATATTGCATATTAACAGAATTTTATAAGTGCATTTCTTCTCACTTTATTCACAGATTATAATTTGGAACAATGTACTGAAACCTCAGAATTTAAACACTATCTATCCATCTATGGATGGACCTCCTATTAATTCCTTCTTCTAATTTTCCTAGTATGTATGTTTAACCTTACTATGGGATATGGCATACTATATGTAGTACTTTACACATTATTAAAGTAGTAATAACCCTGGTCCATTTGTGCAGGTGTTGGTGGAGTATGGGTGACACATCAAAGGCCTGTTTTACAGCAGGAAGGTTAATAAGGGGGAAAAGAGGTCACTTCCTTGTGTGTAGCCAACCACAATCAAACATCAGTGCTGACGACCCATCATTGTAAGAAAAAAAAAAAAAGAGAATAATAATTCATTTGCAATGCTGCCCATCTTATTACTTCACCTGGACAGAGGAAGTCGACAGCCTGCGTCTGGCAATACAGTCCAAAGAAAACATGTCAGAATATGATCATGAAAAATGACCTCGTCGTTAGCAGGTTTTAAAATTCGGTAAATACCTCAGATGAACAACAATACGACATGTTGCATCGCGTCAAAGTTACGTTGAGGTCTGAGGTTTGACTGGGCCATTTGGAGCACCTTTTCATGTTTCACTTATTCTGTTGCAGATTTTCTGCTGTGCTTGAGATCATTGTGCTGCTGCAGGACCCAATTTGGGCCAACCTTTAACTGTTGAACAGATGATCTCACATTTGACTCCAGAATTCTTTGACATATAGAGGTCGTGGTATACATGGTCCACTCAATGACTGCAAGGTACCCGGGTCATGTGGCTGCAAAACAAGCCCAAATCATCACCCCTACACCACCGTGCTGAGAGCTGGTATGAGGTGTTTGTGTACATATGCTGTGTTGGTGTTCACCAAATATGTTGCTGTGCATTAAGGTCAAACACTTCCACTTTGGTCTCGCCTGTCCAAAGGACATTGTTCCAGATGTGTTCTGGCTTGTTGAGATGCAACTTAAACTGCAACTGCAAAGCTAAGCCATGCTGACGTGTTCTTTTAGAGAGAAGAGGCTTTCTCCTGGAAACCCTTCCAGACAAGTCATAGTTGCTCAGTCTTTTTCTAATTGTACTGACAGCAGGGGCAGGAGCTTGGTTTGGAGAGGCCGTGAGAGCTGCAAGCGTTGCTGTGCTTAATTGGGTTAAAAAAATAATAAAATTCTGATCACCAGCTGGTTCGGCCTGGAAACGACCGGCCGTTAAGGAAACCTCCCGATGGCCACCACACCCCTGGTTGTCAGGCCTGTAGATTCTGAGATGTAGCTCTTGGGGTTTTTTGTCTCTCTGAGCATTGCACACTCTGACCTTGGGGTAAATTTGCTGGGATATCCACTACCAGAAAGATTGGTAACTGTCTTGCATATTTTCCACTTGTGAATAATCTCTCTCACTGTAGTTATGGGCTTCAAATAATTGCTGATCTTGCATTAACACACATCTTAATGCTCCAGACCAAGAAACTGCCAAAACATTTGCTTTTATAGATTTGATAGATTTGTTCTGCTCACATTTTTCCTTAATCAAGTGCATTTGATTAGCTGTGACATATTGTTCATGAATATATCTTTGGGATAGAAAACGTTCTGTCTTAGATTATGTTAGTTTGAAAGCATAGTAATAAGTGCCCCTATGTTTGAAGGGTCTAGCCAGAGCTAGTTTATGGAGTGTCACCGTGGCGGCTCTACATGGACTGAAACAAAGCATTCAATCTGCAGCACACATCATAATGAATTAATTTAATTAGTACAGAGTACTGTTTGATTTTTTCATTTCCTAAGATACGGTTTGTTTTTAATGTCACCTGAAGAAAAGAAAAAAAACTTTATCAACAGCTACCAAACACTAAAATTAACCAGATTGACATTTCTATTATCAAGAATAAACTGCTAATATATTAAAAAAACAAATCACAGAGGCCCACTGCTATGTACAACCTTTTATTGTTGATTTGCAAAACATCAGACAAAAATAACATTACATAAACACCAATTTATAATAGAAAAAGAAGATCTGAGACAAAAGATAAAATTGCAATTACATTAGAATTTAGGTGACTTTGATAACTGGAGCCATTTCATGCTGACCTACAGAGGCAGTTTATGGCTAGTAGCTTGATCAGTATACATGTGTTACAAACATTCTATTAAGTGCTTTCGTTGGTTCAGGCATTTAAATTCAACGTGGCATGATTTGGGTTCACAATGCAGGGTAAGGATTCAATACCAAATTCAAATTGACACCTTATGAAAAGATCAATGCGCATGTCTGACAGAGCACCGATTAAGAAGCCAATCGCACACTTTTGTAATTTTCCCACTCAAATTAAGCTGGGGAACATATGAAGCCAGCTTTGATTAACACCTTTCCCTGCATGAACAGGGTCATGTTATGGCACACAGCTCAGGATTGATGTGACCATGGCGTCACTGTTCCTCAGTATTGACTGATCAGTAAAAACTCTAATTTTATTCAGTGTTCACCTGAAGCAGTTTGACATGAAAGCAAAAAAAATAAGAAAAAAAAAATTTAAAAAAAGAAAAGGGGGAAAAAAAAAAAGGGGGAAAAAAAAAGAGAGAGAAAGAAATCTTGGTTTGAATCTACCAAAGTGAGCAGTTGCTCCTAAATATGATACTTGGATCTGAATGGAATATTTACCCCCCCTACAAGCAACTCCAAGTTGCATTTCAAAAGACACCATCTTCTAACGAGGCTTGTCGCACCGCTTTGGGGGGCGACGCTTTGGACGATGCCCTCATTAGGTAGCGTCAGTGTCGCACAACTTGTTGACGCTCAAGATAAAAGCAGCATTGCATGGACACTGAGGATTTCGCCCCTCCCGATTCCCGTCATTTGACTGAAAAGCATCGGTCGGGAATAACGAAGGTGCAAGAACAGGCTTCACGACAGAAGGAGAGGTGAAGACACGGACAAATCACAGGGACAAGGTAATGACTACGTACTATAGAGCATAGACCATGCTAACAGTACCAAGGGGAGCACAGACGCACCTCTCGCTTCTCCTACTGCCACAAAGTCTTTCAGGTTGTTACTTCTTTAAAGCTGCATTCACCCTGAAAAGTCCTCTTCTCCTGTCTGCGTGAAAGGGACGATTCACCTCAAATTAAAAGTATGCATTTACACCCCCTCTCACCTTTAGTGCTATAAATGTGAAATACAAAAGTGGTAGAAAATAGTTCCTATATGAATCCGCTCACAAGCTTTGTGAAACCGTAGCTTAACCGCATAACTTTGCCATTAAAGATGAAGTAAATTCAACAGAAAAGTAGTTGTGATCTCCAAAAACTGAGCAACTTACACCAAAACAGTCTCTACTGATAAACAGCTGCAAGCCCGAGGAAAAACATGCACATTTCATTTTTGAGTAAATGGTCCCTTTAATGCCTGTAGAGATAGTGTAGATGTCTGCAACACCGTAGCAAGGTAAAGATGCAGAGAAGAATGACACTCCTGAAGTAAATGCAGCCTCATCTTAGCCAGAGCCCCGATGGTAAGAGTGCAGGCACTAGATTAAAAAAAACACTCCTGGTATTTTGTGCGTTAACAAAAAAAAAAAAGTCTTTGCTAAGTCTGAGAAGAAAGAAATGTACACAAAAGGAAAAAAAAAAAAAAAGGAAAAAGAATGAATTCATTAGCTGGACTCTCCCAAATCTGTGAGATATCTCTGAGGTAATCATTGAAGTATGACTCATTAGACAGCAATAAATACCAACATGAATACAAATATTATAAAAGTAAAAACAGAGGCAAATGCTTAATGCTAAAGCAAAATCGGCGCTAAAAGAGGTAGGTTTTTTTCTTTTTTTTCTTTTTAGGTAGATTATGGTGTACATCCATTGTGGACACTCCTTTTTGTAAGAACTACATTAAGTTGATTCCATTACAATCCCTGTCCTAAAGGGAGGAGCAGAAAGAATACAAAATAAAGACTTGATATCCTTTACACGGGAGATGGCCAACAGTCCTCTGTGAATGCTTTCATACGCGTTTTCAGACAGGATTTGTAATGGCAACAGTTACTTACACACACACGCGCACACACACACACGCACGCACGCACGCACACAACAACTTCTATAACATCTACGAACATGATAAACTGTAAAGCTTGCTGGTGATAGTGTACCATGAGTTGTATATTGCAGGCATCGTTACTGTGTTCTGTTGCAGATCTTATGGAAATCTCAACAGAGATGGCTCCATCTATTTTGAGGTTGGATGTCCACTGACGTATAGTTAACAAGTTCCAGTATTAGAACGACTACAATGCAGAGTTAAAAACTTAACAGATTCTGAGCAGCCTAACATGAAGAAACCAAACAGGAACCTCTGGGAATGAACCACATTCAAATTTAACTTTATTTGGATGCTGTGTATTGTGTGTTGGGAAGAGAGAAAAATCAGCAATCAGACATTCAATTCTTTATA
>JAVDPK010002309.1:301414-333920 GCA_034780415.1 Cichlasoma orientale
ATATATCAAACAAAACAAATAAAAAAAAAAAAAGCAAAAAAAACAAAAAAAACAAAATAAACAAAAAAAAAAAAAAAAAAGAGATAGAAACTTTATATTAAATTCTGCAAATGACTTCCTTTAAAGCAACATTGCCTCTAGTGAAATCATGAGCACTTGGCAGGAAATGGACTTTACTTTAGGGAATTGTCTTGATGGAGAAGATATGTTCTCCCATATTATTTTACCATAATCCCACATGCAGCAAGCCATATATTACTGGCCTGTAAATCAAAGCGTTTAAAGTCTCTTGGCAGTTTGGTTTATAAGCCATTAAATGCTGTCTGATGAAGCATAAGCCAAAGATGACGGACAGCAGAGAGAAGGCATACAAGTTCTTATCATATACAAGCGCATGTTCCAAAAGTCATAGATAAATAGCATATAAATTTAGTAGATGACGCGGTGAGAATGTCCAAGGTTCTGGAGTCATCATTTTGATGTACTGTAATGTACCAGGTATATAGCTAGTTTGGTAATCTAAATGGCTTATATTTGAGAGCAGCACGGTTGTCCTTTTTCTGAAAATGAACCTTGAACATTCACATCAGCCCACCACTAAAATAATAATTTGAGTGTGTCAAATACTCAAGCAGTTCCCTGTTTAAGCCATTCCTAAATATTTCCTACCAAAGGGAAAAAAAGAGAAGAAAATAAACCAAAAAAAGACCAAAGACAAAACAAAGAGCATAGTGTTGGAGAACATGGTGCTTATGGGTCAGAAACAAAAAGTCAGTTGTATTTGCATATATATTTTTGAGGAAAAAAAAAAAAATACCAAAACAAAAGAATCTATGTAGCCCTATGTACAGCGGCAGACATTATTTATATATACCTGGTATTTACACAATGCAGCCACTAGAGGGCTGCGCAGCATACATCATCAAACAGGAGGGCCCGGGTGGAGGACGTGCGCAGCAACACCACCACAACCAGGCCCTTGGACATTCTAGAAAATCTGCTTCCCAGTCAGAAACGAAAGGGGTGTGATATCTGTGGAGGTCTGAAACAGCTTCCCAAGCTCTCCATCCACTGAGCTCACTGTATACTGAGGAGGAACAATTCATGGAATTGTTTTAAAGGTGAAGTGACATACAAAACAACAACAAAAATAATATCTATTGCAATTATATCTGCAGCTATGCCAATTCTGAGTATGCTATGCAGCTATATATTAACAAGGCAGGCCCTTTGCTTTGCCGTCAATTTACTATTCCAGTTAGATTTGGCATTTTAGCCCTTTAAAATCTGTGATAACATAGATACTGTATATCAATACATAGGCTTGAGTAAAAGGTGGTATAACAGTGCTTAAGATACATTTGATAGCAATTCTCTATTTACATGGGGAAAAAAAAAAAAAAAGCAACAATAATTAAACAAGAATAATGAAAAACAATTTCAAAAGAGCAACAAGCCATAAGGTTGGCTTGGTTTGATTGACAGTTAGCAGTGTAAAAGTAGCTAATACATTTAGTGGCTAATTCTCACCTCAAAACCAGGCACCCTAAGGTCCTATCAGAACCTCACTAAATTAGAGACTAAACTCTGTCCTCTGCTGTATAAACCTATAATAATAAAACATTTTCCTTCATAGGCTGTGAGGCTAGTCAGACAACTTGCCGAGCGGCTGCATGAGTGAAGCGAGCCATGGAGCAGCAAGGTTATTTTTAGGTACTGGAAGCTTTTCGAGAAAGTAGTTGACCATACCTTTGGTGAAAGGTGAAAGGCATGTGTTTGAATTGTACACAAAGTCATATACATATGCTGCCTTGGAGAGAAGCAGATTTAAAAAAAAAAAAAAAACAAACACCAACATGATTTCTGAATCATCAAAAAATTCAAAGTAATGTGCAGGCACTGCTTTCGCACAGGTAAACTGAAATGTAATGTGTACGGTATCTAAACTGTTCTGTGTAAAAGTTTCACATTGGTGATGTAAATATAAAACAACCCCAGTAAAACTAAGAGGTAGCTCAACTGAATGGCTAAATGAATAACTGAGTATGCTTGTTGTGTTGGTGTGCGCACCACAGGTGCACACACACAAAATGTCCAGGCATTTGAAGCAGCTGTTTGTTGATTTAAATACAGACAAAAACACTGTATATAGCCAGAAGTCATATGTATAGTTTAATTTGTACTATTCCCTTGTTTACTATGTCTCTTCATATCTGCTTGCTCTCCACACAACCTTGGCCTTTACACCAAGACAGACTTCTTTATATGGGAATCCACACACACACACACTCACGCACGCACCCACCCAACCACGCACACACGCACGCACACATGCTCATTACTTTCTCTTTTTCATTTGTTTCATACACCACACCTGCATTTAGTCCAACCAGGATATCCTCAGCTCCCCTCCCTCTGTTTTCTACCTCCTGGGGTCTTGCCGCCCGCTTCCTCCCCAGCCGACTGAGGTTCAGAGGTTGCTTCTAGGAGACTTCACTGCCAAACACCTCCAGCACCAGTGGAGTGAGCTGCATGCTGTGCTCCGGCTGAAAGGACAGTGAGCGGTACTGTTTGGAGTGCTCCTCGTTAAGACTGCGCAGGTCGGCCAGCTTTTGGATCATCTTGGCGTAGAGCAGCCTCCCTCCTGGGTGGTGAAGCCTGATGTAGGCCTGCAGCGTCTCTGACAGCCGGTCTTGCAGGGCTTCGATCCGTGCATGATCCTGCACACCTGGGCGGTCTGCAGCGAGGGAGGGGAGAAACTCAATGGCTTTATGGTCGCAAACAGCACCAGAAATGACCTTTTAAAATCAAACTGTTAGAAAGGATTACATCTTTAGTGTTTACTGTGAAGTTATTATCATGAAAAACAATGGGAAAATCTAGTCATAATTTAGGTAAAAGCTTTGCGCTGCATGTCACTTTTAAATAATGGTGTGTACATATGCATACACAAATAGCATAGTTTCAAACATTTTTAATACTTTATGGCTGTGTTTTCTATTGGAGAAAGATATAATTTCCTTCTAAATTACGATCCCTTCTCCACACAGTCAGACTTACAGTACCTGGAGAAAGCAGACAGATGGCCATCAGCAGCACATGTTCCTCCTCGTGCAGGTTGAGCTTCTTCAGGCCCACCTGGAACTTTACCAGTGGCTCCAACAGCTCCAGAGTGTGGCCCGCTGCAGGAGAGAAACATGTCATTACAATGTGTGCACCTACAAGCTATTTCAGAGAAGAAAGGCCCTCAAAGGTATGTGACCAGTCCTCATTAGGATTTAATTTAGTCTGCTGGAATAATCTCTGAGAAAATGTTTTTATTGCATGCCGTGCTTCTCAGATTTGTTTACACTAAGAACTGGAAGTTTCTGGTAAGCACATTTGTTTCATTACCAAATTCGAGCTAGGCTCAGTGTACATGCTATTACAACATGTTTTTTTAAACCATGTAAATGAGAAGACACACAATAACATATAGTAGGTTTTCACTGATTATTGTGCCTGCTTTTTTCCTATTTCACAGCTGTGTATTGACCTTCAGTGGTTTCTGAGTATTTATTAAATGGTGCTTGTAGCACAAAACAACTTCTCACCCAACACTTGTCTAACTGATTTATTTTACCAATTATTTCATAAATTAGAACTGAAACCCTCTTAGGTTGAGGTCTTTTTGGACAACAGCCTCGTTCAGTCTGGAAAACACTGTAGTTATATCTTTATACATACTGCGAACTATGATGAAGCTTTCAGGGAAAAGGATCTCATGAAAAAAAAAGAAAGAAAAAGAGTTCATCTCATATGCACTATTGATTATTGCACGGCAAAGCACATCTGTATTCAAATCATGTACGTGTTAGCTGTTCATGATTATGTTTTTAAAAGCACACAACAGAGCATCCTCTCCTGCTTTAAAGAGTGGCGGTTTAGTGCAGCGAGCAGGTCGGTCGGGAATGACATTCTTTGGTTGATCCAAACAAGGGGGAGGTGTGTGTGTGTGTGTGGGGGGGGGGGGGGTCTTGTTTGAAAAGCAAATAAAAGCCATGCCCACAGTGTTTCTGTGGATATGTTTGACTGGTTTTGCAGAAATACTTGGATTAGCAGCTTTTGCCTGGGGGTGTGCACGCAGGTCACTGCAAGTAACCTTATCTGCACTCCCACATTAATGTGTGGTCACTCCCTTAATGACCAAGTACAAATGTTAATATTTAACACCCACATCTCTTCTTCAACTACCAGCTGGGCAAAAAAAAAAAAAAAAAAAGAGAAAAGAAACGAAGAGAGAAGACGACATCTATCCAGCCATAACAACCAACCCATCGATAGAGAGGCTTCAACACTGGCTTGTCTTTAGTCTTTGCAGCAGTACGCACGGCAGCATTTAGACTGATGTTTGGACTGACCTTTGGTGACGTCACTGATCTGATATTTAAAGTCAGGTCCACCACAGCTCCAGGACATGTCTTCCAGGTTGAAACTTTGATTTGAGCGCAGCATGATCACCTCAATGGCACTGGACTTGAGCAGAGCAATCTGGTCCTCTGCAGTCAACTCCCTACAGGGAAAGAAATCATCCATTATGTTCTTATGCTTATTTAACTGATCAAACAAAGAATCCTAAAAATGCAACAGATGGCTTTCAAGACCCAGTGTTGCTGTCGCAAACACCAGATCACCTTCCTGTTCAAAATCACCCAGTTGTATTATGTTAATTAATAGGCAGGTTTTACTCAGCAATTTAGTCTAAACATGCTGTAAATAGTTAACATATATATACACACTGTGAAACTGCTAGATTACCAACACTACTGTCACTGTTCAAATCATCTGGTTACAGCCATTAAAATGTTTTGAAATCACACAAGTAAGATATAAGAGCGAAACCTGCAGCTCTTTAGGGATGGTATGGGGTGTTTTTTAAGGATTAACCATAAGTGGACAAACATTCCAAAGGTCCGAGGCACGTTTCTGAGAGGAATGACAACTTTCAGGAAATAACGAGGCCCTGACTCGTTTTAGCCTTGACTGTGGGGTCACCCAATGAAACACTGTACATTTGTCCCTGTAAACACAAGGAGACACAGACCCTTTGGAAGGAAGAGATTTTCATGTGTGGAAGGTGGTACAGAAACAACCGAGACCCTAGTTGTCCATAGTAGATTTTCCTTTACAGACATGGGCTTGTGTCTTCCACAGCCAAAATCTATTCTGTCTTTAAAAGAAAAATCAGTCTTGTTTTAAACTCGTCTTTCCTAGGGGTGGGTAACATAACCTGGTATAAAATGATTTCCATGACGCACTATTAAAGATAGTATGATCAGTAAGTTACTACGTTATCTGTTCTGCACAAACGGGATTACATTTTCTATTTACATTACTGCAGCAGGCACAGGTAGGCAAGTTTAAAAATTTAGCATTTTTTATTAACTGATAATTTTATTCATTAAAAAGAACTGAATAGTGAATAGAAAACATATTCAAGGTTAAAAATATTTTTGACAAAATTAAAATTTGCTCTTTAAATTTTTGCTTTTATGTTTTTGCAGCAAACACAGTCTTGAAGAGCTTTGGCACATATGTGCAAACTTACCGAAGTAATCTGGAAAGATTTGGATTGGTTTGACAGCCAAACTGTTCCTGCATCAGCTCAAGAGGGTTGAGATCCAGTTGCTGTACTGGCAGCTTCATTAAAGACAGATTACCAGCTGACTGCTCGCTCTCTAAATAGTTTTTGTATAGTTTTGGAGCATTGTCCTGTTGTAGAGGGCAACTGGTCCAATCCGTGTCCATGGGGTATTAGATGCTGCATGACATGAAGTAATAGCTGACCCCTCTGATCCTGTACAAATCTCCCACTTTACCACCAAAAATGCCGCAGATCATCGCCAACTACTCATTTTGTCTGCATCTTACTAATCTGTTTATTTTAATATCAAAAAATAGGTATAAAAATGTTTTTAATTTATTAGCTGTGTTTTCTATTATTTTAAAAATAAATCATTTGACTCTGTAGCGCTATCTGGACTGAAAAAGTTTGATCAGTGCATCCGTAGTTATGGAAACCTAAAAGTAATGAAAAATGGTCATAAAATGAAAAGCCTATTATCTCTAAGGATCTTGCTCATAGATCTGACTTTGTAATGACTCCCTTACTGATTCCTGATTGTGATTTCTGTGTGAAGACTGGCACACCTACTCAAGTTTTCATGCTTAGCACAGCTACTTTATTGTGTTGGAATCTAAACAAGTAGAAAAGAGTACGAAAAAATGAGCCTGCATGTAACTCAGTTGTGTAAAAGCTCCACTGCTATGTGTTTGACATCACTGTTTTGCAATGCCAACTATCAGGAAAACATGCCAGCATTGATAAAAGAAACTGATACTGATGCGCGCTTGTCCTCGATAGTGCTCCTCAAAAACATTTTAAATCAAAGTCAAGTGAAAAATCACCTCTACTGTAAGAAAATTCTTTTAAAATTGGTTGGGGTTTTTTTTGGATTTAATTTATCTATGAGCAGACAGTACAGTACACAATTTATGTAATCTGTGGCCTTTGGCCCAAAGTCATCACTGTACTACAACAACAAATCAGGCAGAAAAACAAAACAAAAAAAACCAAGGTGTACAAAGTCCTCAACATGCATTTAGGTAAAGTGTCACTGAGACAAGCAAATAAATGAATGAAGAGGGCTTGCAAAAGCACATTTAGGCAAGGACTGGATTTTACTCTAGTTGCATATGATTTATTATTCTAATGAGAGCCACAAAAAAGACAGCAGGCACACATACAGGATGTCTAGAAAACTGAAAAGCTTCTTCCCTTCCTGTCTGTCACTTCACTGTCTGCCAGGAGTCACACAGCTTGCTTAATGAAATGTGAAATTTAAAGTCCATCAAACTAAAAACTGAATTGGCCAAAACACACTGTTATATTGTTGTTTAGTAATTATTCAAATGTAATTATGATTTTCTTGACATTTCAATACTCATATTTACTAAGAGCACTTTTGGGCTGGCCTAGAGGCTTCAGAGTCAGATTTTCTTGATAACACTTTGATTCTTTTGAGTACCATCAGTTATTAACAACTGTGTGTGCTGAATGACAGCAGGACAGATGTGACGGGCAGAAAAATGTTCTTGTTCACGCACGTACCTGAAACCGGGAATCATCTTAGCAAAACCGATGACCTTCTGGATACTATAGGAGACCAGGTCAGCCAGGTGGGGCAGCATAGAAAAACTGGAGCCTTCTTCTTCACTGGAGTCAGGACTGCTGCCCTGCTCCTGGTACATCATCAGCAGGTTGTTGAAGTTCATTTTGGTGTCAGCTGACTCTGCAGTGATCATGACAAGCAGAGGAGCGTTAAGAAATAAAAAGAGGACAGAAGAGAGCAGACAACAAGCAAGAGTAGTGCATTCATATGACAGCAAGTAACAATTTCACACCATTTCTCTGTGAATACACAGTCAGAGAGAAAGCAGTTATGGAATAGAAAGGATGATCTGAAACTTCATGACTATCAGCTTAGCAGAAGTGAGCTGAATCTTAGATGGCAGCTCAGATAACGCGAAGCTGCAGAGCTTGCTGGGATTGTTTTGGGCCATTTGTCTCTGCTGTGTGCTGGTGGTAAGCCACGTGACCCTTGCTGTGCTCACTCCATTACTGATGTATGCATTGATGAACTGATGTTTACTAGAAGGAGCTAGGCGCCTGAGGAGTGCAGGTAATTCACAAGATTTCCACTGGATTCCCAGTAAGGCAGATTATATAAAAGTCAACATGAAAATAACTGAACTGGAAAATGAAATCCTTTTCCAACTCAAGTGTTAACGCTCAGCAGTAATTTTTCCCAAAACACGGCTGCCAGATTAAAAAAAAAAAAAGTGTTTATTCTGACTCCAAACTTTTAGTTGAGTCTGCTTTAATATTTTATACTTTTAGCCTTTTTCTTGTTTTCGTCCAGTCTTCACAGTATGAATTTTACCTGGAGAGTGACTGAAGGAGTCAGAGGAGGCATCAGACAGGGAGTGGAGAGAGGCAGCTCTGCTGGCGCTTCGTGTCACTGGGCCCTCACGCACAGGAGGCTAGACATGAGAAAAGGGCAAATATGTAGGGCTCACTCGCTTAAAAAAAAAACAAACCAAAAACCAAAACATAAAAAACCCCCACAAACGTTTCATCTTAAAGTAAGCTATATTTCTGCTGAAAAAGAATAAAACCTTTATGCAAACGGGGCTGTAGCCTAATATTAAGGTATTTAATAATTTGTGAAATATGTTTGACTGCATGATGTAGATTTGATGACGACATGACGGAGACACAAACCCTAAATCGGGAGAAGTCAGAGTAGGAGTCATCATATGTCTTATGGTGAGCGTCCACCAGCGTGGCGATGATCTGACTCTGTTCATCAGTGAGTCTGGGTCGCCGTGCCTCTTTCTCTGCCTCGCGCTGTGCCTCCTCCTCCTTCCTCCGCTGAATCAGGTCCTTCTTCCTCTGCACTTCCTCGTCTGTCAGAATGACTGGATGGGGGAGATCGAGAGAGCGCGAGAGTTTTCAGCACACAGGAAAATAAGCGTCCAGAAAAAAAGTGCACAAATAAATTATTTGAGTAAGAATAAAAATTCACAATTAAAAAGAACAATAATACAAAGAATATCTGGGAATAAAATTGGGAAATCAAGAAATTTATAAAAGCCAGAGTAAGAGAATATGTGCCGTTCTAAGACGCACCGCTTTTAAAGCTTTTCAGTCTGGGCTTGTGTGCTACATTGTGTTGACAGCTATGTCAGTGTTGTGCTGGGTTAAAGGGTGGTTGTTGTTCTCTGGAGGAAGAGAAAGCCAGGGGATGGGTCCATATGGAGACCCCTGCTGCAATGAACAACTGAATGCATTGTCTTTGTTCTGTTCGCTCCTTGTTGTTCTAGCCACTGAATTAGCTCACAGAAACAGAGAGAGAGGCAGAGCGAGAACTGGCTCTCAGCAACGTGCTGCTGTTTTTGTTTTGTTTTAACAGCAATAGCAATGACACTGGCTCCTGTTCACATACAGTAAAGTGAAGTGTTGTTACCACCACAAAAACTCTTTGGGGGGGGGGGGGGGGTGCGACATTTAGTTGGTAGAGAGAGAATTGGACAATATACGGATATTAAAAGAAAAGAAGAAAACACGTATCTGCTATTTACAGACTATAAAAACAAACAACAGCGTGTGGAAAGAAGAAGCCGGGCTAGACTGTACATTAGCTATTTAAACTTCACATGGAGTATACTTACTGTACACAATGTGGGGAGGAACTGTTAGTTCAAATGAAATATGTAAACACTAAAGGAGCAAAGACCCAGAGATACTTGACCTCAGTCCAAACATTACATAATGTTTACAAGAGGGACAGCAAGCCCCCAAGGTAGCAAACACCAGATGTGTACATTTTACTGTGAATTAAATAAAAAGCAACAAGAATGCTTTAATGTATTTAACACAGAGTAGGACACACAAATGTGTACACAATGCGTACATTTTCCAAGTAGGAAGCCGGTGTTGGGCATTCCAGGATTCCAACATTATATCCTGAACTGGTGCAAGATCCGGAATCCAGGGAACAAAAGCAATTGGCTTCATTGTCCAACTCATGTGCTAAACAGTTTTTTGTTTGTTTTTTTTTAAACTGATTATTTTTACTGGAGAATTTGAATTTATTTTTATTTGCTTATATAATTATACTAATTTATGCTTTTCATTTTAATTATCTTTTTTTCCCCTTTATGTGGCTTTTATGTTTTGTGTTTATATTTTCTGAAATGTTAATACCTCAACTGGAAAGCACTACGAGCCAACTCCTTTTTTTTTTATGTGCCATTTAAATACAAGTAAACTGACTTCAATAATTAATCATAAGGTTTATTAGAACCATAATATGAACGCAAATCAAATCCACCTAAACATGCAGGTTGGGGCAATGCCCAAACGGGTGACCTGTCATACTTACACTCTTTCATCATGCCAATGTCCACACACCGTTTGAGTCGGCATGCCTGGCAGTGGCGCCTGTTGTCCTTGGTGATGTTGCAACTGCCGTTAAAGGGACATGTGAAGGTGGCCTTGCGCTTCATACTGCGCCTAAATATATTGTACACATTGTACAGTATATTAACATACAAACATACTGAACTCTGTTAGCACACAAAAATAAAAGTCAAAGAATTCACTCAAAATAATGCAACTTTAAAAAAAAAAAAAAAAAAAAAAAAAAATATTAAAATATTATTTTGACTGGACTCCTCCCCCCCCCCCTTCTTACAAAAATTTAAATAAATACATTAAAAATACTGAATATTGCAAATATTGCCAAAGCAGGTTACCGTCTTTCTGCATTTTAAAACTTCTGTATTTTAACAGTGGAAGAGCATATTCAATAAATGTAGCAACCTGAATAATAACAGTAGAAGAGAGCACAATGATCTCCTTGATGTCAACAAAAACAAAATGTAGAAGCTTCATAAATGAATTATGGCAGCAGAGGTTGTGTTAACCAAATGAAAAGGAAAAGGAAAAAAAAAAAAAAAAAACCCTGCAAGCTACCATTTTGACAGGTTAGAACACCGATGTTGGGTCTCCTGTAACAATAAATAATTTACAGGACTGTTAAGAACAGCACTGCTGGTCTGTTTCTGTTACAACATAAGATTAAACATACATGGGAAAATATACCTGACCACTACAGGGTCACAGGTTCAGCTGCTGTTTAGTGCAGAAAGACTGCGTGCCGCAAGATTTCCTCTCAGTGAAGTGAGAATCTGCAGGATTTGGAAAATCCCCACATTTGGAGATTTTTGGTGATTTCCTTTACCTGGGAGAAAGTTTTATAGTCAGGGGAACCTATCTATGAAAGCGCAGTGGTAAACTCAGTGTCCAGCGTGGCAGTAGAAGCAGTGCTTAGCCTTCAGAATAACATAAAATTGCATATGTAAAGCTGTAAAGAGGACATAAAATGGAAAAACTATTGCCTCTCAATGCATCGATTACTTCTGAGCAAATGCCCAAGGCCACATGTTTCATATTTGCCTTTTAAAGGCATTTTGACTGCGGCATTTTAGTGGCCCTGCTTTAACGGCAAAAAAACAAAATCAAAAACAAAACAAAACAAAAATAAAATTCATCTGCTTTGTGGAGCATTAACATAGGAAATAACTGCATAGTTAGTATTCCGTTTATCTTTTCTCTCCAAGGCTTCATAAATGCATAATCTTTTCTGTATATCAGGTATTATGACACAGTTGTTTTTGAAAATGTTATGCTATTGAATAGGTCATTATAAAACATTAGGATTACATCATGAGAGTTTTTACGACCCTGCCGAGAAAGTCTAACACAACCTCTGGATGTTGTATTTGAGTTGTTGTATTTGATAGCATTAGATTTTACAGGCATACCTAATAAAGTGGCCAGGGAACATATATGACTGCAAGTAGTTTAGATTTTATATAATACACATTTTATATTTTTATTTCTGAGTTTATGTAAGCTCAGAAATAAGTTTATGTAAAGCTCTGCATGTACTGTAGTTCACACCATCACCGCTCTCCCCCACCCAGTAGCCCCATATGCTTCTTATTACTGTGACTTCTTAGGAAATCCAGTGTTAACTTCAGCCAGCTAGCACCGTATATAAACTGACTATCTGTGATTGGCTGAAACAGGGTAACAGGTCTGAACAGTCGAGCGACGGGCCAATCAGCTTGCCCGACATACTTCTCCTTCTGGCCTTCAGACCTAGATAAATATTTTTGACCTTGAAGTCTGTGACTGACTAAAAGTGAGTGAAAAAATTCATATTTGACCACAAGATTCCTTTTCAAATGGTGATGCAAAGCATAATGATTTACTCAGCAATGGACATTTATGTAAGATTTTTACACACAGATGTGAGCAAAAACACACATGCTCCATGAGAGTTCAAACAAGGGCCGTCTGAGAAACGAGGAAGGAGCTTATTAAACATCCGTCTTTTTTTTCTCTCCTCTCCCGTTATATATATCAACACCGCTGAGAGGAACAGATGCAATTGCACGGATACATCAAACACACAAAGGCCCACCACAAAATCACAACTTGCTCCAGTTTCGTCTTTGGATTAATTGGAAACTCATGTCTGTATCAATGAGCAAGGAGCAGCCAAGACATTAACTATAGGACCGGGCTCGTTTGTATTCTCGGCCTGCTGCCGAGCATTAGTGTGAACACGGATGCTGTCAGCTGTTTTGCGTGTGTTTGTGTGTGTAGCTGTGGGAAGCAATTACAGTTTATGTCTAAGTATGTGGGTGGCCATTATATATGTAAGTTGTGTTTGTATGCCAGTATGTACATGTGTCAGTAACTCGGTCAACATGCATTATTTCCCATCAGTGCATTTTGAGCTTCTTTTTTTTTTTTGCTGGCTACACAAAGCACACACTGAGTGTCTGTGTTTGTCTGTACAGACGAAAATTGATGTCATGAATTTTTGTACCTGAAAAAGCCCTTGCAGCCCTCACAGGTCATGGCGTTGAAGTGGAAGCCAGTGGCTTTGTCGCCACACACGCCACAGATTCGTGGCACATTCCTATCAAACTCATCAGGGGCCACAGTAGACGTACTCACAACCGTGGGCTCCATCACTAAACAGAAAGAGGAAGGAGGAAAGGGGGAGGGAAAAAAATGATAGGAAACAACATTGCAGATTGTAAAAATTGCTCACTTACACAGTAACTTTTCCAACAATATACACAAAAATATTGACCTGCTTCCCCAACCCTACGGACCTGGGGACCTGAGGGATGCTCTACCTGCATCTGTAAGATCTGCCCAGGCGGTACATACCTTCAAAAATCAGCTAAAGATGTATCGGTTTAGAGGGACTTTTGAGTGACACACACAAAATCTGCTTTTATATTTTGTGAATTTTTTTTTTCCATTCTTGCATTGCTTTCAACTTTTAATTTCTGTATCACTTTAAATTTTATTGTTTCTGAAGCACTACATATACATTTTGCTTTGTTTTTAATCTATAATATAAATTTAACAATGTAAATATTTACACATTAATGCATAACACTAATATATTTGAGAACACAAAAAAAGTAAGAGTTCCATCATCAAGTGTTTAACTGATAAAAACCTCACAGTGAGTGAAATACTTTTACATTCAGACTATGACCCTTTCTTCAGGATGACTTCAACACCCCATTCTACTCTTTGCAGGTAAATCTAACTCCAGCTTTTTTTTGTCCAAGGGGAAAAAAGGGGAGACATATGAATAAAAAAAAAAAAAGAAAAGAAAAAAAGAACATATTAAAATTCAAAATGCTGGATCTGGGTATCTGTTTCGCTTATGAAATGGAGGAAAAAAGGCATGTCACCACAAGGCTAGCATCCTCAAAAACAAACAATGACTGTTCTTTTCACAAAGCTTCTTTCTTATTTCTTTCTTTGCTTGCACTGTACAGTGAAAGTGAAGCAAGTGATTGAAGGAGGTGCAGGGAAGCGAGGGTAAGTAACCAGTCACCCCCCCCCCAAAAAAAAAAATAAAAAATCCACTGATGTGCCTGAGCAGTAATAAAAAACAATGACAGAGTTCTTCACAGCTAATTAATAAACACTGTTTTGGCTAAGAGTCAAAAGTTAGTTTAATATTAAAGGTGTTCTGTTAAACTAAATTCTGCTCCTGGTCCGATTCCATTAAGGGCATTTAGCCGAAGGTCAAAAGCAGAATAAAACAGAGGGTCTAGTCACTGCCCTTCTGCTGCATGCATCAAGCTTCTACGGCAGCTTCAACAGCGACCGCATGCCTTAACCAGGAATATCTGATACATCTGTTACGGTACAGTAAGACATGTCTGCAAATATTTGTTGAGGCAATTCAGCAGATGGGTCAAACAGAAGCCTGATAAGCAACAGGCAAACTCTTCAGACTGTTTGGCCTCACTACTGAATGTACACTATGAGCCTCAGCCAGGTGATGTAAAGAAAACCAAACAATTTTTCACATTATATGTAAGGGAAAAAAATTAACTAAAATGTAGTTGGTTAAAATGCAAGCTGCAGAGTATTTACTATCACACCATACAGTGGCTGTGAAAAAAGAAAAAAAGTGAAAAGCTGAAGAAGTGCCTACGAGTACTGTGGTGACCCCATTTTGTTTTGTTATTCCTAGTAGTCTATAGTGACAGAATAGGCAAGGGTGTGCCTTAAACCCTTGTTGTTCCCAGTCGTCTCAATGCACAACTTGTGTTTCTTTTCCCACCCACCCTCTTACATCCCTTTCTTTCTGAGTGCAAAGTACAAATGTTGACTCAAAGGTCCTTCAGAGAATGCTGGCCTATAAACGCTGTGCTAATCATCAATCATATGACCAAACATTAACAAATTTCATGTCTTTGCAACAGTGCCCCCAGGTTATTTACTACAAGGTGATGCTTGATATCCAGATGATGAAAATATAAATGAGCATAGGTTTTACATTTCAACCTATGTATCCAAAATAATGAACATTACCCTGCTGGCCAGGGTTCTGAGGCTATATGGATTTTGTTTGCAAACACCAAAATGACCCAAAGCACATCTGGCTGTTTCCAAACCAAACTAACCCACAGACTTGCATGTAACATACACTTATGCATCCTGGATTAACAGTATGTAGTTGCAACTGTGTCTCTAAAAAGTGTAAATTATAAAAGACGTTCCTCCTGGCAGTTGTGTAGTGCCTGTAGGTGGAAGGGCTGACCCCCTAAAGACAGAAATCACATCAATGTGGCAACGTGATGTCTTCAGGGGGAAAAAAAGGTCTTGTGATGCCGATCTTTCTCACGTATAGTAATAAAACAAAGCCTTCAGAAGCCCTGCTGGTATTTGGAAAAGTGATACATTATCAACACAAAGAGATCGCCATGATTCAGCAGAAAAAAGGTTCTGCTACGGCTGATTAAAATTGATAAAAATGCTTTTCACGGGTCTAATATAAGAACCACAAAGCTGTAACTGCTGTAACGTAATGTAATATTACGCAATTATGGACAAATATAAATAGCACAGACCTTTACAGAAAAACATAAAATAAGTTCTACTGAACACAGGCAAACTACTCCCAGTACACATTCACACTCATCACTCACTGTGAACCAAAACACCCCTTTGGTTCACTATATCATCAAATGATCACTGAAGTCAGCCTTCTGTGATTGCATTCAGGCTTGACAGGCCATTACACTAAATGCACAGTAGAATTGAGAGAGCTCTAAATAATGCATCAGGTTATTAGACCAGATCTGTAGTCATTCCAGTATTGGGCATGCAAAGCCAGGCAGCAAGTTTTTTAGCTTCAGGCTTCTACTGAATGTCTCACTCGTGAATGATATACATATTGTGTGTATGCTGTTTGGCATCAATCAAATCTGTCACTGTGGTAATAATGCAAAATAGTACTCTCCCCTGTGTGTTACAGTGGCATAAAGTCTAACACTGATTTGCTTGCAGGGTTGAGGCAAAGGGTAAAAGAAGAATACTATGGACATTACAACATACAACTCTAAAAAGGACATTGTGTACTTCAACAATTTTACTCATTAGTGAATCACTCTTATACTTTGTTTAGTAGTGAGAAGTACTTTGTAACACATGATAATGGTACTGTCATGATCATAGAGAACAAAGCCACCATGACATTACCAATTTGTTTGTGAGAAGCTTCCTCAGTATTGCTTTTTAGAGTCACAAATTACAATATTTACACAACAGAGTGGCATTCTAACTTGTTTAGCAAGCCACATCCATAAACCAAAAAGGTGAATTGCACAGGCACACATAGCTGCTAATTACTGCAAAGTAACAGAATAAAATGCTAGAATTGCACTCAATTTCTATATTGTCTGTCCCCTATTATCTGTATCACACAGCAAGACATAATATTTGGCACATAAATTCATTAATAATGCTCCAAAAGGCACCAACAGCACAAACACGATTGAGAGGTACAATTTAGTAACTTACACTAGTGACGATGAAGCCTTGCAGACAGCGATTACCTGTGCCTGCGTAGGCACACTTACCAATCAAAATGACCACACCCCGTCTACAGTTACAGTTGTTATGAAGGAGGAAATTAGCTACAGAGACTAAACCAGATTCTGTAACAGCCTGCAAACATTCTAATTAAGACTTTAAGATGGTATTCTGTGGAGAATGACATGATTTTGGAGCAAATGGCTACTGAAAAAACTGCAGTTTCTAGCTCATAATTTTTTACACTGCAATAATATGACATGCTTGTAGTACAGAAGAAAAATCTCTCTACAAAGGGAAAAGTAGGAATTATGCATTTATTCATAGCACTGTAGAGATAAAGTGTGTGTATAGATATTTTTTCAGTTATAATAATGTGATAACTAGAGATGCAACGATTGCAATTTTCCTGGGCGACTCCATTTTTTTTTTTTTTCATAATTGCAATCTGCTGATATGGATTTTTGCTGATTTCAATTTTCTTCTTTTCCTCAGCGCAAAACATTATTTTCAGAATAAAATGAATTATTGAATTTTACAATTTCCCCCAAACTGCAGTAAGTTACAGGATCTTCTCCCGCTGAAACAGCTGAAAATAAAGTGTTCTGCTACTGGAAAGAGGTACAGATAAATGAAAATGAGTTGATGTGCACCCATCTTTTTCTGACGTATTTTATCTTACCAAACAAAAGCAGGTGCAACAGATTTCTATAACAAAACAAAGCTCAGTAACTTACATTATTCTACAATGTGTTTATAAATTCAACAGATAACAGGACATCAGCCCTTTTCTCTTTTTTACTAATCTCCATAATTTCCCTCACTGCTGTGATCCTTTGCTCATACTGAGGCTGCTGGCTTGTGGCTGGCTCAGAGCTCTGGACAGCTTTAGTTTTAGTCACCTTGCCCTTGTTAGCTTTTTTTAATATGTTTTTTTTTTTTAAATATGATTTAAATGCCTCATTAGATTAGTTGCTATGCACAAATTTTATTATTTAAACTGGCCGGCTTGTAATCTGACATACAGTACCAGTCAAAAGTTTGGACACACTCACCCATTTCCACACATTTCCACTGTTCTCAGCACTGTACATGAGACTGACAGGGTGGTCACCAGTCAGTGCTGAGAACAGTGGAAATCAGCCGTTTTGATATAAATCAGTCAGTGTATCAATCACATACCCTAAGAGGAAGTAAAATGATATTCTGCTGTACTCATATTCTGTTTCTGACCTAAGGCTACAAAATATCAGTACAAACACACCACGGAAGCAAATGGACAGCAGGAAACACACTGTGCTGCAGGAAGGGCCTAAAATGTTTCTATGGATGTTTTATTATTCCCCCTCAGACCTACGTTTTCCATGTTTTCTTCTCCAAAAAACTACCACCATGTTAAGTATTTATTTGGATGTGTCTTAAATTGATCACAGCCCAGGCAAACCACATTGTTAAAGAAATTAAGTAACTTTCCCCCGCTATGGTAATTTAACTCAAAAGTAGGGGTTAAACCAGGCAAGCAGCTCAGTGGAGCTAAGAGCTGTGCAGGAGCTCAGCTTCTCCTACTACTCTAGCCCATTATTGCTAATCTCGCAGACAACTCTTAAAATGCACTTTCAGACTCTGAAGATTTCTTTCTTCTTCATTAAACAGGCAATCCCACAGCAGCAGGATCAATGTGTGGTTTTCTAGAGAGTATAAATTCCTGAATTACTTAAATCTCCTGATATGATCTTATTGTAGCATTACTAGAATAAATGCTTTTCTGAACAGCAAATAAGTGAGCATTTGCACTAGCTGTTTAAAGTTAATGAAGGAAAATCATTTGGACCACTGCAAGTTGGTCTCTAGTTATTCTCAGCAACAGTCCAAATATCACATTTCTGTCATAATTGGAGTATATACTGTAGGGTGCATTAGTGGAACTGTCATAGGGCTGCAGCAACCTGAAGAAAATCCTGGTGTTAAGTTGCACTTAGCTGATGAAAAATAATAATAAAAAATGAGATAGATTTAGATGGATTCAATGGACCATAGTGCAGAGTGCAATCTACCTGCTCACCTCATTAGCATAAATGAAATATAATTATGAATATTAAATCATTGTTTCATATCATATGAGAAAAAATATTATATCCTGAGCAACACATTCCGCAATTCCCACTGTAATATATATTTTCTGTTTTGATGAGAGGAGGCTTCACATTAAGCTCGCTCTGTGTAGGTGCTGCTGACAGACGCTTGAGTAATCTAGCATGTGCCAAACAATTATTTCACCAAGCATACTGAAATATGACATTTCTGATATTCTGAAGTGCTAAACAGTAAAGTTTAACACTTGGCCAGTTTACCTGACCAGTTCATCTTGCAGTGTAGCTGAGTCTATAAAATTACATGCTGCAACAGTGTAGATGGTATTGTTCTCACTTTTTGAGTGAGTCTATTTGCCATCATGGCAAAATGATGTCCTCTGGGTACCCTTTCTATCTTTGGGATGATTTTTTTTTTTAATGCCAAACTATCACAGCCTTGCAAGATCCAGACACACAACCTTACAGGTGTGTGGTTGACACTAAATTGAAGGCTGGGTTTGATTCCCAGCCTTGATTACTATGATTCCAATGCATTTCTCTAGTAAGGCCATTGTATTTTTGTCTTTTGGTATTTTTCTAAACCTTACATTTGAACCGTTTTACTATCATACTTGTTTTGGCAACAATACTAGGAATTAGGTGGGGATACCTTGCAATAGATGAAGGAGTCATAAGAACCAGAATAAACCGTAAGTCAATTTGTTACTTGTTTCATTGTGATTATGCGCTCAACAAATTAATCAGAAAAACACAGAGCAGATTGTTGTGCCTTTGGATATGGGGGCTGTCTAGCAATGTTTTTACCTTTCCACACACGCTGTATCTAATCAATCATGACATGGCTGCACAAGTTAGTCAAAAACATCACCATGCTGGCTCTGCTGTCATCTTAGCACATGGGAACGGGGGGAAAAAGGGGGGGGGCACCTTACTGTATTTAAAAGATGGACACCGACAGTGAAGTCAATGCACAAGTGCCAACTGCATAGAGATCTATGAGAAAATGACCCAAATCCTCACTTGATTTATGATACTTTACTAATGAGCGTATGGTCACAATCATTAGTTTCAAGCTTTACTGAACACAACCTGTTGTTCCTTTTAATAATTATGGTCCTATTTAGACTGAAAGGGACCAAAAAAAAAAAAAAAGCAGTTTTAGGGTGAGGCTACCTTATCACTGACAAAGCACTACCATATGAGTGTGCAGCATCCTCAGTTTCTCAGTAACATTGTCCCCTTGTTTGTGACGTCTGGTTTCACCAAGATGGCAATAGCCAAAGTGCTCAGCCCGAGGCTTCAAAACAGAGTCCACAAACCAATGGGTGACATCATGCTGGCTACATCCTTCTTTACAGTTTACCATCTTAAAGAAACCGTTTTAATCTTCTCTCGATCTGGTGCGGTTGGTGTTCATGCTTCTTTACTTCTCTGCATTGGAAAATAAAGCAGAAATGTGGGGGCAAAAAAAAAAAAAAAAAAAAAAAAAAAAGACATCTCAATTTTAGGGCTGCTTTTATCTTACTACTAGTCTACTTACATTTTACTCCATTTTAAAGAACAGGTTATGGTGCACAGATATGATTTGCATCACAACATCAAATGAAGCACGGCCTGACAAAGAGGGAGTTAGTATGAATTTTAATATTGTATCTATGGCAAATATGACAAAAGCTATGAATATAAAAATATAAATAAAAAGAACAAGAGGCCGTAAAACGAGGACAGTCAGTGAATTACACAGAAAGTTGCACATATTCTATGTGAAACTGTGTGGTACTGATGGCAATTAAGGTCGCCTATCTCTGCCATATGACTAGTACGCACAGGAATAAGCTTACATCAGCTGAACGAAAAAGAAAACCCTTAAGTCTCGAATGCTCAACAAGACACCTCCACTGGTTTATTTAAAATACTTCGAATCTCTTATGCTGCCCGGCTTGTTTATTGAATGTGGTCTGTCTCCAAAGCAGTAGTTACAGTGTACATGCACAATTTCATAGCTTTGCCCTTCGCTAAACCACTACTTAGTCATAAGTACAAAAATATGGGTTTAACGGTATAACTTCAAACGGTTTTGTTGTAGCACAATTTCCGCTGGATTCCATAATCTTCTTATAATCTTGGTGCTGAGAACATCACAGGATACAAAATCTTTTCCCTTTCTTTATGTCTCCATTACACCTAACTACAAGGATCATTCAGATGAGTTCCTATTTATTTCCATGTGAATGGCTGTTTGCACTTATAGAGAGGAAATGCCATCCCACAGAAGTGAGCAGTGAGTGTGTTGTAGGACGAGAAGGACGCAGAAGAGAAGCAGGCCAGAGAGTGAGAGGAGCTGTGGGGATATTGGAGCAATAACAGATAAAGACATATACAGCAAGTAGAGGTGGGGTGACCTCTTTGTCAATGTGACTATGTCACAATGGCCCACTGTACCCTGCTTGCTGTTCTGGAAATGAGGAAGAAATGAAATAGTATGAAGAGCGCGCACACGGCATGTCCCAAAGAAGGCGATCAACGCAAACAGCCTGTTTTTGTCATTTAAAAAGCTGTCTAAAAATACACACAGTCATAAGCCACTTCAACTACTGGCTAAATATAAATACATGTCTCATCTCTGACAGGCCTTCATCTTGAGAAGGATCAGGGGGAAAAAGCAATTTGCTATTCATGTTGGAATCATATTTAGAGTATGATTTATTTCTGTTGGTCCTGTTTCAGTCTCATTTCAAAATCAAAGAGCTCATTTTGGCATTATCTGTTGTGTGTGTGTGTGTGTGTGTGTGCGCGCACACACTGATCAATAAGTTTGTCTGACCAGTAAGGATAATATATTAACTAGGGCTGCAATTAATTTGTTTTTTCAACTGATATATCTGACTATATGTTGCTTTATCATTAACCCTCCTAGAAATTCATAAAAGACATATCCTAAGGGTCAAAAGTCCAATAGCCAAAGATATTCAGTTACAATACTTCAAAATATAAAAACCAGAAACTTGTATTCAATTTCTCAATGTAGAGATTTAGAGATTCAAGCTGAGAAACAAATTGATTATAAAGTGTAAAAGAAGCTTCTCTTGCACTGAATGCACTGTTCTTTCCACAACTGAATAACCCTCACTTTAGAAATAATTGCTGGACTCTGCATGTGAAATTAAATTAGAAAAGGAAGGCAAAAGCAAAACGTACTGAGACTGGAGCTCGGAGGTCGGAGACACAGTGGCAGTGGAGGATGAGCAAGAGAAGAGGCCTGCAGTAATTATGCGCAGTACCACAAACTGACTCTAGCATGTCATTTTAACTGGGTGGTGAAAGCTGCAAAATAAAGACATTACCCCAATTTTGGATGGGAGGCTAGGGAGGTTCCCCTTCTTTCAACCCAAAAGACCAGCTGAGGGAGAACAAGTGCTACTTAGCATGCAGTGGAGCAGTGACTCATCTTTTCCTCCTTTGATTTATTCACATTATGGCTGAAATGACACGCATGTTTCTCATAATCCAGGGACTGATGCTATAACTGGTCCCAGGTTAGACTTAAAGATACAGCACTGTCTGCGAAATACTTAATACTTAATAGTTAATAGTTGAACAGCTCATCAATCCTTAAGATAAATGGTCTAGAACTGTTAGTGGTCTGGACTGAATTAGTATCAATGTGTCTGGAAAAAAAAGCACTCATCTTACATTAAAACCAAGTATCCATATACAACTAAACTACATGAAAATTCCTTTAATTAAATATTAATTAATGAACACCTGGCAGGATTTAAACTCAGGGGAGTTGGAGGAAGCTCCCACCAAGGTCTGCAGAAAATTTATTCAGAAAATTACATCACCTATAATACATTAGTGCAAAGTGTACACCCCTGTGTCCCAAATGGATACCTCTATACTTGCACCTTCTAAATAGTTGACATTTGATGTCAATATGTGCAAAATTATGACTGACTACAGGTGGTGTTAATTTGAGGAACACAGAGGAGACATGTTAAGATCTAATATATGACAGTATATGCATAAGACAATAAGCATAAAGGATTATGAATATAGTAATACATCACTTTGAGTATTCCTGTAGGATTTTGGTTACCCCTACCTGGAGCAGTGTATTTCTGCTACAGTTACTGTATCTACAGTGAGTCTGAGCTGCTGTGACATATTCCTACAGGGATATGTGCCAATGTGGACCATGGCAAGAGTCCAAAATCACTCATAAGATAACTTATTTCCCTCTGTTCTTCTTGTCATTGAATTTCCAGCTGCATCACAAGTATGTGATTACCAAACAGGAAAGTGGTCATTGGTTTTCATTGTCAGGTGCGCCTGTTACTTACAGGAAAAAAATAAAAAGAGAGACTTCAGCTGTGAAAAAGATTTGGCGCACAGCCCAGATGTTAGATTAACTTTCATCTCAGTCAATCTCAACTGATTATAAAACACACCCTCAACCCACACCCACCATCTAACAAACCTAATTAAGTGGTGCCATTAGAGCCTGGACGCTGAAATGAACCGTGATTGAGGACAGGGCAAGATATAACAAAGTGAGTAACGGGGAGGACCCAGACAGCATTTCAAGAAGGGATCATTTTAAGTGCACCCAGATACACAGAAGAGAGAGGGGAAAGCGGGAAATAAAAATCTCTGGCATCACATCCCAAGAATGTCAGCAATGAACTTACAGACCACATCCCAACACATAAGAGTCAGAGTCAGAATCACATCCAGACCTATAACAGCAGTGGAAGAAAGAGAGGGATTGCTGTGGAGCGTGTGAGGGTGTAAGCTGGAGAAGGAGGACCTGCACGACAGTCCAATGTGCATGCTCCATCTACATCACATGACGCAATCCCACAAATGAATCTGAAATTGTTCACTGCTGCCAAAAGTTTCTCTTGAAGGAAAAAAAAAGACATCCAAAAAGAAAGCGATAAGGTAGGGAAAGACAAAGAGGAGTTATTGAGAGAGAAAGGAGAAAATATAAGGACACGGGTTTTACTGCATACCTCAAGCTGGGTCACTTTGAGTACTTAAGACATCAAACAAACTAGATCTGGAATGACCCTGCTTACAGAGAACTGGACTACAATGGAAATACATAGCCTTGTGACTCATACATAGAAAGGCATATAGAGTAAGCCTAAGGCTCAACCAAAAAATAATAATAATAAAAAAGTTTTAAAAAAACAGGATGAAAAAATAAATTGAAGGACGAAAGGTGGGGATGAAGATACCAGAATCTGGGATTAGTAAAGGGGAAAAAAAAGTTTAATTTAGCTATGACAGGTATATAGAAATTTAGGTTAAAAAACAAAACAAAAAACAAACAATAAATGGGAACAAATAGTGAAAGAAAACAATAGACCAAAAGAGACAATGTAGACCTAACAACAACAAAGTAGAGAGAGTCTGTAATGCAGCTAAACAACCGGCTGAGCAGACTAGTCCAGTCCTGTCTCTTTGCTTTGCCTCCCTCTCATTTTTTCTCCTGCAGCCTCCACGGGACTATCTCATGCTCTTTTCCTACAATCGCAGGGAGCATGTTACAGCGGCAGTAATAGCACATGACAAGGTGACCTGTGCCCCACACAGGATGGGCTAAACTGGGGTTGGAAAGGGTGGGGGGTCCCATGTCCCGTGTCCAGCCCTATGGTCTCTGTACACCCCCCCCCCCCCCAACCACTCAGGCCCCACTGCTGGCCAGCAACGGGAGAGAGAGAGGCAGTGACGGCAGGCTGCCCCCCTTATGCTGGGCCCCTTGCTGGACTCTGGAGGGGAAAGAGACGAGGCAGGGAGAGGCCCACTCAAACACACACCAAAAGTCTTGTTTATGTCTATGTTGAATTTGACAGAAAATGCACATTCTCTAGCACACAGAGTTAGGCGCACAGAAAGCCAACTGGACAGAGCCGGACAGACAACAGACATAGACGTGTGGGTGAGGTGGATGCAAAAACACTTAGCCGACATGTCAGGTTATATAACCACCGTAAAATGCTCTCTCTCATTCAGGAAATAGTGCTATTAAAAAAATAAATTTAAGAATTCACTGTTTGTTTTTCTATTAAGAAGTCAGATTTTGAAAGGTGACAAAACATACAATCCCAATAAAATTTTATATTTCACCTATTTATATACCAAGAGTAAAAAAGAAAAGAAAAAAGCTATGCATAAACCGGCCTAGATAAAACTGGCATGGTTTGCTTTCCAAGAAGAATTTATTCCAGCATGACTTGTGCTCCGTATACATCATGTTACCTGTGTGACGCTTTTGGCCTAGAAACAATCAAATCAAGATGTAAAAGAGAATAGTGGGAACTTAACACTTCATTAGAACTAAAGGGAACTGAACATAAGTGTCAAACAGCATGCATGCTCAGAGGTACGTATAAGTGGGTCTTTACAGCCAAGCACAGCAGCTTCTTTCTTTCTATAGGGTCACATGTAAGAGGAAGCAACCAATTACTGTAGCCATGAAAGAGAGGAGGGGGCTGGGGTATTTCAGTGTGTAGGAGACCTAATGGGTTGTGCTATCACCGCAGCACACCACTCCATAAACAACCTGCTACCTGTTACTGTAAATAATGACACAAACCAAGCCCAATTCGTAGCTTCCCATGGACCGTCTGTGCTTAGTCCTGCCACAAACATGATTTATATCCTGGAGCCTAGGTTTGCCTTCATTTGGGTTAAGTTCAGGCTCTGACCCAAATAATACTGGTTCTTGAGTAAATTTCCAAGTTGGTTGAATTTAGAACATCATGAATTTTATGTCAGTTAAAACACTGGGAAGAGACAGACCATTTATTTGACCACGCAAGTTAAGTCAACCGATACACTGATGTGTTGCTTTATTTCAGATGCAGATGAAATCAAATCCAAACCAATATAGCAGTTTTGCCAGAAACTCTACTTTTACAACCTTTTCAATTCTTTTTTTTTTTTAAACATCAAAAAGATGATGGTTCCATTTAGGTTTATTATTGAGGTCATCAGGCATGGTGGTGGTGGTGTATTAGACTGCAGTACACTTTGTGGAAACAAAATCCACAATGATCTCCATAATAAACAATGTAGAATCAGCACGTTTTTGACACGTCTGACTGAAAATGAAACTGAAAATACCGTAACTTAGGTCAGAGCTGGTGTATTGACAGCAAAAGGATTTGGAGCTGTACATAATGAAGTGGTCGGCAACCGTGTATCTGCTATTTTTCATCCGAAAGGTATAGGTGTGAGGCCACTGGGAAAAACAAGCAGTAGTACTTGGACACATAAGTTACTCAAGTGAAGAACAGGAGAGAGCTGTGAGCAGCAGGTTGTTAAAATTTTAGACTTAAAAGAGACAGGAGGCTTGTGTTAATTAATGGTGTCATTATTCTCAAATGGCTCCATTCCCCATTACTATTAATGTGAGTGCTTAAGATGTAGCAGTATAAATAATTCCAGCCAAGCAGCAGTATGTGTTGTGTTACAGTGAAAGGGATTCTCCTCCCATGCTCACATAACTGTAGTAGCACAGGAAAAACTATAGCTGTAAGCTACGTGACAGGAAAGCTGAATTGTACACCAAGTACATCAAGTCACTGCAGCTATCTTATCACGTCCATATACAGACAATAAACCTGTGAGCTGATATCAACTCGTTATTAAAAGGTGAATAGGAAAGAAGCAGTTTAATGTTAATATGTTCACTCTAACAGTTTTATGGTGGCAGAAAAATTCTCCATAATAAATTTTAAGTTCAGTTTTGCATATTTCATTGCACAGTCCTTAATTTTTGGGACTATGGCTGATTTAGGTCACTTTTTTTCCTTTTACATTTAACTTTCCTAAAGTTTTAAAACTACTGACATTTTTCCTGAACATTAATTCAACTTTAAATGGGGTAATTAATTTATAATCACTCAAGCGCAGTTGTTAAATCGTGAGGATGCAACACCGCTGGGAAAATTTGTGCAAAAACACTTAACCTCAAAGCAACAAAAGTTCCATAAATTTTCAGTGCATCGAGTTATGATTAAACATTACAATGTACGATTTATAAATAAATAAATAAAGCCTCACCTGAGGTTTTAGCATGTCCTTGCACAATAGGAAAGACTTGAAACCTTTCTTCAGTTTATCCCAAGTTCTTAATCCTGTTCAATAGAAAAGCAAAAATGGCAAGTCGCAAGTCACTGACTGGGCCTTTTCCAATAGTACCTGACCTGCAGTTACTCTTGTTTATGTAACGATGAACTATTTTCAACAGCAACATACACACTCGGAGGTATTCATTTAGCAGCGAGTAAGGGAACAAACAACCTAGACAGAGGGACTGACAGAAACTGCGCTAAATCAGCTTCTTCTGAGGTCTCGGGCAACTGAAATCACAACAACTCAACTCTCGACCTTAACATCCCTCCCGTGTGTGCGAGTTTCATACCTCAACTCAACTTTTCCCCATCAAGACCGAGTTGCTTTTAATCCTCTTTAGTCGTCGTTCGTCGCCGCCGCCGTCGTCTTCATGCTCTTGCAAAGTGTGTCCCCTCCATGTTGACGAGAACAGGTTAGCTTAAAAGGGAAGACGAGAGCGCGACGCCAAACTCAGAAACGTGTGGAGACTTGGGGCAGAAAAACATTAAAGTCGTACGCCCTTCCAGACATTGGCTCACTCAGCAGCCGTGGTAGTAGCTAACGTTAGCGTGGCTAGCTTGGCTGCTTTAACCCTAAAACGCGGTACCAAGTTCAGCCAGCTTATTAACCGTTCCTGCAACCGAGCGCAACGAAACGAGCAGCGGGGAACCGGACAAGACGCAACCAAGTATCACTAACAAGCAAACGAACGCGCCAACATGATATTAACGCAATAACAGCGACGATACTCCGACGAGATTTACGCTATCCCTCCTTCTTCTGGACCTAAATAGATGGCCATTACTTTTTTTTGTTATGCACCGCCCCCTCCCTGGGACCTCTACGGGGAAGAGGGATTTCCCCCCCAGCCCCTACGGCAACCAATCACAGGCGGGCTTGGTGCGTCTCCTGTGCTGTGGTTGGAGACACTGCTGTCGCGCCCGAGTCTGATTGGTCGGCTTCGGTGCCCGTAACGTGGAGTTCCGCCCCCTCAAACAGGGGTGTGTCATGACGTCAAAGGTAACGAAGAGGTAAACAACTTTGACCGCGTGAGGTTTAAAGCGACACCGTTTGTCTATGAGCTCTGAATCAACGGAGACCCGGCGTGGGGATTACCGCGCTAACATTAGACACGGCATGGCGTCTGAATAGGTGGAAACTGCCTCCCCGGGGCCGTGTTTTTCATCTACACATGAACGTCTTTGTTTGCAGCTACGTGCGATCTGAGTGGTATTCAGCGTTAAAAAAAATAAATATTGACGCAACAGCATCGCAAACGATATCACGCCTCTGAAAACAATAACAAGAGTTCAGTCTGGCTAAATCTTTTATTTTGTGAATTTTACCCCACGATTTCGTTGACACTTTGCAGATGTGTGCAATGAGGCGTGCGTATTGGAGGGGTGTGTCTACTCTGCAGTACAGTGGTAGGCTGGGGAGGCAACGTCGCTGCATGGCGATGTTGCCATACATTTACAATACACGAGAGATGGCCGAGTGTGCTAAAAATAGACGATTAAACACCTCCGCTACACGCTTTCACTTGCAAAACACGGTCAGTATGTTGTGCTCTTCTCCATTTATTTATTTATGTATCTATTTGTTTATTTTGTATTAATTTGAGTGACATTTTTTTCAGCAACCGTCTTTGTGCATAAATAATCTCTGGTATGTGGTTAAAATGGTAGTGGTGGTGTATGTGTGTGGTATTAGGGCCAGCGGAGGGGCCCTCTGTGAAGGTCAAAGGTGTGTCTATAATGTAAACACCATAAAGGTCTTAGATAAGGAGGGGAGGGGGGCATCCGGTCCCAGGCATCCTTTTCCAACTAATTATAAAAACAAGAGGTAGATCTGTGCAGATTGCAAAGAATGCAGATCTCAGTGTTGCTGATGAGTGTTATATTTTATAAGCTCCCGTTCAAGCAATACAGTGTAATTTCTGCTGTTTTTCAAGGCTTGTGTTTTAGTGTGAAATAATACCATCTATTGTGTAACTATTGTTTTCTCTTGCCATCTTCTATATAAATTTTTTTAGTGCTACCTTGAAATTGTCATTCATATATATATATATATATATATATATATATATATACGCCTGTCTTACAAAGTACATGGACATGTTGCATAGCCACCTCTGCTCATCAGATTGTATCAGGTACTTTGCTGCCTCACAAGCCTTCCAATTATCTCTGCATTGATCTAATAGTGCTCGTTGTGCACTGCTGTTCTGCTCTCTAAATCCCCTGCGAGCACTGCTTTAGCTTCAAAACAACAAGAATTTTTGCAACAAACATTTCCTAAATATTCTGGTCTCTTCCTTGTCTGACAGTTATACATTTAGTACCCACTGTTTGGCAAAAGATTAGGTACAGAACACTAAATAATTTGGCTTGAACCATAAAATCTGAGGTTATGTGCAACGTTCACTGTCGACTACAGATGTGTTTGTGCCAGCTTTTCTATCTGCAACCTCAGAACTAGCATATCCAGAGGCCTGCCAGCACCTTAGATATGTGTCATAAGCTTATTAAGTGTTGATTTATGTGCAGTAACTGGTAGTAAAGTGTGGGTGTTAGGTTAATGCTCATGGAGAGTTGATCCTTGTCCTGTGGCTTGGGCTGTTTCCAAGTCTGGCACCAGCACTGGATCAAGCCATTCTGCTGCGAGGGGTTTATTTGGCTCCACAGCACCCATGTCAGACATGTATCCTGGCCCAGCCATTTTGTGTCCTCAGATGCTCCGGCCCTTCTCCGTGAGCTGGCTTGCTGCTTGGAAACCAGGAGAGTGGAAATAATAAATCAGAAACACTGACCCACTAAAACTATGGGAATAGTTTTCGTGGCACTAGTGCAGACACATAAATAACTTTCATAGCAACAGAGCTTAAACTGAAATGTGCTCTAAGGACAGCTAGATTTGACTTTTGGTTATTATGTAGTGTAAAATGACAGGACATCAGCTGATCACACAGCCAAGCTGCCAAAGCTGGGGCTGTATATTTAGAAGATGTGCATTTATGGTATAGTGGAGCACTTAGTGTATTATAATGCATTATGATGTTTTTATTATGGCTACAAGTAAAATAATTTGCTGAAGTGACATACTTTGCAGAGCAGCTGCAAATCTATTGTGCAAAATAGTGCTGATGCACCGAAAGTGGAAAATTAACAAATTACAGAGGACGTCTGAGGGACAGGCTTGGAGGTCTGACAGCGATTGCAGAGCCTCCAAGGGAAGCCCAGCAATGCCACATGTGTCTGCCGCACTCCTAAACAAACACATTCTACATGTCGTTTGAGACTTAGAGGAAGAAATAGTATGTCTAACAGTACTCAGTTATTCAGAGTTGCACCCTCAGGTCCACCAGATCACTTAAAGTACCTGAGATCATTCCAAGCTAAAGTGTAAAATCAGCTGGCAGATGTCCTGCTATGCAATGCAGCATGCATCCATATTATGCCTATGAAACTCAGGATATCCTGCTTGAGGTTCTGCCACCCTGTTCCACTTACATCTGTCATCATCACATGCCTCAGGCTGCCGGTCAAAGCCCTCATGGGTTCACTTCCCCCAGGCAATGTCGATGGTCGGCACTTTAGAGCAAGCAGTAGATCAGCTGAGGGTGCCAGCACTCTTCACAATGCACTGTCTCTTTGACAAAAGCAACAAACTGTAACTGAGAAGATTGTTGATTACAATGCAGCATTCATTATAATTCCCCTCACCCTCAGAGACCATGTCTGAGCACCACCATGTGCAAGTGAATCTTGGACTTGCTGACAGGCAGGCTACTGGTGGTGAAAATGGGCACTTCCGCTACTGTTATTCTCAGCATTGCATGCTAACACCTACGGCGTTTCTCAATGATCACACATAACTGTGTGGCAGAGCTTCACGTTTATCAGTCTGAGAATGACACAACAGCCGCCACAGTGACTTCTTGAATTTTCACAGAAGGAGAAAAAAAGTCTGAATGTTCTGCACTTCAGCAACAGTCCAATTTCTGGGGTGGGGGGATGGGGAATAACAAAAAACCAAAACACATTTCTGACATCCAGATCCAAAGTATCTGGTTGCAGAAATCTCAAACATATACAATCTGCCAGTTTTGGTTACAAATGTGGTAGTGTTATGAAACAGCTGCATTTTTATGTGGAGATGTAAATCCGTCCACATATTTCTTGCGGTATCTTCCATCAAGCTGGCTTCATGTGACAAGAGTGGAAGTAAACACCGCTATTGCCAGGAAAGAAGAGCCCCCTTGATATGGTGACAGGAGTAGATGAAAGACACAATGCTGGGATTCAGGAAGTAACAAGGACAAGGAGGCAACAACATGATCAATATGTTTGACTCGGTCAGCAGTTTTCAGTTCCTTTGGCTCAGTATTACAGGTAATTTAAACATGAAATTCATCATGGCTCCGAAAATGCTCAGAACCTTTGAATCTGCTTGAATGAGAGTAACTGCAGCAGCTGCATCACTGCATGGTGTCCAGGCTGCACCACCCTGAACTGTAAAGCTATGCAGCAGGTGATGTAAACAGCACTGTTTTTCAGCAGCAATAAACGGCCATCTCTCCAGGACATTTAGCGCAGGAGATGCCTGAAGATCTATAAAGTCGGGCAGGACCAAAAACAACCTAGTTACAAACTTTACAGTTTATTTATTTTAATTTTTTTGGAAATCACTGCTTTAATGTCATTTCCAGAGCTGGCAGGTTCAGGCATCCATCTGGTAAATTCATAACAGAATCTCACCTGTTTCCATCCCATCTTCAGTCCTTATACAGTACTGTTCTATACTATTTCTAATATCATTTTATTTGTATGGTATGTTAAAGTCAACAATACACAAACACTAGTTATATGTAGCTTAGATTTAGGACTATAAGGCAACTGTTGACAAAGTCCTTGTGTGGATTGTAAAAGGTCTGCATTCACTCGCTCACTTTATGAATTCCTTTGTCATCTTTAAACATTTTCTTTAAATTTCTAATTTATTTTTCCTATTTTGAATTACTCAGGAGTTGGCCATTAGGGCAAAGAAGCTGTTTCTAGACTTTATAAAGCACACACACATGCACACGCGTGCACACATTGAAGACAGGTATGCGTGTTGTTGCATGATCCAGTTCTTGAGAATAATGGGCCGTGAGGATGAGCGGGATCTTTTATTCACTAAAATCTTAAGAGAAATCCTTATCCTCTACTTCTACTGTCCTCTCCAGGAGCAGTGTGGCGATCCGGCCGCTTATTAAAGTTGCTCTAGCTCCCTCTTCTGGGAGAATGAGGAAGAGCATGTTCACTTGTCAGCCTTTATGTACACGCTTGGTCCCCGTGATATAACCATGCAACAGCGCTAAATCTTGCAGGGTTAGATTGTTTCAGAATAGCATAGAGCCATTCGGCCATAAATCCCTGAGTGCCTGCCAGAAAAACGTAATTTTTTGCACTAGATGAGCTTATTCCAGCAATTACAACAAAGCAAAGCCTTTGTTGTTTCAATGACACAAAAGAAAAAAAATAAGTATGAAAGTCTTACGTTATTACATAAGCAACTTATGGCTCTCAACCCTGTCAGCTGATTAAAATTTTGAGTGTTGGACTGAACAACTGAGCTTGAAAAGTACTCAAGTGTATGGTTATTAGGTGCTTTGGAACACCTAATATAGTCTCTGTGTCGACGCTTGTAACAACACCAAGATTTGGGCTGGTTACTCAAAGCCCAGTCAGTGAAGCCTATGACTCATTTTTCAGGATTAATAATTTCAGATATATGTACTTTTAATGTTATTGGTAATTAAAAAAATCAATTACAGTGACAAAGCCTCAGTTTTCATATGTATAAAACTGCACAATGAATTCGTTCATATACTTAACCGAATCCACACTCGGCGCTAATAAAATTAGGAACTTTTATTTTGAAAACAACGCTTTTATTTTGTAGAATCTGATCGGACGGCGTGTAGCTAGTTTAGCTAGCTTCTAAAAGTGATTAACAGTACGATACAGCGTTGTATTGATTTTATGAACCGTGTCGGTCACACAGACACTACGTCTGTAGTCTGCACCTTTACATGGATGCCTCGTATATTTATAGGGAGCTAGCTTTCATTTCTTATTTTTTTGGACACCGCGAGTCTCCCAAGCTATTATGGTTAGCTAGGTTAGCTTTATATGTATGTGTGTGTGTGTGTGTGTGTGTGTGTGTGTGTGTGTGTGTGTGTGTGTGTGTGTGTGTGTGTGTGTGT
>JAVDPK010002309.1:334020-356981 GCA_034780415.1 Cichlasoma orientale
TGTGTGTGTGTGTGTGTGTGTGTGTGTGTGTGTGTGTGTGTGTGTGTGTGTGTGTGTGTGTGTGTGTGTAATCAGCACTGTCGGAACACTAGGCAACTGTGTAAGTCAGTAGTCTGACGTTAGGCAAGATAAAACCGGAGGACTAATGTTTCTAATCATAACCGATCAGTCAGCAGAATGATCATCGCAAAATATATACGTCAAAAGCAGTGGCTGCTCACACATGTGTGTGTACTTGAAGCTGTATGCTTGCGTAGCAAGCGTAACTGGTCCCATGGTGTAATGGTTAGCACTCTGGACTTTGAATCCAGCGATCCGAGTTCAAATCTCGGTGGGACCTCGTACTTTTGATCCAAATAGTATGAGTGCGGTTGTCCCTAGATTATGCGTTTAAACCTGAGATGCATAATATAGAACCAGCCGCCAGACTTTTACGCGCAATTAAGTCGTCAATAAGATGACTATATATACTGAAAATGCCTCAAATTATACTTAAAAATTAAATGATGACACATCTGCTTGCATTTGGTTTAAAGTTCTTGCTTTAATGCGCTTGTCAAATATGACATTCAACATTATTTTCACCACCGCAGACACCTAAAATATATTACTTCTTTTACATAGAAACGAATATGAAAAATAATAACTGTGCTGAAGTCATCTAGATACTGTCTCAGTGTATAGAAAACACACAAATACCAAACTGAAAAATATATTAAAAAAAAAAAAGGCTCATCACACTAGTCTTTGGTTTAAAGTGAAACAGTTTACTTATGTAATGGATACTGTTTAATGTTTAAAACAGGAAACCTTCTCTATACTTTCTTATTATGACATTACAAACAATTAGAATAGTTGTTCATATTAATGTAATGTCTATGATCTCTTAATTTACTGCATATTTGTCAAAATCCATTTTAAGGCTTACCTCCATTTACTTTAAATATTGCTAGATCATATATAGTCTGCATTTTAAATTCTAGTTAACTTGACGCTCTCTTGTAGTTATACTTTTATTAATATTCATGCTGTGAGGACAAAACCGATAATGTTTCAGATTTGTCTTTTAGATATGTAATGAGTGAGCTAAACTGCAGCCACAGACACTTTTTCCTTGGATCATCAGAATACACACTTTCATTAACTCACTTGCTTTACTCTCTCCAGCGATGCATAGGGAACATAAGTGCAACTATGCCAGTTAACACATGACTCTTACTTTCTGCCACATTCTGAGCCCTTTTTCTTTAGCTTTGGATACTGATGTATAGAAGATGTTATTAAAATAACATGGACGTTTGCTCATGCAGTCTGTGAAGATTGTTCATTGAAAAATGATAAATATAACCTAAAAAATTATTTTAACAACAATAATAAAAGGAAAAAGAAACGCAAACCTAATGAAACCTCTCTTTTTCAGGCGTCCTCAGTGAATATCACCAAGGTTAGGTCACTCTTTGGCTATTCCTCTAAATAATACTTTGACCCACGGAGCAGTGATTTGTCAGAACTGGATTCTCTTATAAAAACAGTCATACAGCCAAGCACAGTGATGCCACTTGTATAAATGCAAAGAAAAATGGTATATACACACTCCATTAGAAAATGTCAAAAATAATTTCAATATCTCCCCCAGAATCCTAACAGTCCAGAGTTTCTTTCTTTGTTTTAAATTCTCCTGCTTTCTCATCTCCGTAGCTGTGGTCCCAGCATGACTTTGTTGATAAAGTTGACAATTGCTACCGCCGGTTGCTCGGGGTCCATCTCCGCAAACAGGTGACACACGTTTTCTGTAGCAGTACCCGTCCGTCTCGCCACAAATCCAAACATCCTGCGCCAAAAGGCAGACACGAGAGGTCAAAGGAATGGAGAGCGAACCATATTTAACACTGATGGAAAGTAAATTTCCTCTCTGGAAGTGAGTAACAAAGTCCAATGGAAATCAACAGCCATGCAAAGTAGCACCTGGTGCCAGCTGGTAATATCACTGATAAGGAAAAACACTGCCACACAAGCACTTACTTGCTTGACGTGCTATCAGAATTAGTCCACCTGAAGCACGGGTACACAAATAGAGACAAAGAGGACAAGGACACGGAGACTGATTTACTAGGCACAGGAGTAGCACTATAAAACATATGCGACTCACAAAAAGAACTTATATTAGAAACATATAAGTCATTACAGCAGCGGCAAACACACATCTAATCCCATTGTTACTAAAGATTAACAGCAGTAACACATAGAAACACAAGTACTTTTTATTAAAAAGGGGAAAAACAGTTTTTAGTTTCTTAGCGACCCACCTCTGATCATGGGGGTCAAGGCTGCTGAAGGTGACACTGCTGATTGGGTAGTGTCTCCTAAAAAACAGCCTGTGTATACATAAACAACATTAAGACCCTTTGCCTGGCTGCTTCTGATTGTGTATCAGAGAATCAACGCAATACCCAACACCACAAAATTTACCAATGACGCCCACTATATGAAAATGTGATGCTCTCCATTATATGTAAGATTGTAGTTCCTCATAAGTACCTTCTTTTGCTGTCCGTTAGTGTGATACCCTGAGAGGACACTTTGAAGTGGACCACTGTTGCCACTGGGCGTGGATTCAGCGATAAAGTGTACTTGGTTGCCTTAGAGACCGCCTCGGGCCCAGTTAACGACTCTGTTTCCACAGAGTTCAGGTAGAGCACATTGCACGCTGGTTCATTAGGGAAATGAAAAAGATAAGGATTATTATTAATATGTGTGCTTATTGGTTAGGACTGTGCAAATATGGAGCTTGAGAAGTCTCAGCTGGTTAAAGGTAAACACTGAAATGACTGCACGGCATGTGTGCCAATATTTCTACTACCTGCTCCTTGTTTGAGGAGATCAGCTGCAGTGCTGGTATTTGTTGCACTCTGCGTCTCCTGAAGCTCCCCGACCAGATCTGAAACATCACGGATTTCATTTACATAACAACACTGTCAAAAACAATAGAGGCTGGAAACTGTAAAAAAAAAAAAGAAGAGGTTTTTATTAATAGAGGAGCATTTAACTGCTCTCCCATAAGAGATATAGCTTAGTTGAAAAAAGTTAAAATTTTATTTTGGAAAAAATATTTTGTTTTAAATCTAATTAAACAAATATTACCCTTTTCTGGGACGCGAAGAGCACATGGCAACGAGATGGGAGTAATTGAATGCTGGTACACCAAAGCCGATAAACTTCCTGAGGCAAAGACAAAAAGAAAAAGAAGGGATTAGAAGGGATTAAAAGACAGAAATCTGAGGACTTCAAATGAAGTAAATATGCAAAAACTTTATGTTTGTAGGTTAAAAATAAGTAGGTAAAAAATAAGTTTCTCGTATAAAAACCCAAATATATGAAATACATGGCAGCATTTGTGTCTACCGTGTAACTAACCGAAGTAGGACTCATTCTGACAACCCTTGATCTTCACTCCCCGTGGCCCAGACTCGATGAGGAAGTGTCTCACCAGCTGTTCAAGAGGATCCCCTGGGAAACAGGAGATTGAGAAGCAAGGAAGGATGAAAAAGAGGCAGCTTGTTTTGCTGCCAAACATCTACTACAGAGATGCACAAACAAAAATATAGCATAATGTAGTGATATCTTTTAGACTGACCATAAATTTAATATGTTAACAATGAACCTTTTTAATACATTAATACCGTGTATGACCATTACAAAATACTTAATTTTTTTTTAGAATGATTCACAAAACTACCAAAAATGCTGCTTTTCCCAGAATGATATCAGTAGTGTGTCTTTAGATACTCTGTTAAACGCCCCTTTCTTTCAAATCTCTGTTCCAGTTTGCATGCCTTATGGGCCCATTATACCTGCCGCTCTCAACCTCGCAAGCGGCACTGCGCGCCAAAAGTAAAGTCACATCACGGATGCAAGCTAAACTTGGGCTGAGTAAAAGAGGTGCAATAGATACCTTTGCTCCCAGAGAAGTTGGCATTGGGAGGAGGGGTGGCCACCTTGAGGGCCAGGCCATAGGCACCCTGGAAGGAATTACTGTCTCTAATGAGGAAACTTCCTGGTTCCTTGTCCTTCAACACAGCTATGGCTATAGTAGAAACATTAGAGGTATGATGTTGTGACTTGAAATAAGAGACAGGGACAATAATATGGGTTAAATATGAACCATCCTGATGTACAAATTCATGCTTCATTAAAGCTCTCACCTTGGTCTCTGGAGATGCCTGGTTTGTACCAGTACTTGGAGCTGTCCTGGACAAACTTAGCATTCACCCTGATGTCTGGCTCCTCCCTACAGCTGTGTTGTGCAGACCCTCTTCTCTGCTCGCCCACAGCAGGGGAGAAAGTAACGTGATGCGTGGGGGAAGGAGCCGAGGAAGCCCGAATTAGAGAGTTGTGTCCATTCAGGGATCCTGCTGCTGTGGAAAAACGCTTTTTCTCTGGGAGCGGTGGCTGGATGGCAGGGATAGTGACTGCAGTGTACCCCGTGTATGGGACATGGGGGACGTTTAGTAATGAGTAGTAATAGGATGCTGAGGGAAAGCTTGGTGTATGATATCCATCAGGAAGAGGCGAAGGTGGTTTAGTGTCAGCTGAGCTATCTCTGTCTAGAGTCAGTCTGTGTCCTGCTGTGTCTGTGGCAGCTGTGGAGCGCTGAGGAGAAGACTGTAACTCTGGGGAGCCAATAGGAGAATTTGGGGAAGTGGTGGAAGGGCTAGAACTTAAACTGGCTGGAGGATTTATAGCTACACCTCTGCTGCAGTCAGACGCCGTATCATTAGGAAGTGCAGAACCATTGAGTTGCACTTGAACTGGGGTGATAATGACCGTCGCGTAGCTTGAAGCATGTGATGGATTTGATCCACCTGCATGTCCTGTGACCTTGGCTGCTCCAAGCTGACCATCAGGACCCCTACTCTCAGAGGTCTCACTTGACGGTTGTGTGGGGTTTATAGATATGATTGAACCTTGAGTTTGTGTTTCTGTTGGTTTCGCGGTTTTGCTGTTACTTGTGTGGGCCTCTTGAGGTGTAGATGTTTCTTGGCTTTGAGAAGGGCTATCAGCAGTTACACTAATGGAAAGACAACATATGGACCGAAAGATCATTTTTAGCTACATATCTCGATACGTAGCTGTATTTTCCAGAATTGTGAGATGTCAGAAAGCAAAGTTTCACTCACCTGTCTTCTGTGTGTGTGTGGCTGCTGCTACCAATAAGCGTGTAGTCGTGATCAGAGTCCGGTCCAGGCGTGCTTGACTGACCATTAGAATCAGACTTAGTCTCTGAATGTTGGGATATGTCATCTTCGGCACCTGTCTTGGCCTTTTCCACTTTGACAAGAGAGATTAAAAGGTATGAGATGAAAGTATAACAGAACAGAGAGACGAGTGATACAAGACAAACAAAAGACTTAGACTTAGTCCACTTAGTCCTTTCCATTCATCCATTCATCCATTCACCTTTGTGATGCTCAGTGTGTGTTTGGTCTTTGGATCCCAGTGTGGTCTCGGGCAGCCTTCCTCTCCCAGGAGATGGGCTACTAGCGGGTAGAGGGGAGGCTGATCCAGAGTGATACCCTGAGGCATAACCCCGGCTCTCATGGCTTTCGGCTGGAGATGACTGATAAGGTGAGCAGGGGCAAGAGTGGCGTGGGTGTGGAGGCGTGTGGTATCCACTGCTGGCCCCATCCCGTATGTCTATTAGCGACTGGGGGATTGGGTAGTTCTGGTGAGGTGCGAAGGCAAATCTAGGGTGTTCCAGATTTGGAGCTCGGTCCAGAGAGGGTTGGCAGAGGTGAAATACAGGCATAGTGGGTTTGCATTGCCAAAATTCTGCCTCTCTTGCAATGTCCCATGGATTTTCAGTTTCCCATGTTGGAGGTACACCTGTTCCTTGAGACCAGTGTAGGGTTTCTGATTGGTCTGGGTATGCTGAGTGTAATGTTTTGACTGAGGCTGATTGGTGTTCTCGTCTGCCAGAACAGTCTTGACAGGAGCAACCAGAGGACTGTGCAGGAGAGCCAAAGAACATTTCTCTGTAAGGGCTTGATGGCTGTAGCTGGTTGGAGAGGTGAGACGCTGGGCCATGGCTGGAATAATGGAGGAGGTGACACTCGTCCCCTGTGCAGAGTCTGTTTGAGGCTGGTAGGGTGTGGCTGTGTGGGTGTGCATGTTCAGGTGTGGAATAAGGGTAGCGTGGCCTATGGACAAAAGGTAGAGATACAGGAGGGGGTGAACGTTCCCATGGCAACTCTGGTAGAGGATGGGCACTGTGGCGATGGCAGAGCTCCATGTGAGCTGAGTGAGGGTGAGGGGACACTGATTTGGATGGTAAAACTGGCAGAGTTTGGCTTTTTGGATGGTTTTTAATGCTTTTGCAACGTCCAAGACAGTGACTATTGGGAAGACAGGGGTCTCTGTCCCTCTCCAACCCCATGTCACCACACTTCATACTTGCTCGACCGCAACATGAGTGCTCTCGCCTCAACCCTCCAGGGCTTGATGGGTCTGGATCGTCTAAAATCGCTGTTTCTCTGTCCCTTTCTTTTCCTCTTGTCTTATCCTTTGTTTCATCTTCCCTATCTCCTCTCCTCAATGGATAGTCAATATTTTCTCTTTTATGAATGGACTGAGTGGTGTCACCCAGGCGATCAGAGGGGACTGAGGAGCAGCTGGAATTAGAAGTGTAGGTGAGAGGCTGGGACTGGGTGGAAGTTTGGGACTTCACTGTTGGGCTGCTAGTGAGGCAGCTATTGGTTGATGCTGGTGAAGCAGTTGCTCCTGGTCCACGTCGCTTCCTCACTTGGGCGTACAAGCTTCCATCCAGGGGGCCCCTTGTATGAGAGATATCTAATAAAAACAAGACGGAAATGTGATTCCTCCTTATTTATTTAAAGCTTACAGTCATAATAAAAAGAACATTCACCCTCTTTCAATCCTACAGTTTTACCAATCAGCACATCTGGTCTTCAGCAGGTCTTAAAATAAGGTAAATACAAGCTCAGATGAACTACAAAACATGACATATTACACTGTCATTATTTATTTGACAAAAACTAAGCTAAAATACAGAAAAAATAAATACACCTTTTATTGCTTCTAGAGGTACAAAGGGGTAAAGTAGCAGCCAGATGCAGCTAGACAAATGCACTTGATTATCTGATCATCAGCAAGTGTGAGCACCTCTATAAAAGTTTTGGTAGTTTGGTGGTCTGGAGCATTTGAGTGTGTGTGCTAACACAATGTCAAGGAGGGAAGAATCCGCAATTATCTTAAAGATGCAATTGTTGGTACTCATCAATCTGGGAAAGTTATGAGGCAACATTACAACATACACATTATAACTTATACAACATTAGGCCCTTTCTTCAAGACCACATGCTTCTTAACCTCACTGAGGCGCGGGATGGGTGTCATATATAAAGTGCGCAAAAATGACCAAAAATAGTCACTTGCCCTATAAAGGGTTAAGAGAGCTGTGCATAAACGAATGCCTGCAAACCTCAATAAAGAGTGGGCCAAAGTTCCTCCACAATTATGTGAGAAACTGATAAAGTCACAGAAACTGATTACTTCAGGTTATTGCCGCTAATGGTGGTTTTACAAATTACAATCACTGCTTTTGCATTTTGGCTTAGGTTTTGTTAAATAAATAATGACACTGTGTAATATGTCATGTGTTATTGTTCATCTGAGGTTGCATTTACCTAATTTTAAGACCTGCTGAGGATCAGAGGATTTTTTTTTATTATGTACTGACACATAAAACCTTAAGCTTCACAGATTTTTTTTTTTTTAACCATAACTATAGGTCTTACACCCGTATGTATAGTGTTTCTTACTTTCCATGCTGTCTTCATGATGCAGATTGAAGTTCTCATAAGAGTCCCATCTGACAACAGGGTCCGAGGTGTTGTAGTCCACTTTGATGGAGGCGTCATTCTTGTGGTATTCTTGATCTTGAACACAACATTTTCATGTGAAACATATTTAAATATAGCTCTTCATTAATATGTTGGCTTTTATTAGTATTTATAAGCTTCTTTCTTGTAGCTTATTAATGAATGTAGCTTATTAATTAATCAAAGACCCATACAGAGTTTTAATTCATTTGAAAGCCTGACTCTAGCCTTGTCCACCCGAAGTGTAAAATTCAAAAACCTGCTTTACTTGTTGTTCACCTGAGTTTCTGTCTGATTTCTCAGACTTTTTTTTAAATCTGATTTAGTGCTGAGTTCAGATAAAATCATTTTAGTGTATGATTTTAACATCCATGTAGATGCTGAAAATGACAGCCTCAACATTGCATTTAATCTATTATTAGATTAATTTAGCTTCTCTCAAAATGTAAATGAGCCCACCCACCACTTTAACCACACTCTGGATCTTGTTCTGATATATTGCATAGAAACTGAAGACTTTACAGTATTCCCTGAAAACCCTATTTTGTTTGATCATTTCTTAATAACATTTAAATTTACTTTAACGGATTACACAGCAGTAGGAAATAAATTTTATTAAAGTAGAAATCTTTCTGAAAGTGCTGTAACTAAGTTCAAAGATGTAATTCCTCCATTATTATGCTCTTCAATGCCATGTGCCAACACAGTGCAGAGCAGCTACTCCCTCAGAGATAGATCATCTCCTCAGTAGTTTCACATCCCCACTGCATAGGACTTTGGATACTGTGGCTCCTCTGAAAAAGAGAGCTTCAAGTTTCAGAAGTGCCTGACTCCGTGGTATAACTCACAAACGCGCAGCTTAAAGCAGATGACCAGTGAGCTGGAGAGGGAATGGCGTCTCCCTAATTTAGAAGATGTTCATTTAGCCTGGAAAAAGAGTTTGTTGCTCTATAAAAAAGCCCCTGTAAAGTTAGGACATCTTACTACTCATCACTGATTGAAGAAAATAAGAACAAATCCCAGGTTTCTTTCAGCGCTGTAGCCAGGCTGACAAAGAGTCAGAGCTCTGTTGAACGAGTATTCCTGTAACTTTAACTAGTAATGACTTCATGAACTTCACAAATAAAATTTTAACCATTAGAAAAAAAGTAATTAATAACCATCTCACAGATGTATCTTTGTGTACAGATACTTTCAGTACTGCTGATATTTATTTAGACTCTTGCTCTCCAATTGATCTTTTGGAGTTAACTTCAATAGTTACTTCCTCCACACCATCGACGCGTCTATTAGACCCCATTCCTACAAAACTGCTTGAAGAAGTCCTACCATTAATTAATGCTACGATCTTAAATATGATCAGACTATGTTTATTAATTGGCTATGGTTCATTGTCTTTATCTCAAAGTCAAAGAACCCTCCCTTAGTTAAGGTGGTACTTAAAAAGCCATCACTTGACCCAGCTGTCTTACCTAATTATAGGCCAATCTCCAACCTTCCTTTTCTCTCAAAAATCCTTGAAAGAGTAGCTGTAAAACAGCTAACTGATCATCTGCAGAGGAACGGTTTATTTGAAGACTTTCAGTCATGTTTCAGAATTCATCACAGCACAGAAACAGCATTAGTGAAGGTTACAAATGATCTTCTCATGGCCTCTGACAGTGGACTCATCTCTGTGCTTGTCCTGTTGGACCTCAGTGAAGCTTTTGATACTGATGACCATAATATTTTATTACAGAGATTAGAGAATGCCATAGATATTAAAGGCACCGCACTGCAGTGGTTTGAATCCTATTAACTGACTCCAATTTCTTCATGTAAATGGGCAGTTTTCTTCAAACGCTAAGGTTAATTATGGAATGCCACAGGGTTCTGTGCTGGGACCAATTCCATTTACACTATACATGCTTCCCTTAAGCAGTATTATTAGAAAGCATTGCATACATTTTCACTGTTATGCAGATGGTACCCAGCTTTATCTATCCATGAAGCCAGATGACACACACCAGATAGTTAAACTGCAGGAATGTCTTAAAGACATAAAGGCCTGGATGATGGCTAATTTCCTGTTTCTAAATTCAGATGAAACTAAAGTTATTCTACTTGGCCCTACAAATCTTAGAAACATGGTGTCTAACCAGATACTTACTCTGGATGGCCTTACCTTGGCCTCCAGTAACACTGTGAGGGTATGCCTTTCAGTACACATATTAAGTAACTATGTAGGACTGCTTTTTTGCATTTGCACAATATTTCTAAAATTAGAAACATCCTGTCTCAGAGTGATGCTGAAAAGATAATTCATGCAATTATTACTTTTAGGCTGGCTTATTGTAATTATTATCAGGCTGTCCTAAAAGCTCACCGAAAAGCCTTCAGCTGATCCAAAATGCTGCAGCTAGAGTACTGACAGGGAGAGAATATTTCTCCCATATTGGCTTCTCTTCATTGGCTCCCTGTTACATCCAGAAATGAATTTAAAATCCATCTTCTTACATACAAGGCCTTTTTCCTTTCCTCTATCCCCAAGGGCTTGCTCATTGGGGGTCGTTTTGACTGTTGGGTTTTCTCTGTAATCATTGTATTGTTTTTTACTTTAGAATATAAAGCACCTCGAGACAACTGTATGTTGTGATTTGGTGCTATATAAATAAAATCAAATTGAATTGAATGAAATGATGCAGAGATAAGCAGACAATAATGATACTCACCTTTAATTTTTTCTGGTCCATTAGAGAAGATAAACTCCACTGTAGCATCAGGGGGGAACCTGTCATCTACAGAAAGACAAACATAAAGGAGTGACTAAAATATCCAGACTGTAACTACAGAGACACACCAAAAACAAAGTTAATAAATAAAGATACTTGCTTTTACTCTTAACATAATGGAAAGAAATAGGCCAAAAAAAATGAAACACAGCAGAGCACCTCATTGAAGTCTATCTAAAATTAGCTTGCTTTTTAGTTTCATGCATAAGCATGGATTTAATATTAGTTATATATTATATGCATGAGTCAGTATGTAGCACTTAGAGCAACTGTCATGAGACTGCTGTTTAGTGAACCATGTTAATGTTTCTGTTTCATCTACACTGACACTGTCATTTGCTATTTGTCTCCAAATAGGAACAGAACAATGGTCTGAGGAATAAGTGGGTCTTGAATTATACACTCATGTAAACAATTTCAAGTAGATAACAGAATTATATAGCAGAAAGTTTCCTTTTAATAGTATTTTATGCAGTGAAGCAGAGTCTACATAACCATGTAGCAGTGATTTACAACAGTACCAGCTCCCCTCCATGATGGGGGCGGAGCCATGGGGTAGAGAGGGTTGGCCATGACCACCACAGACTTGCTAATTACTTACTAATAATTAAAGAAGAAAAAGTTTAGCAAGTTTAAATCAATTAAGGGTTACATAATATGACTTCTGTCATGTCTGAAAAAAAAATTCTGAAAGTAAGTGACAAAAAAAAAATGACTGTTTGGTCTGAATCAATTTTCCGATTGACTGTAGTTACTGACATGAGTTTCTATGCCAAATTACCTGGCTCTGCCACTGCTTCACAGCTGGCACATTTTTGTCTTACTATTCCATGCACCTCCAAACTACTGACAAACTTCGGGGCTTGTGTTTTTATACCTGTGCAGGCTTGGTCGAGTTCACTCTTGCCAAACCACAGCTGGGCTCCATGAACAGTACAGGTGTGGAACTGGACCCTGAAGACCACCTCCCTTTCTGCTGCTCGTCTCCGCCAGTGATAGCACTTTATCTACAGACAAAGATGAAGATAATAAAGTAATGTACAACGAATGTCTCAAGATGTTGATAGTGGCTGCTTGCAGTGAGATAAACAGAATGCCTTTTTTTTTATTTCTGCATTGCTAAGGACTTGTTTGAATATTTTTACCCTTTTGATGAGAGAAAATGAGCATGCATGATTATAGTCCACAGAGGATTTAGAGTTTAAGTGGTTTAAAAATAAATACAAATAATGCATAATGCAATAAATAATACAAAAGTGCATCGAACTCAGGAAGGAAAAAGGTGTTTTGTGAAGTGGGAATAAAAATCTCTGACTACAGGATTTAGCTTTAAAAACCTCAGATATATTGCAGTTGTTGCAGTGACGTACTCTACGTATTTGTGGTTACAGAGAGGATATAAGTCGTAATAAGGTCATGAATTCGCGACATATAGTTCATCATACGCTATTTCTCACCATAATGTCCCCTTTTAATAGTAGCGCTGGCTCCATAGTCACACACAGCTTTCTTGCCCTGGAGCTTTGTGGATCACTAGACACACACACACACACACACACACTATAAAAATTGGACAGTCCATCTTAAAATACATAAAACAAGTGAAAACATGTCACAGTTGGGTAAACACTGGCAAATCGTGTAAGCTTTAACATAAGCAGAGCCCAGGCTCCACCTAAACACAGACAGAGGCAACATGTGTCAAAGAGACTGAGGGAAGGAAAGACGTCTGCCTGCACACACACACACACACACACACACAGCTGACCAGGTACTTACTAGACTCCTGAGGTATAGACCAGTTGAAGAGACTGGTAGATTTTCAAGAAAGGATAAAATCCTGCAGATACAGAAAGAAGTTGAGGGAAAACAATAAAAAGGGTGAGAGTTTGCAGACAGAGGCTTTATTTATGCGCTGTTAAACTGACCTCCTCCTGCCTGGAAGTTTGGTAGTGAAGGAATGAGGATCTGGTGAAGGAACAGGGGATTGCTGTTCATTTTGATGGTACCCGATAGCAACCCACCAAAGTAGTAGATATATCTGTCAAAGATAGGTGAGGGAACGGTGTGATGAGAAAGTGACTGAGGCGATGACAACAACATAACAAGAAAAGATTTACGGCAGAGGGAGGAAATTGAAGGCGCGTAGGTGAACAGCACCTCTTCTGAGAGGGTTGTAGGGAAGAGGAGACTTTATCTTCACAGAACTTCCTCATGGCCAGTGTGGTGAGGGCCTGGTCGGCTCTGTGGACACAAGCAGAAGTGTATTAATTAATAAATGCTTCAGTCTGTGATGAGGTGTGTGCCACAAGGAAATCGTGAAATTTGTTGGTGGCTTTAACTACAGATTTAAACAAATCCACAAAGATTGTTTTAGTGACTTTTTGGCCACACTGAAATCAAGCATCAGTGGCAAGGGCTCATGTTTTACATACATTTGTGTGAATAACAGCTCCTTAAATATGGTGGTGTACTCAGTGTTTCATAGACTTATAATGATGCAGATTACCCAGCTGAAATCTTGCTGTAGTGCATATAGGCTGCCACAATGACCCCCGTTTTTCCTTTGTTTCCCTGTCAGAACAAAAATCGAAGTGACTATGAAATCAGTTTTTATAAAATTTTAACAGCAAAGGAAACAGGTGAGTATTAAGGCTACACTGACTTTGCAGTGAAGGACCACTACATTGTTTGGGTCACAAGTTAACCAGGTCTCCATGGCTTTACAAACAGCACAAATCCTGTCCAGGGGTGGGGCATGAAGATCGGGCCAGCCATAGTCCTGCACCTGAACCACAGAGGAAGATGTTTCAAATACTGGTGGTTTTACACTGGATAAAACCTTTACATTAACCCTAAATACACAATATATAAATGTAAATATAATATATCACATACATTGAGTATGCATTTCAGTGATGTATTAGTAGCTTGAGCTTTATGTCAGATGTAAGTGCTTGTACCTTTGGGTTGAGTCTGGTGATGTCATGTCTCTTCTCTGATAAATTGAGAAGCTGGAGAAGGCAGAGACACAACAAATTAACAAATCCATCACAAACCATGCATTTACAATGCAAATAGCAAAAAAAGCCAAATATGGTACATTTAAATAAAACAGTGGAAGCAATGATTTGATTTAGCCATTCATCACAGACACGGACTGAAATAAAAAATCTTTGTGGATAGGTATATGCAAAGAAAAAATGTCTTCACTTTTAATAGCATTTGCATAATTTCCTAAATCTAACATAAAACATAATTACAGGAGCAATTAATTTTATATTTATTACTACTTCAGCATTTCAGACTGACCAGAAACTTATCTTGGTGCTTGGATTTTAGCATGGAGGCCACTTCCTGTAGGTTTCTGCGGTACTGCTGCTCCTCCAGGTCCGGCAGGAAGAAGACAGAGATGATCCTCTCTGTGATGTAGGTGAGGTCAAAGTCATAGTGGTGCTCCATCACATGTTCCATCACTCGTTCCACACTTTTACTTCTGGACATTGTGAAAAGTTATTCTTTTAGTGCAGGCAAAACTTTTACTGTATTAATTTTGTTTGCCTGTATCGCTTATAAATCTAAAAATTTCTTCTTCTTTGGTTTGAATGTGTTTGGTACAGAATTTGCAGTACCTTGGTATGGAGCCTCTCTTTTTCTGCGATGTTGATTTAGTGGAGCTGTGCTGAGAGACAAACAGAAAAGGATCTCGGTGCTGCATTTACATCACATCTCATAAAAACTGCTTTGCGACAAAAACATGTAAAAACCTACCACTTCTGGTGTGGAGCTGCAGCTGAGAGTCACCTGAAAGGAAAGAAAGCATATGGTTGTTTTTGTTGCAGCTGTAACAGACCCACACGTATACATTGGGATAAACCAGCAGATGTCAAGTCATGTGTTTGGCTTAATGCTCTTAGTGCAGCTCCAGTAGTACAGATGAGGGGATGGAGCACGGAGGAATGAGGAGAGCTGATGAAGACGATATTAAAATTCATTCTCCTCTCTTCCTTCTGAGAGCAGCTGGTTTTGAGAAGAGGCTGTCAACACAGATGTGGCTGTCATATGGTGGACGAGTGATAGATGACACACAGAATATGATCTATACAATCACCGGTGCACATAAACATAGATGTTTAGAAACAAACTTCAACAACTACTCATGTGTACATATGTGTATACAATAGTAAAAAAAAAAAAAAGAGGACAAAGAGTGGTCTTTCAGTCTTTACTCATTGCTGATTGGTGTTTATTGTGCTGACCAGGCAGTTGAATAAGTAGCAGTGCAGCTCAGGCTATCAAGAGGTTCTCAATAAAAGTGATTGATTTCATTTTTTGGCCTCTTCAGAAAGAAGCAGTGGATAAATTTCAGGGGGACTCAACATGTGGCATGCAGTCCTTGTAGTGGTGAGCCAACGGTAAGTTGCCAAAACTACAAACACACGTATACAGCAAGAAAGAGAGATAGAGGGACACTGGGGTCATTTGAACAGGGTACAGCCACTGCTATGAAATTTAACAGGTTTCTGCAGCTTCCTCTGTTCTGGATTATTTGATGCTTTTCAGACTCATTTGGATGTTCTCATAAAATGTAAAAATCTATAATGCAAACGAAATTAATGAAAATTGAGAGGGTACAGAAATATGCAAAGAATGCATGGATAAGAACAGTTACAACGGAAAGGAACAAAGCAAGCCAAGAAATTCACTGAAACATTCACTGTTCCAGTACAGCTATGGGCCTCACTAATGCACGCTGACAGGTGACACTGTGTCAGGTTTCGACCTTTGAACTTTCCCATGACATTGATTGGTATCCGAGCCACCTTCTGTGGTTGTGTTGGCAGGTGCTGACAGGCATCGGACAACAGGCTAACAGGTCAAATGCCAATCACAGTGATCTGCAAGTGAAGCAATCTTAAGAAAATGACCAGACATTAAGCCTGTAGTTGTTTTCAATTCAATTCAATTCACTTCAGTTGTATTTATATAGCACCAAATCACAACAAACAGTCACCTCAAGGCCCTTTATATTGTATAGTAAAAGACATACAATAATTACAGAGAAAACACAACAGTCAAAACGACCCCTTATGAGCAAGCACTTGGCGACAGTGGGAAGGAAAATCTCCCTTTTAACAGGAAGAAACCTCCAGCAGAACCAGGTTCAGGGAGGGGCAGCCAGTTGCTGTGACTGGTTGGGGGTGAGGGGAGGGGAGGGAGACAGGACAAAAGACAGACTGTGGATGAGAGACAGAAATTAATAATAACCAGTGATTAAATGCAGAGTGTTGTATAAACAGAGTGAAAAAAGGTGGGTAAAGAAGAAGCACTCAGTGCATCGTAGGAAACCCCCAGAAGTCTAGGCCTATTGCAAAATAACTAAGCCCTAACTATAAGCAGGATCAAAAAGGAAAGTTTTAAGCCTAATCTTAAAAGTAGAGAGGGTGTCTGTCTCCCAAATCCAAACTGGGAGCTGGTTCCACACAAGAGGGGCCTGAAAGCTGAAGCCTCTGCCTCCCATTCTACTCCTAATTATCCTAGGAACCACAAGTAAGCCAGCAGTCTGAGAGCGAAGTGTTCTGTTGGGGTGATATGTTACTATGAAGTCTTTGAGATAAGGTGGGGCCTGATTATTCAAGACCTTGTGTGTAAGAAGATGGATTAAAATTCAATTCTGGATTTAACAGGGAGCCAATGAAGAGAAGCCAATATGGTAGAAATATGCTTTCTCTTTCTAGTCTCTGTCAGTACTCTTATTTCAGCATTTTGGATCAGCTGGAGGCTTTTCAGCGACCTTTTAGGACAGCCTGAAAATAATGAATTGCAAAAGTCCAACCTAAAGTAATAACTCCAACTAGTTTTTCAGCATCATGCTGAGACAGGAAGCAGGAAAGAGGTCATCCAGGTTTTAATGTCTTTAAGAGATTCCTGTAGTTTAACTAATTCATGTGTCTCATGGCTTTATGGATACAAAAAGCTGTGTATCATCTGCATAGCAATGAAAATGTATGCAATGCTTTCTAATAATAAGGAAACATGTATAATGTAAATAGAAATGGCACTAGCACAGAACCTTGTGGTACTCCATAATTAACCTTAGTATGTGAAGAACACTCCCCATTTATATGAACAAATTGGAGTCTATTAGGTAGATATGATTCAAACCACTGCCGAGCAATGCCTTTAATACCTATGACATGTTCTAATCTTTGTAATAAAATATTATGGTCAACAGTGTTGAATGCTGCACTGAGGTCTAGCAGGACAAGCACAGAGACGAGTCCACTGCGTTTAGATAAATGCTCTCTAATGTTCTGGTTAAGTTACAGGTGGAGTTCTTGGGCAGGCTCTGTGCCTTGGGGCTGTCACTGGGTGGAGTTTTTTTCCTGCACCTGTTTTGCACCTAATAATCATGTAATGAGTATATCAGGGCTGGAGGTGGCAATAGTTTTCTTCCAGATCATTATCACCACTATGTTGCCTGACCACTGCATGCTTGGAAAGGCTACAGGCCTGGAAATATTTTTGCCTGCTGTTTGTGAAGGTCTCCAGGCCAGCTCTCCAACTTTTCTCATTTGGTCTCTCTAAAACATTCAAGGAAGGACTCATCTGCTCATCTGCCACCTGCAAATTCCCCCTGAACCTCTACAAAGCCTAAACTCAAGTAAGACTACCCCTGCTCCACAAACCTCAGTATGCATACTAACCTCCTCTTCTGGGAAGTTGCTAACTGTGTGTCTCCTCTCTGGCAGAGCCCCTGTGTTCAAATCTGTAGAGCTGCAACAACTCCCTGCCTCCAGTTTACCTCTCGAGGGAGTTTTACTATTCCTTAATCTAGCAAATCTTGATTCTTCTCAATTGTTGCCTAATTCTGCTTTCTGGGTCCGTCTCTTGCCAAACCATGACAAGACCAGAGTTGTTGAATTAAATGATGGCACATTTTTGAATGGATACTACAAATATTACATAAGGTGCTGCACTGTGATGTGATGAACAACCCAAATTAAGAGCTGAAGCAGCTGCATCATGATCCCGATTCAGCTTCTCAGAAAGACACTGTAATACACACCAATGAGCCAAACATTATGAACACTTCTCATATGTTGTTGGCTCTTTGCATGCCACAAATAACCAAGAACATATTAAGAACACATTAGGTCACTGAAAACCTCTAAACCTCTGATGGTATTGAAAACTAGACATTAGCAGATCTTCTAAACTCTGTGGAGAGGAGAGGTTGTCAGTCAGACTTGTTCCAGCACAATTCCCAAAAATCAGTGTACTGCTACACTAATGCCAATGAGTTTTCTGATAAATCGAACTCTGGAAAATTATTATTCCATTTAAAAAAGCAAACAAATTAAAACTTTCTTATTTTATAGCACACACAGTTTCTAATACGCAAAACTAGATGACAATGCTGAAGAGTTTTACCAGCACAAAGTTTATGGGAGTATTACTGGAAAAAAAGGGGGGCATAAATCAACATGTGATCTAGAGAGAAATTAGTAAAAAGGGGAGTGAATGGGAAAAGGGCAACACAACAAAATTCTAGGAAGGTTATGCAATGTCATGTAGCTCTTATAAAGACAGACAACCAACACAACAACATGTCATCTTACTCACGACAGCACAAACATGATATACTTTAGAGTCCATAAGGACAGATCGCAAACTTCTTATAAAACTTATTTTAGGAAATGAAAGAACATGGAGCTTCAGCCATCGGCCATAACTCTTTTCTTAACAGGTTTAATAATGGTTGTTACACGATGAAGTAGCCGGTTCCAGGAAGGAACAGTGGGAGACAGACACAACACACACATGTGTACCCATGAACACGCACATACAGACAAAAAGAAGACCAGGGTTGAACCTAGAGGCATAGAACATAGAAATGCAGCAGGAGAAAGACACCAGAGTCAACAGGAAGCAATTTGCAACAGGATGTCAGTGCTGCTCGGCCTAGGTTCACACGTAACACACACAAATTACATGCAGAGTATACACGTGTCTTTGGTAGCTCTGCCAGCCTTAGGGTCTTCATTAATGCATGCGGACTGTAAGCTGGAGCCACTGGGAAAGGCGCCATCTGGTTCAGTTTGTCTTGTTCATCAGTCGGCATTTACTGAGGTGCCAGTGACAGCGCTCGACCCCCACATCCCTCCCCACCTCAGGGACTGGCTGTTACTAGAATTTTTACCTGATCTGTTCATCAAATAAAATTTATTTGTGAAGCAGAAATGGTAAACATCGACCAGTTTAATTTCTTTGGTTCACATTTGTAACTGTTGCAAAACTAGCAATGGATTAAAAAAGGTTGACTTTTTGAGAAATGTGCTTCCTTCCTGGGAGTTAGATGAAAAGATTGATGGCACTCTCATGTGTACATATTAAATAGGAAGCTACAGCTGATAGCTGTCTCATCCGAAAGACTCAAAAAGGGGAAACCCCTGACTTGAATGTGCCAGATGGTAAAAAGCTAGCTTTCTACTCTCTGTTTCCAGTCTTTATGCTGAATCCAGCTTGAACAAACAGACATGTGAAAGTAAATATTTCCCAATAATTATCTCGAGCTTTGGCAAGATCTTCAATATTTTCTGACTTTTACAGTGGAGCTTATCAACAAAAAAACTACAGACTTAATCAATATTCAGCCCCACATTAAACTTTCCTGGCATTTATTTCCAGCCACAGCAGTGCGACTGTAGCAGGGATAGGAATCTGATCTGATCACTGCCACATCCTGAATTATTCCTTGGAGAGGAAATCCAACACAGAGATCTGTCACAGCAGGGAAGGCAGAAGATAAATGTGAGTGTCTGAGACACAGGCGTCAGTGTGCCATCTAGGAGGAACGAGTTTCAATCTGACAGTCAACTCAGAGCTGACATCACGCTCTGGAAAGGGAGAAGTGAGTAAGCCTTCAAACCAGAAAGTGGAAAAAGCGAAATTACCATGGTTTATTCCATGTTCTGTACTCTCACAAAAAGTCACTTATACTCAAAGTTGCTGAAAGCTAAAAAAAAATCTGGGGGCTTTTATTTTTAGTGGCTGGAGAGATTCGCGAGGCTTTACCTGAAAGTACAACACACTCTCTTTCTTGTCTTGTTACCACTCTGCCTTTCATCCTTCTCTCATCTTTGATCCCTCATTTCTCTATTTCCTACCTCCTGCAGTCTGTCACTCCCTTCTAACGCCCCCCCCTCCCCCCGCTACTCTGCCTCACTACTTAAAAAGCCAGGGGGCAGGGTGACCACAATCATCCCTGCCTTGAAATACAGGCATTTACTCCTCCTGAATAAACAACATCAGATGACAAAGAGCACCTTGATAAGCATCGCATGCAGCAAAGGCACAGCACGTCACTAACTGACTGACAAAATGGCCCGTGGGATAGAGCAAGAGGGGTTCAAAGTAAAAACAAAATATCTGGGGAATAGAAAGCAGGCAGAGCTTATAGGAAAGAAAAAGGCACAGGGAGACAGGAAGAGGAAAGAGGAGAGGCAAACAGAGGCAGAAAATGAGACTGACCGCTGCATGGGAGAGAGATGTCAACAGCTGAACATGCCTCCTGACCACTGACACAGAGCAGAGAGATTTCTCAGAGCTATTTTAATAGAGCTCCTTATTTTAGACTAAATGTCCCTCACAACACTTACAGGCTCATTTTCTCTGTTTGTCTGTCAATCATCCCTCAAAGTCGCTCTTTCAAGAGATCTGGCAGTTGATTTTGAAGTATGTGTCATGTGGCTGCCTCATAACTAACGTACATTTGGAGTCGTGTGGCCCCGTTAAGAAAATAGGAGCTGTATAGTTCCTGGAATATTAAACAAAGCTTACAGCTTGGCTTAGGCTCTCAGGAAATTAAAAAAAAATAATAAAATCAAAGGGTAAATATAAATGCTTTGACATGCATCTGTGTGTATGAGTGGGCCCTGTCATCCTTTGTTGTTGCTATGGCAGGTGAAGCAGTAAAATGAAATTAACCATGATAATTATTTGTAGAAAGTACATCATGGTTATAAATAGCAACAGCACAATGACAGTGATAAGCCACCACCTTAATCAAGTTACAAAGATGAGCAATCTGACAGGATTATGTAACAAACAACATCCTCTTTAAGCGCCTGCTGACTCCTTCTCTATCTTGTTCCCCTGTTGTGAGACATGAACCATCACGAATGCAGGGCAATGTGGGCAGCTTGAGACAACGAAAAAGTGAAGAATCTCAGAAAACCACAGCAGCTGGACAAGAACTAGACTAACAATCAGCATCATCTGCCTCAAAATTTATATATATATATATATATATATATACTTTTTCTTTCTGTCAATTCATACATCAGCATGAAAGATTAGGAGAGCAGCTGGTGTGCATGAACAGACAGCGTAAAACCATCTGTATTTCACTACACAACATTAGGATCCATCAGATGATGTCAGGACAGGTGACTGGGTCCCTTTGTCTCTGCTGTCCTTTGGTCATAAATAGTGACTTTGCATATACACAGTAACAAACAGCACAACACTGGAACAGCAGAGTAAGTAGACAGATACTTTGGGCACAGAGAAGGTTCCACAGACACTGTATTAGTAATATTGATACAGTTAAAAGTAAGAAAATTACAAATGAAAGTACAAGCAAAAAAAATGCACAGAAACAGACACGCACACAAAAACACATCTAATCTAACCTGAAAAAAAAAAATCTGGCACAAACATTGCATTTACAGACATTATATGGAAATGTATGAAAAGCCATTTAGGCACAGTGGCCATAAACTGCTAACCTGCACAACTCTCATTAAAAAGTAAATCTTATGAATCCATTCTCTAGTTTAAATAATTAAAATCAGTGTATTTTTGTAGGTCACAGCAGGAATCTCTGCTTAAATGTCTGCACTTTCCTTAATCACAGTAAATTAAATCCTCTTTCTGGGCAAAGCAAGAGCACTCTGGCTATGGCTTTAATGGAATAATATGCACAATCGCATGCCACACAATTTGAACAAACACAGTGGAAAGGATTTAAAGATGTAAGGTTGTTACTCAGTAGAAAATAAAAATACAGAAAAGTTGAAACTGATGTGCTGCAGGCAAACTAAACCAAAAAGCTTCACTCGGTAAATACAGAGCAGAGCATGTTTTTACCTCTCAACAAGCAGCTTCAGTCTTTCCCTCTGCCTCTGAGCAGTGCTGTGTGTAGAGTGTGATACACTGCGTCCCACTCTGCTCACTCTCTCTCACCAACTAACTTTGCCTCCCCTCCCTCTCTCGCACACACTCGCAGAGTGCCAGCAGCACATGCAACATAGCGCTTCCCCTCCCGATTCGCTTGTGCCTTACGCACAGAGGCAGCGACGCGCATCGGCTATGCAAGCACTTTCCCTTGCACGTGCATTCGCACATACATCAATACGCCACATGCAGACAGTGGGTACTGATCTGCAGTGACCTCTCCAGTGGCCTGGGGGAGAGAGATGACAAGAGGCAGGAGGACAAATAGCAGCAGGGAGATGCAGTTGATGAGATGGAAAAAGACAAGACAATGCACAAAGGATAAAAGATGAAAAAACATAACTTTGGTGGTGACTGCCATATCATGCTGATGAAAGGATTAAACATTTGAAAAGGAGATAAAAAAAATGCCACAGAGAAGGTGGGAGATGCTTTAACTGTGACTACAAAACATCAGAAAAAGGAGAAATCTAACAGAGATTAAAGGTTAGAAAAAGATGATGACAGCGAGATGCAAGAAATGAAAGAGGTAAGAAAAGAAGGTGGGCATAGAGCATTTTATGAGAAAGACAAATAGCAGAAACATGCAGTAGAGGGATTTACTGGTATGAAGCAGACACCAGTCTGAAGCCTTGACCCAGTGTTCCTTATTATTTATGAATACCCCCAAATGGGACTGATCACACACTCTCACATAGACAAAAACTGCCTCCCCAGCTGCCTCTCACTTATTTGTGTCCCCCTGAGATCACTCACACGCAGGCATCTACGGCACTCTTGTTATTTTCTATATTTACCCGCTCAGACTTCTCCGATCCAGACTGATCATCATCCTGTGTGACGATCTCCACTCACGTCCGTGCCACCCGCTCTCCTGCAGCCTCCGAGAATTGTTTTTGGCTGTTGCCCCGGTGACCGGGGGATGCATATGACAAAAATAATAATCCTTTTTTAATACACGCTGCTAAGGCACAACAGCTGGTAGTGCCGTGTCATACACCATTACGGTGTGTGAGCGTGTGTGTGGATACATGCTGCACGCTGGGGGGGG
>JAVDPK010002309.1:364927-376256 GCA_034780415.1 Cichlasoma orientale
CACACACACACACACACACACACACACACACACACACACACACACACACACACACACACACACACACACAAACACAGAAACACACAGAAAAACACAATCAGGGGATCTGAAGCCACAAATGATCTAATGTTTTTGTTCCAGTAATTTCTAGAGAGAAATTACACACTCATTAGGGTCATTTCACTGTGTACTTTATTAAAGATGCACGACTTTCCTTCATTCCTATTCCTCTTTCTTTTAGTTCTTTTGTTCTATTTTTCTTTTTTTACACCAACATAGAGCAATGCCACAGTGTGATTTACTCTGACATGTGAGAACACACATTCTAGTGTGCATAGCCTTGGTGTTAAAGAGGCACCTTTACTTTAGATTCCATAAAAGTCCCTCAGAGGTTTTATGCATGTGGAAGTGCAGCTTGCTCCTAAATCCATACGTGTTCCTAAATAGAGGCCGCAGACAGGCAGGCGGTGGGTCAAAACCAGACAGTAACTTATACCACTTCCTCTTGAACCTTGACACCCGAGGGACATCGTTTAACAGTGATTGCGTGAATCCTCCCTTCCTGCTGTGCATACTTTTTTTTTCTTGGTTCACTGCCTGTGACTGCAGTTTATAATAATGCATACAAAGCCATGAATGTCAAATACTTTAGGCTACAGCTTAAATTTACAGTTTATTAGCAGCATACACTCATGCTTCTGAGAGAGGTCTAAAAGGAACATGCAAAACACTTTGATCCCTCTGGTATGCACACGGCTGTTTACGATATGCTGCTGTTCTATTTAACGCTCGACAGAAACATGAAGAGGAAGAATATTTCATGAGAGAGAGAGAGAGAGAAAAAAACTGCTCTAGAGTCCAGGCCTCATCTAATTTTGAAACGTAGTGGCAATTCTTTGGATTCCTTTGGCTGTTATCTAGCATGTGATGAGTGTATAACAAAGTTCAGCCTCTGCTGCTGAGTCAAATGACTAAACACTGCAAATCAAGCCAAGATTGTGGAGCGCCAAAGTGTTTCAAGCTGACTTTAACAGGTGATCTGTGCTGATCTGTGATTTCACTTTCTGTTTATCCTCAAACTGAGCGTGTTTGAAGATAGAGCTGCGCATTTCTGCCTTGTACAACCAGCATGTTGATGGTTCTCTATGGAGCAGTTATTGACTTACCTCAGCAAGTTGAAGGATTTCAGGAGATACCTCAGGGTCTACCTTCATAGGGAGTCCTCCAGTTTCTGTATCAGATCCGTGGTTTTTTATCCTAACAGTGCTCGTACTGTGAATGCACCCCATTCTTGCAGCAAACACACCTCTTGCACCTTGAATCTCTAATTTCCTCAACTCTTCTCCACTCCTTCCAGACGAGTGATTCGCTCTTCTTCTCCTCAACTCAGCACTTCATTGTTTTCTCTCTTGTACCTTCTTCTCCTCCAACATGTTCCTCCGTCCCTCAGTGACTCCTCACACCTCTGCACTTCCCCTCTGACAGCTCACGCTGCCTTGAAACCCACCCCAGATTACTTTTTTTCCCACTTCTCCTCTTACATCCACTCTTTCTGTCCTCTGAGAAGTGTCACCAAGAACCTACCCTTCAACCCACATCCCCTTACACTCCCCCCGCGTCCCTTGCTATCCTCACTCTGAAAGCATGCAAGCATACACTCACCACCTCTTTCGTCCCTCCCTCCCCCTTTCCACCACTTCCTAATAACTCCTCTTCAACCTACAGACCCTCAAATGACTTGTGCACAGGGCTCTCCTGCTCTGCAGTTACAGACCCTCCAGTCTTCCCCTTCTCTCTCTCCCTTGCTCTATCAGGCTCCTCTTGCTGTGGGGGAGAAGGGGGCAGCTGTTTTGGCTTGTTGATGTCAGGCCCTTCCCTTATGCCTTGGCTTCACTTCAGCTCCTCTCACGCTCCTCTTCCTCATGGGGGAGTGATTAGTTTGAACTTCTTTCACACATGTCATCCTTCTGGTCTCCGTGGCTTTGCTCATGAGAACGTACGAACGCAGGCTTGATAGCACCGATCACACATCTCCCTCTCCATGTTGTTTTGAGGAAGAATCTTCTATCTCACCATGTCCCATGGGTGTTTTCAGTCTAAATGTAATCAATTTTACCACGCTGTTTGATAGGACACATGACATCATCACTGACCTCCCTTTATTTCCTCACTTGGATGCAGCGCTCGCTCTCTCCACTGAAATTAAAACAATGACAGGCTCTGTGCTTAAATTTTAGATCTGTGCTCCACTACCCATTAAATTCCTTCAGACTACAGCTCTCTCTTTCTCTCCCTCTGCAACACACACACGACTCTATTTCCTCAAACTGGGCTCCCCGGACAAAATACAGCTTCAAGCTGGAGGTTTTACAGTTGGAAGGGGAAAAAAACTCCAACAATAAACTCTTTTTAAAACCATGTTTTTAGCCCCTGGTTAGACTGCACAAAGCAGTCTTTGGTTTAAATGTGAGACAAATCTGGGGCTGGGAGCTAAACTGGGAAGAACATCATCTGCATCCGCAGCCTCTGGATTTTCAGCAGTGAGGAAAAAAACAGGAGACGAGTTAATGATCATGACAGGTTAAATATTGTACACCACATTTTTATGCAAAATCTGAATCCATAAAGTAACTATGACTGACCAATTAATAAAGAGTAAAAAGACCATTACTTCCCACTGCAGTAGAGAAGTTTAAAGTATGAAGCAACACAAAATTAACACACTGAAATCATGCCCATCCACCTTCTGCTTATCCAAATCAGGGCTGTGAGTCGATGTCAGCTGTCAAAGGCAGAGAGGCGGGGTGGACAGGATGCGAGCCACAGAGCTAACACACACAGACAACATTTCACACTCATATTCACATCTATGGCTCAATTAATCTAACAAGCATGTCTTTGGACTGTGGGAGAAAGCTGGAGTACCCGGAGAGAACCTACACTGGCACAGGGAGAACATGCAAACTCCACACAGAAAGGCCCCATCCTGGATTTGAACCTGGGACCTTCTTGATGTGAGGCAGTGTTAACCACTGCGCCAACGACTCCAACATTCTAAATCACTACAGCACTTGCTCATTTTTTTCTCCATAATTTTCTTTGCAAGAGCATGCTTAATTATCTAGTAATTACTAATTACACTCCAGTTATGAATGCATAGTTAAAGTTAAAACTTCCGGAAGGTCTCATGGTTAATATCACCGAACAACCCTTATTAATTTAAAGATGTTATGTATAAATATAAGAGGAGCTTTATGGTTAACTGTCCAAGCAGTCAGTTGGTCCGATACTTCGCAGCTTTTTGTTTTTCCATCCACACAAGTCAGTATAAACAACACACTCAGCAAGTAGAGTGCAGACACACACGCACGCCCGCCTTGTTTTTCACACATCCGTTTCCCAGCTTTGGCACTGCTGCAGCATGGCGAGTGGACTTGCCACATAAATCTTTCGGTGTTCCTTCAGCGTGAGCGCGCGGAAATCTGCTGCAAAGAATGGCTTGCTTTTAAGGGGCAGAGAAATCCCATCTTGCATGAAAATGCACACCTCCTGTGTGTGTGTGTGTGTGTGTGTACGTGGTGTTGGTAGGGGGAGCTTAAAGCTCAGCTGGAGCCTAACCAGCTGCCACCAGGAGTCGAGGCCTCAGCAGGGGGCAGAGACTGAAGAAACACTGAGGAAATTTTCTGCCTCACAGACCACACCAGGAGAGCAGAAAAACACTTGGCTGCAAGTTGGATGAAGCGACTCCGCAAATGACGCAGCTTGTGTGGATAATTTATAATCCCGCTGGTGTCCCAACAGCATGCACTGCCTGCTCAGGATAACAAAAGCAGCGAGGGGGGGTTGCTTTACCTGTGTGTATTTTACACATTTGAACTTCAATGAACACATACTATTTGAATTCACATAATGACCCCAATTTATTGCAAATTGGAAGACAAGTTCATGTAATCTCATGTAAATCCTCACACCCCACTACAGGCAAGTCTAGCCTTTCTCCATATATTTGTATTCCTTACTTCAGGGGGGAGTGAAGGATGTTTTACAGCTGCAGGGACTCTAACATGGCTGGAAACAGGACTACTATAAGCCTTTAATTGGTGTAATCATGAGGTATAGAAATTGAGGGACAACTGTACAATGATGAGGATTATTATAATGGCACTTAATTGATTCTCAGGGAGAATCATGTGGCGTCCCCTCACCCCCACCCCCCTCTCAAAACACAAATCCTGCAAAATGTATTAAGCAGTCCTTTTTTTTTTAGCAGTTAACCAGCTCAGGTGGTGAATGGGAAATGACTGGAAAGTGTTTTTTAAATGAGTCTCAACGTTCAGGACCGTGAGCACCGGAAGACAGTTAAGAGATTCCATAACACCAAATCATTTAATAATGCATACAAAGGATGTTGTAATGAAGTTATGCACGGCTAAAAATTCAACAAACCAGGAAAAAAAAAAAACCACTATAAGCTCCATCTTCTGCCAATAAATGCCACCTTACCACCTCTATGCTCCACAAACATACAAAATTCATTTTTTCCCCACGTTTTCCATTTATTTATTACAATTAATTCAATGTTATCCATAACGTTTCCATGTCTCATCTATTCCTCTTTTCCATTTAAAACATGTCCAGTATGTGACTATTCTTGAGAACCTGAAGAGTCCCACAGGTGGGGCAGGGAAAGAAGGATGGGTGAATGGTTTGAAATTAAAGGACAGGTTTGTAGGAGGAAAGCAGGGAGTGAGTGATGCCTCACTCCCCTCCAACCACCCAGGAGCCACATCCACGTGAGGAGATTTTTAATTTTTTTTAATTTTCCATACGCTATGTGAGATAATTTTTTTTCCTGCATTCGTCGCTTTCTCCTCTCCTTGTTCTGTCGAGTCTTCTTTTTTTTTTTCTCTACTCGACATCATCCGCGTCTTCTCCTTGGTCTCCATCCATTAGCAAAGCGGCGTACTTACTGGCTGAGCTGAATTTCTGGGGGAAAAAAAAAAATAAAGCACAAAAATCATGAAGAGAAATAATCAGTACATTGACAGAACTGTGCACAAATTCACAGTTTTTAACGAGGTTGAGTGAAGGACTTACGGGGGTTGGGGTCTCTTCGTATTTCTTTGGCTCTGGAGCTGGTCTGGAGTCTCGGTCTCTTCTGCTGTCCTTTCTAAAGGTCAGAGTGAACACTGAGGTTAAAACGTATCTGCACTAAAAAGCTTGCTGTGAATCCTCAAATGGCCAAGAATAGAAAAACAAAACAAAAACCCAAAAACAAAACAAGAATCTGCTAATTTTCGTCTTCAGAAAATTAACAGCCATTCCAGAAATTTCAGTTCTGACTCATGCTGTAAATTTTAGCTCTGACATCAGTTATTTCTGGCGCTACATGACGGGGATTGTGACAGTTTGGTGTAGCACAGGTAAAGCATTCATGTGCACACCAGAAATCTCTGCATCTTCATGCTCCCAGTGTCCCACAAAAACAAAATAAAACCAAAAAAAAAAAAAAGCACCATCAGTTGTGTAACCGAGCACAGATGCCTGAAAAATATCCTCCCTGTCTCATTAAGAACTTTGCAGTTGCTAACCTGTCTGACTCCTTCCTTCGGTCTTTGTTGGGCCCCTCTCCTCGGCCCCGCCCAGCTCCAGGCCCTGCAGGCCCCCCTCTTGCCCGCGGGGGCCCCCGGTCCCGACGCACACCATCAGCCTTGTTCTCATCTTAAAGAAGAAGCCAGACAGTCGAGTCAAGGGAGGCTGGTGGACTTTGTACAGTAGACTACACTCTCAACATACTGCAGCATAAAAAGCCACTCGGTTGGATTCAAAATGTGTTAGTCACTGATGTAGGGCCAAATGAGAGGTGCACAACTGCCCCACTACAAGAATGACCTTCTTTTAAATTTGATATTGGCTTGCAAAACGTGCCAAAGGGTTCCAAAACATCTGAAAATAGTGAGAGCCATGTTATGGCATCACAGCAGATAATGAATATATTCATGTTCTTGTAGTGTTTTTGCATGCACGTTTTGAGCTGCTCCTAGCAAGACTGACAAATATGTTCAGCACAAGTGCGGAAAGCACAGATAAAAGCTGCACACCACATCGTGTAAGTGAGCAAGCCTAAATGAAAAATCTACGGTAACCTGTAAATGCATGAACACGGCATTTATTCAATAATAGTCCTGAAATATTCCTCTTCCTGCTGTTTCTGACAATCTTACGCTTTTTACGGACTACAGAAAGAACTGAACAACAAAAATCCAGCTCTCCTGGACCACTCAAAGGTTTGAGAGAGAGAGAAAAAAAAAATGTTGTCATCAGCTTTAATGCGCCAATAGTTACAAGATGTACTCTCCAAACATGTGCAAATGCTTTTCAGCTTTTTGCTCCGAGCACAGATGGGCAAATACGACTGAAGCCGATTAAGTGCAGCAGACTGACGATGTCGAGAAGAGCCGGACAAGGAGTCAAAGAAGACGGGAGGACAGAAAAATGCATGTTCCCTGTAGCCCTGTGAAAGTTGTTGTGATGGAGGAAGATTGTGTGTCTTTATTTATTGGGAGGGGCACCCCTAAAAACAAAAACAAAAAACAAGAAACACACACTTCTAATATCACCTCTTGCCTGGAAAACCCGACTAAACTGAGTTTCTCACATTTACTTTTTCCAGCTTGGACTGAAAGATTACCTGCTGCATTCAACCGAGACGTGCAACTGTTACCGTTTACTTGTTCAGTCAGATTGTGCTCGTCTCGTTTCTTCATTAGGCAATCAAGGCGGCCATCCTGGTAACGCTGAAACTTTCTTTCAGCTGTAGATAATTTATCTCATTTCCACTAATCCAACATGTTTGCTGATGTGCTCCTTGTTCAGTAAAAAGGCCCCGTTTCCTCTGTTTTAATGATTTGTTATTTTATTTGTTTACGAAACTCACACAGGCATTCGGTTTTATTTGTAGACCCCCCCGACACACACACACACACGCACGCACACATTTCTGGTATGATGGGTGGAGGAAAATGTAAAAATCCCACTGTGTTTAGTACTTACCCTTTCCAGATCCTCTTTCATCTGCAGAACTTGAGGAGCTAAAGGGAAAGGAAGAACAGTCAGGAAAAAAAAAAAAAAAAATCGAACTTTTCTACAGGCAGTTCTGAGTATCAAACTTTTACTCATTCATTTGACTGCAGGAGCACATTTAAAAAAAAAAAAAAAAAAAAAAAAAAAATCACAATTCATTCAGCGTGTCCTTTGCTGCATTCTCACCTGAACTTGGGAGGAGCTGAACCGCTCGGGGAGACCGGGGAGACTGGACCTCGTCCATCGCCCTCATTAGAGCCTGTGCTGGCTGCACTTCTCTTGGCCCATGCATTCTCCTTGGGAGGAGGCGCAGGCATCACCTTCAATGGCTCTTTAGAGGAGCTGGTGGAGGGGGGCCTTGATGAGGACCCTGGGGAAGAGGAGCTGCCTTCTACCCCACTGAAAACCTCATTCTCCCCAGAGCGCTCGCCATCTCGACACCGTGACCCTGGTGAAAGGAGGCAGTATTTCAGTCCCAAGTAAGCCCAAGACAAAGACGAGGAATCCAGTCTTGAAAAATTGGGCCTTAAATGAGTATTTTCAGGTTCAAAAAGCAAAAACCAGATTCATGAAGGAAAGCTCTACTGGAAGAAAGGAAGAAAGTGAAAAAAGATCTCACCTCTTCCAGAAGTGCTTCCTTGCTGTGAAGACTCGCTTCCTGTGCGGGATCGCTCAGTGTGAGGTTCCTCATTGCGCCAGCTCGGGTCCCTAAAAACAAAAGAAAAAACCTGAACTCATCCATACTTCTCACACGAGTATCAGTAGATTTATTTTTTTTTTTTAGTGAACTTGATTCCTTCAGACCTTTGATTACATTATGCAAATCAGTCCACTGATGTCTTAAACCCAAACTACTGTTTTAACACTTTTTTCCAGTGTAGCTACACAAAGTGTTCAGCTCAGTGTACAGCTACACTGCAACAACAGTAAATCTGAAGGAGATTCAAGACATATTTTGCTTAATTGTGAATTGCAAATGGGAGTCACTGAGCTAACACTGGAAAAAGATGAGCAGCAGCAGCAAAACAAGGCTAAAAACACAAGCAAGCACGTTTTTGAGAGCGACTGTGGGATGACAGACTGATTTAAATACAGTGTGGAAATGTTAGTTTCTCTCTATGCAAATGACATGTTTTGTAGATTTTTGCAGTGGAGAATCATGAACACAACCCAGCTGCCATCTGATATAAAAAAAGGGTGTCATTTATTTTATTTACCTTCAAAAAGATAAAAAAAAAGAAAAAAAAAGAAAAAGGAAACGTGCAAATATTTGGAACTGTGAATATTACACGAGTAAACTTGACTAACTTGTTACAGCTTAACTCACTACACTTTTTATGGCAGGCCTACACTAACTTCTGAAAATTCTGGATGCAAATGTCATGCAGTCAGCAAAGAAAAATGTGAAAAGCCATTTACAGCTAAAACAGAACAATGAACCAAAAAACACCTCAAAAATCTACCATGAACCTCCCCCAGAATCACAAGAAGCTTTTAGTGGCCCTCAGACTGCAGGCAGGTCCTAAACATACTACAAACACCTCAGAAAGAGAACACCAGAAAAAGTGCAAAAAGCTTCTGCAAGCTGCGGTGCTGGAGGGTTGCTACGTCTCTGTAGGATGCTTAAATGTCAACTAACTGAGCATTAACATTTGAAAACAGGCTCACTTCCATTTCTGGATGAGGTCTAATTCACTTGCGCTTCAAACATCAACAGAACATATAATTGTGCAATTATGCAACATTCAAACATCACTCGTAACCCCCTCACCTGTCCCTCATCTTTCTGTCGGGTCCCCTGCCTTTATCTTCCTCCAGCTGCCTCTGCAGCCTCTCTTCCTCTTTCTTCAGCCTCTCCTCCACCTCCCTCTCCTTCGCTGCTGTGTCCACTGGTTTTGCCCCACCAAAGATAGAGGAAGCCCTGCTGCTGGAGCTTGAAACGGCGGCGGGTGAAGTGCCACCACTGCCAGGGCCTTCCTCCTCCTTAGGTACACTACGAGGCTTCAGGTTCAACTTGGGTCTTTGCTGAGGAGCTGTGGTTGGAAAGCCAAAAGCAAGCGGTGCAACTGTGAGTTAGATCAGTCAAACTTGAATCTTTGACTTAAAAAAAAGAAAAAAAAAGAAGCCAAAACACAAACAACTTTTCCAGTAAATTGTTTTAACTTTACTTCAGAAGTTAATGTTGGCAAAGCATAGTATTGATATAATGAAATTTCACCTCTCTCCTCACGCTTCTCATCCCGTCTTTCATACCGGTCCTCACGGTCCCCACGGTCCCCGTAACGATCCCGGTCCCCATAACGTTCATTGCTACCCCGACTGTCATCGTAATCCCGGCGGAAGCCACTACCAAAGGCACGACGACCTCCTCCTCCACCACGAGAGTCATAACCTACACAGACAACAGGAGGACAGAAGATCAAGAGAGAAATCTGAAACCAGGACGCTGGAAACAATAAATGCAGCCACAAGCTCCGATGAGGTTTCAGCTAGTGAAATGGGAAGTAAAGATTTCATTTGTATTGGAATGCCTTGGAAGGAGCCTACAGGACTTGTACAAACAAACCTCCTCTATCGTAGTCCTTGCGGTCCCTGTCATCATAGCGATCCCGCCGATCTCTGTCGTCGTAGCGTTCCCTGCGATCCCTATCGTCGTAGCGATCCCGGTAACGATCTCTGCCTCCTTCATAACGATCACTCTCCCACCGCTGCCCATCTCTGTAACGATCTGACTCATAGCGATCCCGTGATCCTGGAACAGGATCGACAATGATGCCATGTGACACATTCTGCTAAAGAACTGGTGATCTGATGGAGTCATTATACCAGCATTTTGCATAAAGGATTCAAAAGAAAAACAAAAAGAGCCCCTCAGTTTGAGAGCTGAAAACCCGGGGCCACGTTGTGGGCTTGTTTTAAGAAATGAATTCAACCAATATTTTCTTAAACATCACAATTTAATTTCTGAGTAACTGAAAGAAAGAAAAAAGTTTTCCCAAAGCATTCAATTGTTTTTTTTAAAGACAACTTTTTATTTTCAGAGGGAATCTTTTCCAACAAAACCACATCAGACTCACTCTCTCCAAAGGCATCATCTCTCTTGGGAGGTCCATCATCAGCGTCTGCGCTTGGCCGAGCTCTCCAGTCACTGTCTGTCTTGTCAGGACCCATGTCAGCCATTCGTCCTCCTCTGTCTCTGCCACCCATGAGTCCACTGTCTCTTTCTGGAGGTGTGAAGAAGCAGAGGAGATGATGTGTTAAATTATTGAACACTTAAATGAGGACGATGGAATGACGCATAACTGGAGAGGCAGAGATGTGTTTCAAAATGTCCAGGAAAAAAGTCAGCAGTGTACCTTTATCGTTTGACTGGTCCGCAATATCCACACGAATCCGGCGGTTTCCCAGGTTCTGTTGGTATAAACAAGGAATAAAAAGCAGATTGTGACAATTATTGTTTACTGATCTTTACGGAAGCTTAAAGAAAGACTCAGATTGTTCAGTTATGTTATTTTCATGTCGAGTTGCTCTTACCTCCTCACTGAGACTGAGAGCCCTGAGGAGGGATTCTACGTCATCAAATTCAGCATAACCAAAGCCTTTCAGCCTCTCGGGGTTACTGGGCTCTCGAGGAAGACGCACTGCACTGATCTGGACACAAAGACGGTTTAAGTGAAACACGTTAACCACATAAGGCTCTAATTAAGATCAGGACAACAGAAACACCTTGCTTAAGTTCCCAAAATGGGAAAGGAATGCATACACGTTGGAATTAAGGAAATACCATAAGTGACCTTGCAAAATCATAAATGGTCAAATGTTCTGCTCATTAATTGATAGTGTCCTTGGGCAAGATACTCAACCCCAAGTTACTCCCGACGCGTTCATTGGAGTGTGAATGTTACACAGAGTACTTAGGGATAGAAAAAAAAATTGCCCTTGATATCACACATTGAGCAACAAGTGTGCAAACAAACAGAAGACCAAAGTGGACCTCAGTATCCTGTTCTTTATTAGTATGCAAATTCTTCTTCCTGTTCTGTTACACAGCAGCGGCAGTGTGAACAGCCCTGTGTCGCTGTGGACTGAAACTTCAGACATTAGCTACACATGTACCTCAAAACTGATGACACTGAGAAGCTGAATAGCAACTGAAACTGTGCTGCTTTGCAAAAACAAACACCTGCAGACCTGACAGGATGCTAAATATTATCTGCCCTGGCCTTTATTTTTATTATACATATAT
>JAVDPK010002309.1:397567-420527 GCA_034780415.1 Cichlasoma orientale
CACACACACACACACACACACACACACACACACACACACACACACCACAAACCAAGAAACGGACATTATAGGGGCGGCGCGTATTCAGTGATGAGAAAACGGTTGCTAGGCAGTGCAATAAGAATAACAGCAGCCGGTAACACACCACACAGCGTGAGTTATGGTGAAAGAATGTTGTTTGCTTGATGACAGGAAACACTTTCATGAGTTAGTTTTACTATATATGGCTGTTAAAGGATATTCCCCTTCATTTCACCTGCTTTACCCCCAACATGCTTGATTGTCGCACGGCACACTATAAAATTGTTAATTAGTAAATGCTTGCAAATAAAGTCATTATCAGTCCAATGTACTCAACCACAAATAATGATGTCATGGCTGTAATTCTCTATGAATAGGGAAACCCAGCTGCACCATTGAGCATGGTTCACTCTCTGTGACAGAGAGTTTTCATCCTTTGTCTGTCTTGACAGTGGATTGACTTGCACAGCCTACAGAATCAGTTAACCTCACTGATTCTGTAGGTTTAGGTGTGCGCGAAGAGCTTAAAGCTGCAAATTCTGCTGATCTGTATTCAAAGTAATGACTGATGAGCAGGTGGAGGTCAGTGCATGCCTTGTACAACATGCTGAATTGAGTCACTGTGAGGACACTAATAGTGCAGAACCACCTCCGGCCGGGTGGGTGGTGTCCTAGGAATGTGCTGAAGGCAAAATAGACAGACCTGTTTCTACAAGTTTTCTGTCACTGCCCAGCACTTCAGTCCAGCACGAGAAGTTACATTTGAACACCATATATTAAAGGACCAGTGTGTAGGAAGTAAAGCAGGGAACCAATTAGCAGTAATGACATATAGTACTCATTATTATGACTTCATTAGTGTAGAATCACCTGTAACATTTAATGTTTATGGTCTCCTTCCATGAGAATGAGCTTTTCATCTCTATATTTAATAGTTTTGGGACCATTTTTAGAAATATATAAATATATATCTTGAAAAATATTTGATATATGACGCTAAAATTTTACAGCAATCATTATATGTGTTCAGACTTTGGACCATAAATTTTTTTTAGGCAAGTTGGAGCTGGCTGAACGGAAAATATTCTAAAAAATTTGATGATGTGAGATAGAATGACCCATTTGCAACACAAAATAATGCAACAAGCACACAGTGGCTACTTTCACTGCTGTACACGACACACTATGAAGGCTGGATCAAGTTCAACTTTTTTTTCCTGGACAGTCAATCAGAGATCTCCACACCACCACCCTGACTGACTGACTCAGAACAACGGGAGTGTTGTTGATCCACACTCAGTCTAAACAAGCTGATGAGAGGGGCCAGGTCTGTGAGGATGTAGCTACATGCAGCAGTGCTGTGAGATAATACGGGCATGCTAATATTTGCACTGTGAAAATGCAAACATGCTGAGGGTTAACAGGTTACAGATATATTTGTTAAACCTTAGCATATTAATATTTGCAAAATAGCAGTAAACACATCAGCTGAGCCTGATGGGAATGTCAACAGTTTTGCAGATATTACGAAAAAAAACAAAACAGTAGGCCTAGCTGGTAAACTGAAAGCTTGAAAAAATACAGGTGATCACAAGTCACACACACACACACACACACACACACACAACCACGCACATGCACGCACACACACACACACACACACACACACACATGCACACATACACACATGAATGCACGCAGAGTTTACATTTGTTCACCCTTCATCATCGCCACCCTTCGTCACCCTTCATTGCCGCTGGCGATGATCGATGTTTAAACATCAAGAAAATAGAACAGAAATGTGAAAACTTACAACACAGGTACAGTATATGACATCATGCAAAAACAGGTGTTTTCAAATGCCCACAAGCAAATGATCTGGTTGCTAGGCTTTCATTTGGCTAGACAACTTTCATGATCTTCCCCGTCTGACAAAGGGTGAGTCATCGAGTTGGACTGCCATTTGTGCCAGAGTTCCCATGCCTGCATACAATAGAAGTAAGGCAGTGTGTGCTTGTTTCTGTGTGTGTGTGCGTGTGTGTAGACTCTTAGCTAAAGTGTTAAAGTCCAAAACTATAAAGTAATATCTTGTCAGCATGCCAGCAAATTATCAACTTTGTGACTGTGAGAATTTAGTGAACAGCAGGAACTCCGCAATGCAGCTTAGCGTGTCAGCGTCTGGGAGAGTTTCATCAAATATTCTTTGTTGTGTTAACTTTTACACATTCATCACAGGTTAACCACATTCTCCTGGCTTTGCGTCAACAAGATACTTCCATGCATGACTTGCGGCCGCTGTATTTTAAGGGTGTGTACCAGAGACAATCTCTTGTCTCTGGTGTGTACCTTTTTGCAGGTGGTGAAATTCTGAGGCCTAGATTAAAATCCAGCGCGACATTCTCCGTCCTCATGAACACACCCACAAATTTAAGCCAAAGGAAGCACAAAGGAGTTCATTCATGTGTCCAGAGGTTTTGACTTTTCTCTTTTCTGTCCACCATTCCTCATGTTTAGTCAATAGTTTACATTTGATTGGACGCATGCAATTAAAATCTTCCTGAACTTTGCTGAGCCCACTTAACACGGAAAGCTTTGGTAATGTTACAGTGAGAATACACATGAACATTACACAGGATGGAAAATGTGCGCAATTTGACGCCATGAAAACAGGTATGCTTAACACTGGATTGTACTACTGTACAAAGAAGTTAAACCCACAAATAAGGAAACTTTCAGATCTAAGGACAAGTTTGTGTATCTGTTGGTCTGTGCGTGTGTGTGTGTGAGAGAGAAAGAGATGTGCATCCTTTAATAATTCAGTTGCAGATAGTAGTAGGCCTCCTTCGGTCATTGTCGAGCATGGACACTGCACACTAAGAGTTACATGTAAGTGTCCTCTCCAGGGAGCAAGCCATGGCAGGGTAATGTGGAGGACCAGATATTTCCCAAGTAGCAGGTCCCCCCTCTCCACGACATTGGTTGATCCAGCGGAGTGGGACAGCTTGGGACCAGTGTCGTCGCAGGGATTGCCAGAGCGAGATTGCATACAACCACGAAATGCCTATGGGACTCCAACTCCAGATTTTTCCTCGAGGTTTACTCCTGAAGCCTTTCCTCAAAGGAGGTATAGCCACAAGGCAGCGGAGGTTTTTGGCAGCTTCCTTCTCTGCATGAGGCAGGTAGCACCAGGTTACATGGTTACTGGTGGCAGGCATAGCCCAACCTGAGTGAAGTTGCAGATAGAAGACTGAATATCACAAACTGCCCATAAGTACATAAGCACATATAAGTATTTTACCACATTTGTACAGTCAGATATTTGCACTGCAAATATTACTTTAACAAGCCAACTTGTGGCAGTCGTTGAATGAATTCATCACATTTCATTAATAACAAGAGTTATAATTATTCATTATTATTATTTACAATAAAATGAATATCAATATTTATACTTACTATATAATGTTTGCATTAATATCACATTTAAACACATAATAATGTGATTTCAAGGGTCCAAAAGTAACTGGGTTACTAAATATTGTTTTCTCTTCCTGGTTTGTTTGTGCACAACAACTCTTTCATGGTGACGGTCGCCCAGCGTGGGTGGTGATTTGGTTTGACTGCAGGTGTATCTGCCAAATTTCTCTTGAACCCTCAAACTTTCTAATATTAGTCAATCCTACACTGATTTAAGTCTTATTACATCAAAGCTCGATGCCGCTTTGCTGGTGTTTCCGTACCCAGTGGTTTAAAAGTACATGTCTACAAGTAGAATATGCAGGCGTGCAGGTATGTTGAGTGTAATGTAAAGGTTGGCAGTTGGGTCCAGAATGTAAATAAAAGACACAAGAGCATGCACCATTAAAATTCATTGTTTTTGGGTGAATGGATTACAATTAAAAAACATTATACGAAGACTTTGATGTCTCTTCCCTCAAAACAATTGTTCTATAATTTTTCTGAGCATTTCTCAACTGTTCTCATTGTCACACACTCAAGAAAGATTACATTAAATGCAAAGATTAAATCATCAGATTTCACAACCTGCTTATTTTGACAGGAATGTGCTCCACCCAAAGAGAAGACACATTAGACGTAGAGATGACTAGATCACAGTTCACTGTTGCAGTGATCTGCCCGAAAACCACGTTTAGACCACTAGAGGTAAAAGCAGAAGTAGTGATCTTTTTCAGTTATCAGTGGCTACTCAAGCTTACTGCATAACCAACTAAACAGAATGCTTTTTGTTAAGTACATTAACTAAACTACTGAGTTCAAAACAAGACACAAACAAAGGCATAGCTGCTCAACAGGTTTCCTGCAATTAGAAGCAAGGCCAGAGGCTAAGCTTCAAAACAACAATGGAAAGTTTAGATCACACTGATAAAAAAAAAAATGCAGGTGCTGTTTCGGCTCTTCAGAAGTGGAGTTGCTTGTTTTTCCTTCACTTTTACTACCACCGTTTTCTTTGAAAACTGGATCTGACTAAGAATCCGAGAATTTTGCGTGCGTAGCAAATTTTGAGTCAAACTGCAGTCTGAAGCACATCCTGTTCTTTTTTAAATCTATTTGACTCAAATAGGGACTGTAATGTACAAAGCAGCGACTTAGGCCATAAAGCCATCAGGAAAGTGTTTACTGAGGCCATAGATCAAGTGACTGAATGGACTGTTTCTCATAGACTTTAATTCTGTATAATTGGACTTCTTTTTGGAACCAGAGGAGTCACACTCTCTTAGTCATTAGAAGGAATGCAGGTTTAAGGCACTGGGTTCACTTTTTAGACCTGGAATATACGTCCATCTTTTATGTAGAGTGCATGCTCTCACTTTCTGGTTCCAACACACTGGCCAGAGCTGATCAAGCCCTTTCATGGAGCTTAACTCTCTAAACTTGACCAAAGACTGACTTAAAACAAAATTAATAATGCAACCTCCCCCCACCCAGCCCCACCCCCCACACATAGTGATGCAACTTGCCGTACTAGTTATTTACACTGCATGGCTATTTATTCAGAAATTCAGCATGAAGAGGGATAGCCTACCAAACCACACCTTCACAATGTACAAGTGCCCACACCCAAGTTACATACACTGGAAAGGCACAAAAGGGAATCCTACAAAGTAGGTTACACTATGTGCCGTAGTTTTTAGTTTTTTTTAATTTGAGATATAAAATTATATCACTTCATGATGATACTTTCTAAATGCTTTGGGACTTTTATTCAACTTTAACAGTCTATCACATCAGTCAGTCAGTCAGGTGTGCGACTGTAATGGCACAGTCACTGAATTCCCATGAGATGAAATTACTGAGCTATGTTCTGATACAATTTGTTTCTTCACAAGTATGCAAGACGGGTACAAGGAAGTCATTCAGAGTGGGTGGGGACCGGGTTTTAGAACAAATATTGTGCAGGCTGGAAGCGTCTACAGAGGTGGTAACACTTCTTTGAAGTCTGGCTTTTTGTGAGAGGTTCAGGATCTGACATACAGTGTATAATCATGCAGCTTTCTTCAGTCTGTAACAGCTTTCTGTCATCTGATGCACTGATATATTTTGTTTTTCTGTGCTTTTAGAGATTATGTGACACTCTACCCACTGTTTTTTTTTTCTTTTTGGGGGTGGGGTGGGGTGGGGGGGGGATTAAGATAAAATCATGATAAGATCAATATTTTTGGGAGTGTTTTCTTTTATATATGCTAGACAGCTGCTTTAATGTATTGAAATACCCAAAATAAATAACACTGGCACATTTTTAATTATTATCTAGGCTCTTTATAAACCTTTACAAATATTGCACCATCTTAAACAGGAAGCTTGACTTGAGTGTATTTGGTTTTGCACACTGAGTTTCTTCAGATTACTCAGACTTGACCAGGCTTGAGTGTTAAATTGTGACATGGTCACGGCTGATGACAATTCAAACAAGCACGGACAAAGCTAATACCAACTGTGATCTGTGCCGAGCCTGTCGTCCTGGTTCAGAAATATTTTATTTTATCTTTACTTTACCAGTGAAACCTCACCACTCCCAATTCCTGTTTATCAAATATCTCAATGAAAAAATTGTTTGGACCAGGAAGCAGTGCCCCACCCTGTTTGGTGATTACTACCGTGTGGCTTGATTTACTGCCACACAAGTTTGCACGCTGAGTATTGCTGTAAATATATTGCACAGCATTAGAGAAAGTACTGAAACAGATATGTTTATGCAGGTAATCCTGTTTTTAAATGGCTGTAATGCAGCTGCTCAAACTTGGCAAGATACAAGAGTACAGCATACATTTTCTTTGAATAACAGTTGGACAGCAGCTACTTGAGATTTGGAGAAAATTCCACACCATGGTAGAAATTAAAGGCATGTGCATGTGAAAAGTTGGGGAAGAATGAAAAGGAATGCAGACTTCTCCCACAAAGGTGCAGAGGCGAGAAACAAGTGTGTCAGTGTTTGAGTATGGGAGTGGTTGAGTAAGCACAAAACAACCACTCAATCCTGAATGCACATCACTGATTCATGTAGCAGGTTATTTTCACCAGAACAAGGGAGAACAAACTATAATCTTGAAGCATTATTTTTGTGTGACAGCGTTCTGGCATCATTAAAGTTTTATTCTGCCTCGGGCATTTGACTGAATAGCCTTTAATAAGACTTTATTGTTAAAGTTTAGTCCTTTGTTTGCAGTAGTCCATGCTTGGATATCTTACGCGTGCTTAAATACTGCTAACACACACGCACACACTAAAAGTCAAGATTCAGTATTCAAAATGCAAAGCAGTGCAAAAGCGAACGAGTCCAATGCAAATGTGCATTAAACTACATGCAGAATGTGATACATGCATGTTTAATTGTAACTGCAGGAAAACATTGGTAGAAGTGAGTGCAGTTTGATGTTGGAATAATCGTTGACTTGTTTAGTGTTTTTGTTGTGATGTTGGAATATAACCACCCTTTAGAGTGTGGACATTTATTTTGCCAGCTGTACTTTATTGTGCAGACTGTTCCAGGACAGGACAAAAGACATGCTGTGGAAGAGAGCCAGAGATGAATTAAAAACTAGAAGGGCACCCAGTAGAGCGCATACCTTGTGATCGTGATCACCACCAAAGTGCAATCAGTTGTTCCTTGTAAAACCCCAGCAACTCCAGAAATTTTCATCGAAATCCATTCATAATTTTCTGAGTTATCCTGATAACAGACAGACAGGCAGACAGACGAATGTGACCTAAAACATAACCTCCCTCGACCTATCGATGGGTGAGGTAACTACTGACTAAATGCAGAGTGGTGCATAAACACACACAGAGTGAAAAGAGGTGAGTGAAGCAGAAATAGTGCATCATGGGAACCCCCCAGCAGTCTAGGCCTATTGCATTATATTTGTTTAATATGTGCATTGAAGGACATATCCTGGTCAAAAATGACTCCAAGACTCCTCACAGTGTTACTGGAGGCCAAGGTAATGCCACCCAGAGTAAGTATCTGGTTAGACATGTTTCTAAGATTTGTAGGACCAAGTACAATAACTTCAGTTTTATCTGAATTTAGAAACAGGAAATTAGAGGTCAACCAGGTCAACCAGGACAAGCACAGATATGAGTCCACTGTCAGAGGTCATAAGATCATTTGTAACCTTCACTAATGCTGTTTCTGTACTGTGAAGAATTCTGAAACCTGACTGAAACTCTTCAAATAAACCATTCCTCTGCAGTTGATCAGTTAGCTGTTTTACAACTACTCTTTCAAGAATTATTTAGAGAAAAGGAAGGTTAGTGGCAAATAACAATTAGGGAGTGAATGCCAAATTTATGGTCTGTAAAATCATTCAAGCCCATATATTAGGCCATGTATGGTTGATGTGTTACTGTACCAGAATGAGCACTGGTACATATAGCTGCTCATGATGTTACCTATTATTATTAAAAGGAAGAATGTGTTATTTGTCCTCCTGGTATTTAACGTTGTAAAAATTTGTTCAGTGCCACTTCTGAACTACAGAAAAAGCCAAAACAAGTAGCAAGCAATCTGGGGGCCTCAGATGGACCAAGAGGTGTTCTGTTAGAGTTACGCGTGGGGGCCAGTTAATGGTGTCAATTCCTTCATCCTCCAGGAACTGCTTGCACACTCTTGCCACTGGTGGGCCAGGACCCACTGCACCAGTGTAGGGTCTGACAGTGGGTCCAAGAACTTCATCCTGATACCTAATGGCAGTCAGTGTGCTGTTGCCTAGCCTCTAGAGGTCTGTGCATCTCTCCATGGATATGCCTCCCCAGATCATCACTGACCCAACACCAAAGTGGTCATGCTGAACAATGTTACAGGCAGCATAATGTTCTCCATGACTTCTCCAGACCCTTTCATGTATGTTACATGTGCTCGGGGTGAACCTGCTCTTATCTGTGAAAAGCCCAGGGTGCCAGTGGTGGACCTGCCAATTCTGGTATTCTATGGCAAATGCCAATCGGGCTCCACGGTGTTGGGCAGTGAACACAGGGCCCACTAGAGTACGTTGAGCCCTCAGGCCATCCTCATGAAGTCTGTTTCTGATAGTTTGGTCAGAGACATTCACAGCAGTGACCTGCTGGAAATCACTTTGTAGGGCTCTGGCCGTGCTCATGCTTGCACTAAGGCACAGATACTGGACCTTTTGATGGGTTATGGACCTTCTACGGCCCTGTCCAGCTCTCCTACAGCAACTGCCTGTCTCCTGGAATCTCCTCCATGCTCCTGAGATTGTGCTGGGAGACACAGCAAACCTTCTGGCACTGGCACGTATTGATGTGCCATCATGGAGGAGTACAGACATTCTGTACTTAAGTAGAAGTACTTGTGTTAAAAAAAATACTTTGGTAAAAGTTGAAGTACTGGTTCACTGGTTGTATAAATGTTGAATTCAGTGAATGAATCTAAGCATCAACAGCTTTGTTTCAAACTGATCTCTGTTACACTTCATGTAACCTGTAACTCTGACCATGAACACAGACACTGTGCACCAGTCCAACACAGAGCTTTACTGTAAATACAGTACAGCAAACTGACCTGCTTATCGCGTACTGCAGAGTATTTTCATACAATCTTTGAATTACACAAAGTTAGTATACCTCAGTTTGTTTTGCAGTCCTTACCTTTAAATCTAACCTCTCTTCTTCCTCTCCTTTCCTCTTTCTTACATCTTTATCCATCTCTGAGTGAACTTCACTCTCATTTTTTTCTCTCCCTGGAAATACAGCAGCTCTTCTTTTAGATAGCAGACACACTGTGTGACAAACTGCAGACACGTTTTGTGTTTGCTGATATTTGTTGAGCATTTAGAAACACTGCATTTAAAATTACCTGCAACAAGTTACTCCCTTTATTTTCAATCCTCTTCAGTAGCACTAGCTAAGCTGATTATAGCGCATATGATACATAAATAAATAAAAAAAACAAGTAAAACATAAGGTTTTGCCTCTTTAAACTGTTTGCATGAGATAAGTCCCGGTGATGAAGGATACTCTAGTAGGATCGTCTCTTATGTGTTATTGTTCCACCATTTAAGCAAAGATTGTTTGATTCTTGATGGCCGGAAATGCAAACTTCGCTCAGATGTGTTAAACCTAAAGTAACGAGCCTGTTTTGAAAATGTAAAAAGTAGAAAGTACAGATATTTGTGTAAAAATGTAGGGAGTAAAAGTAAAAAGCAGTCAGAAAAATAAAGTTTCAAGTTTCAAATTTTCAAGTAAAGTACAGATACTTGAAAAACAAAGTATTTGTACTTCATTACTTCCCACCTTTGACTACCTGTGCAACCTCTGTGGGGTCAAGGTATCACCTCATGCTACCAGCAGTGACACTGTCCCTGGACAAATGCAAACCTAGTGAAAAAACAATCAGAAAAGATGAGGAGGGCGGCCTCCACCTGGAAAACCATTCCTGTTTTGCGGGTTTCTCATTTTTGCCCCTCTAGTGCACCTGTTGTCAATTTCATTAACACCAAAGCAGCTGAAACTGATTAGCAACGCCCTCTGCTACTTAACTGACCAGATCAATATCCCAAGTTTAAATGACTTGATGCTGTACTCTGATTAAAGTATTCCTTTAATTTTTTTGAGTAGTATATTTGTTCATCTTTTACTATATTGTAAAGTGTGAAAAGCTTAAAGCAAGCAGGAATGGGAGTGTCTACTCAGGATTCTTGTGTTTTGTTATACAACTCAAGCAGCATTTAGGGTGGGGCCAGCTTCATCTAATGTATATATGATGAGATAGTTGCAGGTATAACAATTTAGTATCATATGATCTGATCAAATGTTCTGGGTTAAAGTGTTACTGAAAAGTAACCATCATTAATGCAACATATTTCCCTCCAAATGTGGCAAAGTAAAAAAAAAAGCAACAAAATTTAATACATTTTAGATCAGTTTGTCAGCACAATTGTACCTACATGTTAAACTCTAATCTATTAACCTAATCTTAACTGCAAAACAGATAGTAGATAGTTGATAATGGATGCACTAATTATGTAAAAAGCTACAATTTAAGTTACAGTTCTAGGTTACTTTGGTGAGGTTTTTGTTAGTGGCAGGAATCTATGCGTACACTCTGATAATAGATGATACATGCTCGTTTATTTGTGAGAATGAACATATCAAGACTATTTATGTGTCGAGAGTTTCTAAGTTTATATATTAAATATGATATATTTTCACTGTGTTTCTAATTTTTGCTCTTGCATAAGTGTATATGTCCAAAATAATCAACATAAAGAACACATAAAACCCTTTTTTTTCATTCCACTTCATTTGACTCCACTTTACTTCTTTCCCTTGTCCTGTTGCAGGGTGTGTCCTGGCTTATCTCCCTGACAATCCCTCCCTACCTGTTTTACAGGATTAGCCACTCCTTGTCATTCAGAGCTCGAAGTGTGTAGGCTGATGTGCAGGGGAGGCTTGATAGCCGAAGTGAGAGGACAGGTGGAAGATCCTCCCCCTGGCTCGGTGCATCCATAAAAGCAGGCAGAGTCTGCAGTCAGACACGCAGAGGGACTTGGCTCTCCTTTTGAAGACTTCTCATCTACAGTTCTGTTCTGCTCAGCTAGTTGACAATGTATCCCAGGGCAACCTCACTGATAAACTACAACTCTCATAGCAGGAGGTCAGCGCCCAGCTCAAACTACGCTACAAAGAGAACCACATATGGTGGTATTGGGTCTGGCTTTGGTTCTGTGATATCTGCATCGAATAGTTATGGCCTTTCTAGCCAACCACTCGTCTCAGCACCAATCACTGCTGTCCAAGTCAACCAGAGCCTGCTGGCTCCTCTGAACCTGGAGATCGACCCAACCATCCAGGTTGTTCGCACCCAGGAGAAGGAGCAGATCAAGTCCCTCAACAACCGCTTCGCCTCCTTCATTGACAAGGTATGTTCTTCTGATTTCTCTGTCTGACTTCCTGTCCTACGTACAATTTACTGCAGGCCTCATTATTGTAGCACTGACAACTTGCATGCTTCTTGGCTACATTTACCTCTTGCAGCTGCTACAAGTGAATAGTTAATTTTCATCTTTGATATGTGAATGAACGAAAAGGACTAGAAAGTTAAAAGTGAGTTTAGTGTCCAGCACAGTAACAGCGACCTGTTTTCAGATGGATACCGCTCACAAAATACAAACATGCTCTTTATATGAGCGGAACTGACAAAAGGAGGCAGCTGTAAATGTTATCTGGGGGGGGGGGGGTGTGTTCACCTTAGACTTGCAGCCTTTGGGATTAGGAAAGCTCGTAAAAACCTCAGTTCTGTCAGAGATCATGACAGAGTTGATTCTACGCCAGCAGCTCCAATTAAAATCTGCCTTAAATAACAGCTGGCTTATAGCCCTGTCCAAGCCTTTGGGCCACTATCTGCCTACTGTCTAAACATGGGTGGTGATTATATTTTAGTGACTCGCCTCTTCCTCACTTGGCAGACAAGCAGAGGGAATGGGGAATTATCTGCACTATGTCTGCATAGTCCAAAGTCTGCAATTTGCACATTGCACTTATCACCTGGTTGTTACAGGCAGCATGAGTGCAGAGTTGCAAATCAGCTTTCACTTCATTTTGATGCTATGTGGTCTGCACTGACGTGAACTATGGGCCATTTTCTTCATATGAAACTGTAAATACTATATCCTGACACTCGGACGGACAGAACAAAGTGCTGCAATTCTTTGTGTTCTGTGGTTTACCTGCCACACCCAGTTTTTTTTTTTTTTTTTATGGCTGGAGAGACTGTGTGACTTTCATAGCTCAGCAGTGCACAGAGGATGACTCATAGTAGGAGACACAATAAGAGAAATCCTTAAGGCCACGTACACATTGGTGGAACATCTGGATAGAATATTATCTATTGTTGGAAGAAAAAAGAAAAGAAGAGAAAAGAAAGAAAGATATGTGTTCTAAAATGAAAAGGCTCAAAGGTTTTCCTTTAACACTTTAAGTATACATTTGGAGAATTACCTTCACAAGTCACTACCGTTGTGACCAGGGTGTGGCAAGTCAAATCAGATCCAGCAACATACTCAGTAAAGTTGTGCAATCTTTGAATCTGATAACAAAAATGCTGCACATTCAGCCCTTCTTTAAAGGAACTTAAAACCCAAACAGATCTCAAGCTCCATTTACAGGTCATTCAATATTAAAAACATCTTTTACATCATTTTTCTTGCTTTTGTGGGGTTTTTTTTCAGGTGCGTTTTCTGGAGCAGCAGAACAAGATGCTGGAGACCAAGTGGAGCCTCCTGCAGCAACAGACCACCACCCGCTCCAACATCGATGGCATGTTTGAGGCTTACATTGCTAACCTGCGCAGGCAGCTCGATGGACTGGGCAATGAGAAGGTCAAGCTGGAGGCAGAGCTGAGGAACATGCAGGGCCTGGTTGAGGACTTCAAGAATAAGTAAGTGTTTACATAACACATCTACTGACAAGTACCTACTACAATGAGCAGATGTACAAAAGGGAGAGGTGCTAATGTGTTACCTTGCATTCCAACAGGTATGAGGATGAAATCAACAAACGTGCAGCAGCAGAGAATGAATTTGTACTCCTGAAGAAGGCAGGAGGATTACAAATTGGCCCTTTATTTGTTTTTTTTTAGTTAGGAGTTTCAATGTGGTAAGTTGTAACACATTTTGTTTGTATGTAACCTTGTTTCTAGGATGTTGATGCTGCCTACATGAACAAGGTGGAGCTCGAGGCCAAGGTTGATGCTCTTCAGGATGAGATCAACTTCCTCAGAGCTATCTATGATGCCGTATGTAGTTTCGAATTTCTAATTTATCCTACTTATTGCTTTTATAGCATAATAATTATTTTGGACTTAAAGCTGAAGACCACCCAGACAATGTAAAAAAACAAAAAGGCAAAAGTTAACTGTTTTCCATAAACTATTTGTTCTTCAGGAGCTTCGTGAGCTGCAGGGCCAGATCAAGGACACCTCCGTCATTGTGGAGATGGATAACAGCCGTAACCTTGACATGGATGCTATTGTGGCTGAAGTGCGTGCTCAGTATGAGGATATTGCCAACCGCAGCAGGGCTGAAGCTGAGGGCTGGTACAAACAGAAGGTGAGTGAGCAAAGCAGATGTTCATCACCCCCATGTTTTTAATATACACTACCAGAGCTCTCCCGAGCATCAGGATGATGTATTTAATGCGCCTTGTATTTTTAATAATAGTATGAGGAGATGCAGACATCTGCTGGACAGTATGGTGATGACCTGCGCACAACCAAAGCCGAGATTGCAGACTTGAACCGTAAGATTGCCCGTCTTCAGAATGAGATTGACGCCATCAAAGCACAGGTATTTTATTCAAGAACTTTTCTCATACGCTGCCTTATAATGTAAAAAGATGTGCAATTATTCAAGAATGCGTGATATAATTTTCCACAGAGGGCCAACCTTGAGGCTCAGATCGCAGAGGCTGAGGAGCGTGGTGAGCTGGCAGTGAAAGATGCAAAGCTCCGCATCAAGGATCTGGAGGATGCTCTGCAGAAAGCCAAGCAGGACATGGCCCGCCAGGTGCGCGAATACCAGGAGCTCATGAACGTCAAGCTGGCCCTGGATATTGAAATCGCTACCTACAGGAAACTGCTGGAAGGAGAGGAGTCCAGGTGAGATATCATAGCTGATGCATTAGCGTCGTGTCTATATTAAGCACTGACTTTCTACTATTAAACCATTAGACTGGCCAGCGGAGGCGCCAGTGCAACCATCCATGTGCAGCAGACCAGCGGAGGTGGTAAGTTATTGCTTATTTATAGATTTATTTTTATCCTATATGATACACAGATGACACAGACAGGAAATAAATAAATGTCTAACATTTAGGTTTGTTGTCTTCTCCAGGATTGTCCAGTGCCTATGGGAGTTATGGTGCCCCAGTCGCCAAGTCCACAGTGCAGTCAGTGCAGTCATTCAACAGGAAATACTACTGAAGTCACTCAAAACAAAAAGGAGAGCCATCCCCCCTGTCCCTTCAGAAACTCTTGAATTTGGTCTAAATCTCTAGCCTTTTTATGGTGCTATTCAAAGCTGTTAAACATGTTCAACCAGAGAGCTGAAAATCCCAAAAATCAGTGATTCCAGACATGGTAACTTTTGACTTTGTTCTGTTTAATAACATGTAAGAGGAGTTTTTGAAGAGAGTCTTAGCCTTAAACACACAAGGACCAGGTCAGTTAGCAAGGAATCATTTCTTTTCTTTCTGCACTGACATGACAAAGGAAAAAAAAAGATGGAGTGTTAAAACTAGGCAAGGAAAGCACTTTAAAATCCTGACAGGAAGAAGAGCAAGTCACTGACCAAATTGGCTCACTGGAGAAATAGGAGTTTTTGCATGTTTACAGTTAAACTTTGAACTGATTGGTTATCGTCTCGCTCTTTTTCTCGCTGTTCTGTCCATTGTGTCCCTGCTTAGTTTTGCCTTCAGACTAAAACTCTTTTGAAACCAAATTTATCCTGTAACACAACAATACAACTGAATGTTGCTGCAAACAACATCCAATAAAATAAACCTGAGATGAAAGACGGTTGCCTCTCACGCTCATCATTGTTGTGGTAAACGAAAGCCTGCCTGACTACTTCAAGCTGAGGAGGGTTTCAGTTCAGGAAGTTGATAGATACATAAATATTTTGCTGAGATGTCACATGGGGGCAGTGCTGCCACACTTTTGGGCTTTGAAGCAGGAACTATTGACTGTATGTGGACTCCATTTCTCTTAAATATCAACATCAAGATTCATGTTTCAAAAGTTTATTATTTTGCCTCTCAGAGTGATCACACAAGGGCTGAAAAAAGGACAAAACAACTTACTTATTAATTTAATAAACAATCACTTTGACGTGAACACTACAGAGAGCAGAGAAGTGACACGGTAGGCTTCGGTTAGAGAATTACTGGATATGTAATCACATGACACAAACATAGAAAGTAGGAGAAGGAAGAATCCCAGGCAGAGGGTTAGGTATACCAAGGTAGCCACAATGGCATTTCTATGGCAGTAATAAATAATGCTGCAAATCTACATCTGTTTATTTTTCATACTGTGAATGACATAACCAGAAAGTCCAGGATCATTCTCTAAAACATCAGAGTTTATAAATCCAACACACCTTCTGCTACAGATCGTTCTACTGTTACGTAAGCAGTTGCTACACTGCCCACAAAAAGGTGGGCCAACAGAACTAGTCTACCCTCCATTCACCATGTAAACTGAACATTGTGCCAACATACAGTACTTATATTCAGCGCATGTTGCAGGGCAGCAGCTTTTGCCTTGATTTTGTGCCTTGACCTTCATATTATGTGAGCCCATTATAAAAAGAAACAAAACAAACAAAAAACCCCAAAAAAACCTGCTGAGTTATTTCAAGTGTGCTATTTTCTGCACACACAATGGTGTATTTTTAAACGTGCCTCGTGCAAATAAAGTTTACACTGGCAGGTTAACAAGAAAAATCCCTTTGATTATCTTCACCTGGAGCAAAAAATACTGGCAGGGATCACAGAATTTATTGACTTTAGTCCCGGAGGAATTAAAGTCAGGTTGACTCACAATAATTCTGCCAGACACACGCCAAATGCTGCATCCATTCATGTTTTCATGTTAGACCAGTTGCATCACAAATAAAATAATTACAAGGGAGGTGTCTTTTCACCCTGAGGTGGACAGAAGGAAATCACACTTCCTGTGATTATAAATGTTACATTTATCCTGAGGACAAACCAGAAGTTCTGACTTAAACTTGTTATTACTTGTACAGCTCACAAACCTGCTTTTCCAGTGGGGCTATGTTTCCTGCTGTGCAGCAGTGTAATTATCCAATGTATGTCTATTCCGACAATTAAGACACGTTCAATAATGAACATTTATTGGCAAATGAGAACAAGTACGTCTGTAATGTTTAGCAGGAAAACATAAGAGGGGCAAGAATGGAAAGGCACCGGTCATTACTCTCCCTGGAGAGGCAGTGGAGTCTATGAGGAGCTTGTCCTTGAAAAGGATCAGTGGTCTTATTGTTTTATACTTAACAATTTCTCTGTGTCAGCAGCTATGGGACAGAAAACAGGTACTGTGTCCCCTTTAACAAGAGTGTCAACCTTGGAGGAGTACCAAAGAAAAAGATGCACAAGCATCGTTTAATTAACTGGATTATTCTGTTTCTTTTTGTAGATAATCAAGACATTAATATTGATTTTAAATAACAGCAAAAAAAAAAAAAAAAAAAAAAGGAAATGGTCACTGGTCTAGCAAAACAACATTTTGATATGTATTTAGTGCTGACCACACAACAAATTAATATTAAAAAAAACCCACATTACAGCATTTCCTACAGAATGACCTCCAGCAGGTCACTGCTGTGAACGTCTCTGACCAAACCATCAGAAACAGACTTCATGAGGGTGTCCTCTACTGGGCCCTGTGCTCACTGCCTGACGCGTGGAGCCCGATTGGCATTTGCCATAGAATACCAGAATTGGCAGGTCCACCACTGGCACCCTGTGCTTTTCACACATCAGAGCAGGTTCACCCTGAGCACATGTGGCAGTGAGAGGGTCTGGAGAAGTCATGGAGAACATTATGCTGCCTGTAACATTGTTCAGCATGACCACTTTGGTTGTAGGTCAGTGATGGTCTGGGGAGGCACACCCATGGAGAGATGCACAGACCTCTAGAGGCTAGGCAATGGCACCCTGACTGCCATTAGGCATCAGGATGAAGTCCTTGGACCCACTGTCAGACCCTACGCTGGTGCAGTGGGTCCTGGGTTCTGTGCCTGGCCTCATGTGGCAAGAGTATGCAGGCAGTTCCTAGAGGATGAATTGATACCACTGCTGTTCTCCAGGCAACCACCAAACCCAGACTCCATCCATGGAAACCCATTCCATGAAGGGCTCTACGCATTGTTCTTGAGCTAATCTGAAGGCCACATAAAGTTTGGAGGTCTGTAGTAATTGACTTTGCAGATAATTGGCGATGTCTGCGTGCCTCAGCATCTGCTGACCCTGCTCTGTAATTTTATGTACGTCTTATGTACTTCGTGGCTGAGTTGCTGTCGTTCCAAATCTCTTCCACTTTGGTATTATACACTAACAGTTGACTGTGGAATGTTTAGTAGAGAGGAAATGTCACAGCTGGACTTGCTGCACAGATGCCATCCTATCACAGTGCCATGCTGGAATTCACTGAGCTCCTGAGAGCGACCCGTTCTTTCTCAGATGTTTGCAGAAGCAGTCTGCATGCCTAGGTTCTTGGTTTTATAAACCTGTGACCATGGAAGTGATTGGAACACCTGAATTCAATGATTTGGATGGGTGAGTGAATACTTTAGTATTAGAAAATTTCCTGACATAAGGAAGTCATATTTTTCTACAGCACTAAAAAAAAGGGAACATTTACACATCATTTGTATAATTACATCTAATTATGTACTTAGAAAACTGATTTTGCCTGAGGACAAAAGACAGCTCCTATCCATTTTCGTGCGTACCCTACTATCTAACTGCTTGACGCAAGTAATTTATTTATAAACCTTTGTGCATGAATGCATTCTTGTGAATATTACAAGTTTGAGCTTTTTTACTTTTCTATGCTAATTGGGTGTGAAGACAAATTCTTCAGATATCTCAAACAGCATTTATGAGCCTTTATATGCAGACAGCACACAACAGACCTGTGAGCATATGATCTCATTCGCAGTGAAACAGATTTCATTAGGAGGCAGATCTGTCATAGAAAATGACCTTTGTTTTCTTTGCCCTTACTGCTGTGTGAAGAAACACACTAATGAGCTATTGATTAAAGGTGGGTGGGGAGGTGGGGTGTGCAAGCTCTCAGACAGCATAGGAAGAAATCCTCAGGAGTGATGGCTAAGACTGACCATACCCTTAACCCGAGCCCAGCACCGTGATCAATAAACATTACACCTTCCACAAACCCTAACACCTCTGTCATCGCTGGTGAAGATCAGCAGCCACGACTGGAAGCACAAATAAGTAGCACGCTGCACGTGGCGTGAGTACGGGTCAGATCACTTAGTGTCTTTGTCAGGTGATTGTGTGTGTGTGCGGGTGGGTGTGTGGGTGGGTAAGTGTGTGTCTTCCAAGTTCAGTATGATGCAGTTTACTGTGAATGTTTCCTGCACTCAGGAGAATCTATGATGATTTTCACAATGCAAATTCAAATTTGCTCGACTGGCATTGTTCAGGCACTTCACTTGATCAGTGCTAAATGATCTAATCGGAGACCCTGACTGCTTTGGCGTCACACTTCCAGTAACATTTGCCAAAGATGACTTAATTTTTGTGTCCCTTCAGCATTAACAGAAAAAAGAAACTAACTGCCAAAAGGGGAAATATTTACTGCAATATTCTGCAGTTAAAGGCAAGCAAGTGAAAGTCCGTGTTTCACAGCCACAATAATGAGCAGCGAACTGATTTTAAGCATGCAAATTGAATGAAGCTCAAACTTAACAAAATCAAATTTAAAAGAGAAGTAATTTCAAATGAAATTGCTTTTGAGCGACGTTTACAAATTTCGGACCTCAGCTGTGTTATTGCAATGAACAACAAGATGAAGTGCGTATGTAATGTCACACTATATTAACCCAGGCGGTCCACAGCAGGTGAGAGATAGGCTGTCTCGTGTTAGCGCAGCTGTTTCGTGCCCTCCAGCTGATGTGTTGTAGCTGCTTTCCAGTGTTCAGACACTCCAGCTCTTAAATAGGGACAGATTTATAGTGATGTCAGCTCTGCTCTTGCAGCTTTGGCCTCAGTAAAAAGACACTCTTAAGGATTTTTTTTTTTTTTTTTACGATGTGCTTTTGAATTCACATTTAATCTATTAAATATCTAACACAATCAGATATTTTTTTCAGTTGTTCTTTACTGCAGACATCTTAATCATCCATTTATCCATTTTCCTAACCACTTATCCAGTTCACATGGGGTCACGGGGGCATCTTAAACAATGACAACTAATTCGTAGACCTTTTCAGTTCTGTATTGTCGCATCCAGAGTGACACTTCCTCTTTTCTTACTGACGCTTACCGCAGAACATGCATTAAAGCAATTCCCTGAGTGTTTGCTTAGGTATCCTACAGCAATATTTCTCTTCTCCGCGGGCACTGGCTCTGTCGTCAGTGACAAGGCACTGTGTTTGAGTGATGGTGCTGTGCGGCGGGACAGACTGATGTGTGGAGACAGATTACCTGTGCCAGGGTACCTACACCAACCCATTCAGCCTGTGGGAAATGATAGATGCCCGGACTAATTTTAAACTCAGTGAACTAAATTCCTGTTACCAGAGGCAGTGATGGGGAACTGGGACACAGCTGGAGGGTCTAGATAAGACCTGCACTCACCTGAGTCTCCACTCTTTCAGTGCCCTTTCAGCTGCCACATTGAAGGAAAAAAAAATAACGATAGGGCATCAATGACTGATTGAACTGAGTGGAGAGTCATTGGGGCCAGGTGCTTGTGACATTACTTTGGTGATGCATTTGACTGAGACTGCCACACTACGTCCAGCAGCAGAACAATTAATTCTAAATGAAAGCAGAGCAACTTCAAACGTTGATGAAAAGAAGCTAAATACAAAGAAACCTTTTTCGCTGACTTCACAAATTTATGTAACAATCTGTGAAACACAAAAAAGAAGTTAGAAATCTCACAGTGGGAAATGATTTAAAAACTATTGGATGGAAATTTTAGACAGAAACATGATCCCCAGAGGATGAATAATGACTTTGGCGAGCAGTGTCTTTTCACATTACATCATAATAAGAGTGACACTTACTACTGTGGAGCGGATTGTCAGGAAATGGGCACGATATCCTGGTTCCTGCCAGATGAACCGTGATGCCTCTCATCTTGTGCCACTAGAAGCTTGTTTTCACTTACCCAGTAATATAGCTTATACAGTAGCTCCAGTGGCACAGTGGCGCAGTAGTTAGCATTGTCACCTCACAGTAAGAAGGTCCTGTTTTTAAATCCAAACCTGGGGCCTTACTGCATGAAGTTTGCATTTTCTCCCTTTGACTGTGCGGGCTCTTTCCAGGTACTACATCTTCCACCCACACACCAAAGATATGCATGTTAGGTTAACTGGTGATACTAAATTGGTTGTGGGTGTGAATGGTTGTCTGTGTCTCAGTGTTAGACCTGTGAGAGACCGGCGATCCCGCCTCTCACCCTGTGACAGTTCTGACATGTAATATCATTTTAAACATTACAATCACAAAAAGGTATGGAGTTCCTAAAAATGCAGAAGGTCCACAAAAGCCTTTAATGGGCCACTCGTTCAGTGCCTTTAAAAGTTATCTTTGTAAGTAGATTTCTTCTTTGTTAAACCTCTTTTTTGTCTTCTGGCACAGACAAGAAAACAGTTCTAATGGGAAAATTTATTTTATGCATACCAGAGACCACTACTACTATTGCTATTTATGCACGTCTTTTTTTTCACTTTGATTAAAGTATGAGAGTTAATCTCTTTTTTCTGGTTTGCTGAGAAATTATTCTTTATAAGAAGAAAATGCATAATTCTAATTCTCTGCTTTAAGGAGGGTGAATTGTTGAGGTCTATTTCATTTGCTTTCTCTTTAATACGCCAAAAAGAGAAGAAATTTTGTCCCTACTTTTTGCTTGAAGTAAAAATAGCGTTGGTCTGATTATTGGAAGCAGGTGCTCTGTTAATCTCAAGCAACTTTAATGCTCCTCTCTTATTTATTAACTAGTCAGAGAATAAAAATCACTTCATAGTCTTTCCATAAATGATGTCCTGTGGCTTTATTTCCTGGGTTACAGTAGTAAGCATGAAAAGCATGCTTATGAATTTGAAAAGAACTCAGAAGCAGCCTGGATTATACACTGTCGCCATAAAGTCTTGTGTATCCAGGTTTAAGCATGTAGGCGGTTACACAAAGGAGAGTTTATACTTCCTGATAAGTTAGCGTGATTCCTCATTTTATTTCATGATTTATTAGATGTTCTTCTTTGGGCAAACAGGGCAAAGTTATTCGATAGCCTGATTAAACACAACTGCATGTGTGAAACTGTTCCACTGGAGGCTAATATAAAATAAACTAGTAAATGACTTAAAACTACATTTTAGCACCCCAGGGACCCTGTAGTGTAATACCTCAGCACTCTGTGCGGTATAAGTCCTGCGTGTTCAGCGATCAAGACAAATTTATTTGTTTTTAATCTCTCCCAAACAAAGATGTTTCAGATAAAAGAGCTATTCTGCTGCTGCCACTATGGCCGATATCAGTGAAAGGCATTATAGGGCCGGGATTGTATTTTGGCCACATTGCACATATGTACCCCAATGGCTGATGAGAACTTTTTTCAGGTGGAAAATTATCACCGGATTAATTAATTTGAGCTCCTTCCCGCTGTTTCCCGTCCTTGGAGTCTTGCACACCTGGAAGTGATGAATTCACCCATTGGAATTTGTCTGATTTGCTGATCGCTACTTAAACTGGAAGAAGGCCCTCGTGCTTACTTTAGTCGACACCTGACCTGGAAACAGTTAATGTAAAGTTGGTTCCTTCACCCTTTGGCTCTGTGACTTTGCCTTACCTGTTTGTTCTCCTCTGGAACCTGGGATTGAATCTGAATGAGTTACAGAGAGAGAGTATTTCCCCTGTGGAGAGATTATCTGGTGGACCCGATATGTTGGAGCTCTGGACCCACTAACTGAGATTCCTTCTGCAGTCATTCTTGCCTGAAACCTGACTGTAAATAAACCTGTTAACTTTTACATTCGCAGTCTGCGTTCTGAGTCCGATCTGCACCAGAGCTTATGACAATAAATCACACATCTACAGCAGCAGATTGTAAACATCCATTTAGAAAGTGATAAAGATTCAGCCTCAACCTCCTGAGACCTGAGCTCCTGTTTGCGATGCATTTTTAATTTCTCCAAGATATCTGTGATTAGATGGACCTCTTTGAACAGGAAGTTGTATTTTGTTAGGTGGTTGTTACATACTTTTGTAAAAAAAATAAAATTAAAAAAAAGCAAAAATGTCCCCATATGAGGACGCAGGGTCTTAGGAGGTTAAAGTTGTATGTGTGTTGTTATGAGCATTAGTTTTGACTTCCATCAAGGATTGAAGGTAACTTCTGCTACAAGTTTGTGTAACAGAAAAGTTTAAATGCAGTATTGATTTGACAGTCCTTTGGGCTCTGTGAAAACGGGCTATAAGACTCATTATCAGGCAAATCAATGGGCTTGCTAATGTTGATTGGTGTCTTTAACTATGCAATCTATAGCAGGGAAATCTCTATCAAGGCTTAAAGACAAAATGCATCACAGAGGCATTACAGAAGAATCTGATGTGAAAGCACAGAATTCACATTTTTTCTGCATAGACAAATTTATTTAAAATTACCTCTCACCTCCTAGTGCTA